>CM030172.1:49715875-49825875 GCA_017639675.1 Aplochiton taeniatus
TTATTTGTCCTTTGTGTGTTTAGTTTAACTACTGCGATGGTCCATCTTAAATTCAAGTTGCACTTAGACCAAAATGTTTTTGTTTTTGGCCACTAATGTTTTGTTTATCAATTTCAAATAGTTTCATTTATTTAGGATATTCGATTCCCTATGGCACAGTATTGCTCATGAAAAGTATAGGTTTTAGTTTTCTTTTTAAACTTTTACGTAACACTGTCATTTTCTGAGCGGTATCCTCACCATGGATCCATATCCGGTTGTGTATCAAGATAATTGCTTTCCTCACTTCATGTGAATGACCAATTACATTGTAATCTGTACATGTTAAACCAAACTGCAGACAGGAGGGAAAAAAGGGAAAAACTATGATTGGCAATTAACTTTAATGAGTTGGTGGTTAACCGTTCCTGCATCTGTGTCACACTCTGGTAAGCTCTAAATATGTTTGCATGTTTGGAGATTGCATTGAATTTAAGTTCTCATCCAAGTTGGATTTTCTCCAAGTCATCAATTATATTTTCTCAGCTCTAAATTTATCAGGTCAACTATCTAAAGTTGTGACAAGCTACTCTTATGGGATGTTCCTGCACCTTAAATGTGAATAAGTTCCTAAAACTGTCAAGGTTAAGATTGTTTGTTGTCTAACCTAAAGATAAGAAGACTAGTCTATGTATTTTGCATTTTTAGGAAGGATAACCAAATGGGGATTCAACATATATTTTTTTATTGGAGGCTAATTTTATTTACGATAAAGTGACAGAGCTAAACATCACAACCACTTCACAGATGCACACACATTCAAATAATCAAAATGTCAAAGAGTCATAGCGCAAAACCAAGAACCATAAACTTTTATTTAAACATTTTTAAGATTCATAGGACAAGATCAAATTTGAAAAATGCACAAGCTCCCATTAACTCATGCTGCGTCCTAAGGCCAGGAATACTGACCAATGACCTTCAGAAATACAGTCAATGCCTGTGACAAATATTTTCCTTTCAAATGTGGGCTCCTTAAACCTTAACCCCAGCATGCCACTGTGTTGAGTGCATCAAAGAGTATGAAAGTCCTACGCTAGCTATAAAAACCAGTGAGAATTAAAGCTAAACCACAAATGCTGGACGCATTGATCACAAGCTTAAAATCTCAGCAAGTAGCCAATGAATTTTATTGACCAGGTCTTTCATAGCTTCACCGTATGCGGTCGATAAAAGCCTGGACTCGACAACAATAGTTTTTGATCGTCTTAAGAAGCTTCAGTGGGCGTTGAAATGAAGGCAGAACAGTAGTTACTGTAAGAGGTGGAACTCTACATGAACCCCACATCATATAAACGGCACACTTGAACACACGGCGGCAGACGTCAAACCCCTTACTGCCCTTATAGGCTACCTCCTTCAATCTCAGTCTAAGATTGCATGAAGTACTGCTCTTAGTGCCCAGTTTCCAAGCAACTGCACCCTGTTCTGAGTGGTAGGCTCTATTACATAACACCACGTCTAAAATTAAAATACAAATAAAAAAAATGACATGTCAACTTATTCCATATCCAACTCCCAGAAATTGATTGCCCGGTTTTTGAAGTGGTTCATTCACTTATAATAAATAAATAAGTTGGATCTCAATTTCGAACATCTAGATCTAGATACAGGGCGATGTGGGGGTTGCTTCATTTTTCATCCCTGGACATGTTTACGAGAGAGAGAGAGAGAGAGAGAGAGAGAGAGAGAGAGAGAGAGAGAGAGAGAGAGAGAGAGAGAGAGAGAGAGAGAGAGAGAGAGAGAGAGAGAGAGAGAGAGAGAGAGAGAGAGAGAGAGAGAGAGAGAGAGAGAGAGAGAGAGAGAGAGAGAGAGAGAGAGAGAGAGAGAGAGAGAGAGAGAGAGAGAGAGAGAGAGAGAGAGAGAGAGAGAGAGAGAGAGAGAGAGAGAGAGAGAGAGAGAGAGAGAGAGAGAGAGAGAGAGAGAGAGAGAGAGAGAGAGAGAGAGAGAGAGAGAGAGAGAGAGAGAGAGAGAGAGAGAGAGAGAGAGAGAGAGAGAGAGAGAGAGAGAGAGAGAGAGAGAGAGAGAGAGAGAGAGAGAGAGAGAGAGAGAGAGAGAGAGAGAGAGAGAACATGACAGCAGGTCATTGTGATATTTGTCGGCTGGCTCTGTGCAGAAGGAGCTGCATCACAGCGTGATAATATGAGGAGAAAGCAGGCTGCCTCTCACTCCTACTCACCCACTTACTTTCACTGGTCACATTGATTCGGAGCCATGGATACCACCACACACTGCAAATTAGCCTGCAGGCCTTTTGTTATTTTTATTAAGTCTAACTTAGATCATTCTGTTCACACCATCTGCTCACTGAAAGCAGTTAAAGCAATAAGCAATTTGTCTTTTGTGTGTGCGATGAAATATTGTTTTGTATGAAAATCCGTTTGAAAATGTCCTTTCAGCTTTTAATCTTTGCTTTGTATAATGGGAGCCTAAGTAAGTATTGCCCCAGTAGCCATACTGCTGCTGGAGCATTTGTGAGAAACTAGAGCAAAACCACCATCTAAAATCACTCTATAAGGACACCCCATTTTCAGCTTAAATAGTACCGAGGTAAATAATTTAACACAAGATTTAAATATCCGCATCCATTCTAGGTGGGCATTGGTGGAGGATGGATTTCCCTTGATCTCTACTCTCCGGAGTTTTCTGTAACTTCCTGATTGGAGACCCTTTACAGGTTCCACCCTCTCTTTACCTGCAACCGCCACAAGATTTTATCTCCAATCCATCACCAGGCTAAAGCTATAATGCTGCTTTAAAATGGCTCTAAATCTCTCCATCCAGGGTTATAGCACCAGGATGCATTCACCCTCTCCGACTTCAAAGTCTCACTTACTCTTTCTTGGTTCTAAAGGTAAAACCTCATTGTTTCTTGTAGTGGTTTATGTGTTCCTTTCCAGGGCTTACAGCCGGTTGGAATCGAGAGCGAGTAGGAAAAAAATCGATTAAATTAAAAAAGGCAATTCCATGCATAACGTAAAGAAACAGAAACCTGCAGTAGCATATCTTGCGGTAAGAATCTGGTAAAATACACTGAGTGGAAACACATTTCCAGGGTTTACTATGGGTCTTAGAAGCAACCCAGGGGTTGAGGGAATCTTCATGTGTCCTATCTGTTTCTATGGTTCTTAATGATGAGGACTTTGTTTTGTTCTGTACACATTTACTTAAAGTTCAGTTTTCTTGTTCTAGCACTGTTCTTACAGTACAGCAGTTTAGTGTCAAGCTAATACACAATGGTGCCAACGATTCCAGAGGGCACAAAATCTCAAGCAGTTTTCAGTTTTAGATCCTAACGGTCCTTTGCTAATGTATTCACAATGAGGTCCAATAGTGTGTGTGTAATAACTCTCTTCTCTACAATAATACATATACAATGCCTTCAGAGAACAGAGAACTACTACGCTTTGGCTGAAAGGTTGCAAGGCTGTATGTACACTGAAGGTCACACTCGAGATGATAGAACACAGATTTGAAGCCTCTTGCAGTTCATGGTGATTTATTCTCCCACGGTACAACCTAACTCTTTCCACGCCACTATTCTTCACATAACTGTCTTTTAATAAACACCCCCCAAAAACTTCAAGTTCAATTAAATACAGTATTTTATTCGTCAAAACCATCTACAGTTTGAATTACCACCAACATTGCGTCGCAGATCTTGACCTGAGGGCGTCAGACACGCTCTCTTCGCCAAGAGATACTTTTAAACAACCAACGATGCAATCGTGGGCCTTGAAAACACAGGGCAACAGCTATATTTAACAACATTTACAGAGTTAAAGGATTGTACAGGATCACAGCTTTCAGATACTTTGATACGTACGTTTTGTAAGAGAGACAGAGCCTTGTTGTAGGTTAAGGTGCATTACAGTCTACCATAGGACAAACAGGGGCACAGCTGGATATATTGTAGTCGACCGTGCCACAGACGGGCAGGAATACACAGGGAAATATGCTGCAATACAGACTAGTAAAAAGCCAGGACCGATGGGGAATGAAGTTGACTCACGGAGATAAAGGGGAAATATACTATGTGAACCTTGAGGTACTGACGGTCACGCAGAGAAAAAGAGAGGAACATCGTGTAGATAGTGAGATTTTGATTTCTATCATAAAACACAAAAATTATTATACAGTTTACAGAAGTTATGTTTGATATGGTAGAAGAAAATGTATACGGTGAAGTGTTGGGGGGGGGGGAACTCTCTGGAGGTTAATCTCACCTTATTGACACATTATTGATGCGCTTCACTATTTGTTGCTGTTGCAATTTTCAGTTCTTCTGCAACACAGCAAGTTACATCAAATCAGAAAGGAATTCTCGAGGCAAGATTTGATCTTGCGTCTCAAAACGAGAGCTTGAGATTGAACATTCTACATAAGCGCTATTGTATTTCAACCCACATATAAGAACGCTTCAGAAGTACAGTATGTGTTGGTATCCAGATTGTTATCTGTTGAAACAGCTTTGCAGCAACAAAAGACGTATCCTTGAGTTTATCTCAATAAAACCCAATGTATTGTACAGTTCACTCAATGGAAATTCAATTCACACTTTACATTTTGAAAATGCACGTGTAAATCAACAAATACCTAACAAATATTAACACAATATTAACTCCAAAGAGGAATATTGGCTGTGTAGATGCAAAGTGGCAGGCAAAAAACGACAGCAAAAGGCCTGCTTGATAAAAACATTTAAGATAATGTAATGGCAGACAATTTTATCTCACCAATCAAAGAAAAAAAAAACATTGAAGGGTAAACTATTGTGGTCTTCCAAACGATATTTCCTTCATAATGTACCATTCATGTGCAGCGTAAGTGCTTGATGTACAAAACTAGCACACTCGTATTAATCATTTCAGATAAGCATTGATAAACAGGATGTAAGGGAACGTGCTAACGCTGTTCATTGTAATTCACAAGTGAGTTCAAATGTATATAGATGGTTATTGGACAAAGAAATATTGTTGTTGTATAAGATTAAAAGGAGTTTAAAGTGTCTATAATAACTTATTTTCAAGTAAACAGAATTATTTTTGTATAATTGAAAAACCCTTTACTAGCCTAATTATTTGAAAAACAGAAAAGACTCACTTAAAATGGCTTAAAATCTTTCTTCATTTTTTTTCATAACATGTTAAAAATATGTTTCCTTCCTAATCAGCACATTAAACACTAGCTATTCTTACGGGCAAAACTTACAGTAAGTTGGCATGTCTAACAAAATGCTGATGTCTTTAAAGGCTTAATGTCAGTAAAAATTTAAATGACCATGTGTAAAAACGACATTATATATATTTAATCTAACCAGCATTCGAAAAAGGAATAATTTTCATTTACAGATCAAAAAAAAGTTTACTGAATGAAAACTAGTGTCATAAACAATCCACCAATCTAACAATCTATCTATCTATGACAAAATGACCAAACCACTTTAAACAAAACTATGACAACATTACGAGTTGAGCCAACAGAAACTGACCGTATTTTTTAAAAGTCAGCTCAGTACCTTCAACAAAACCCAAAAGACTTGAGTTCAGTTTGGAAAAACCTGTGACGTCGTCAAAGAAACATAGCAGTCTAACCTTTATAAAGCTCTCTATAATATCCAAAAGAACTAATTTATAAAGTGCAATATAAATACTAATTTGATCTTTAACACCATAACGTTTTTTTCAACTTAGAATTCAAAATACCTAAGATTATAAAAAGACACGAAAAGAGCATTGGCATTTACACTACTCAAAAAAAGCTGAAGAATATATATATATATTTGCATTAAAGGATAAAAAAATAAAAGGCTCAGCTGCATACAAGTCTGATAAGTCTAATATCAGTCACATTGCAGTGATAAAGGTATTAGTTCTGTTTGCGAGACTGACCAAGTGGTTTTATGTATAACCCAAATGGGCCCTTATGGACCAACTAGGGATTTGTACTAGATTAAAAGTTGCTGTAACATGCTGATCTAATCTTCCCAAACCCTTGGGACAGACTATAATGGTTTCTTGAAAGTGTTCAATGCAATTGTGAAATGCAAGGCAAAATGATTTTAAATCCATCACCACTCTGGATCTCCAAAGTACATCCCAGTCCAATATTTACAGCTTGATGGATTATCTGTATGAAAAATAAACATCCCCAGCCGAATGCAAATTCTATAAAGGTCAAAGAAGACAAGCAGGAGAATATTCTGGACGCCAAAAAGCACCCGCAGGTTCCCACTGGAACTAAACCTGGAACGTTTCTAACGGTCAAGTATACTACAATATCAAAATAAAAACTTCTGAGTAACACTACTCTATAAGTATGCATCTACTATGTATATACCCAGAAGTTAGCATGGGTAGTTCCACTAAACTGAAGACTAGATAAAAGCTCTTCTTGACTGAAAGGCAAATAAATCGTTTATGTGAGATGGAAGGAACAATACAGAGAGATTCAATAAAGTGACAAAGAGTGTCAAATGTGTCACAACAAAACATTACCTTGGATACAATAATGACAACCGCAACAAAACCTTACGTAAGATACAACAACAAGAATGTCAACAACGTCAAAATTTAAAAAAAGAACACAAATATATATGCGATGTTTCCATAAAAAAAAAGAGAACGCTAGGCAAGCACCAGTCAGTCTAAGAAGTACGATTATTCATTTACATTTCACACAACTGATTTTTCCTTTACAATAAAACCAGTTGCTAGAGATAAATAAATTACATAAAATATATTCACACATTTCTTGCGTATTGATGGCTCTTTCACAGGCGAGAGGAGGGAGGCTTTCCTATGTGACCTTGGGAGTTTCAGGCCGGTGGTCTTTTCGCTCAGAGGTGTTGCGTTTGACTTTAGCAGCCGCTGGCTGGCCATCTTGGTTGAGGGAAGGGCTGGACTGGGATTTCTTCAGGCCTGCGTCACCGTCTTTTGCAGCGAGCAGCTCCTTGGCTCCTTCCCTCAGCAGCTTAACATACATCTCATACCGGTTCTCCTAAAAAGGATAGAGTGTGGGTGTGTGGGTGGGGAATTATGACGTTGAGAAGGAAAGAACACGAACATGTTGAAACTCAAAGCGGTGTTTTTGCTGCCCTATGTCACGCTGGACGTCCTTCAGAAGATACATCCATTCATTTTATTTCCCCAAATATGTTTCAAGGTCCCTGATAAAGCAGCTACATACTTGAACCACTCTATCCTTCTATGCTACAGCCTTCATGGGTAGAAAACAACAAACTATAATTCATAGGATTCCTCCTATGTCCTGTGGCATACACTTGGTTAAGGCCATGGGGGAGATGTTTCAAGCCATCATCTCTTAGATGAAAGATATCTCAACTCATTTGAGGATTCATTGGAAAAATAGAGCAGAATTAATTATGTTGAGATGAATGTTTAACTCAAAACAACTCCCTGTGGACTGATATCGTACAAAAAAAAAAGACGACTTTTTTATTAAATGGCCACATCCTATAATCCCAGGTGAATACTTATGTATAAACACTTTTTTATTACACACAATTTAATTATAAACAAATTATAATCAAGGTCTCAATTTCGTTCTAATAAAGCATTAATCAGTGTGCTTTACAAGGATACGCTGACAAAATGAATTGGGAACAAGGGATAAGGAAGCCATGAAGAGAGGTTAAAGAAACAGTGATCAACAAGGGCTCTGATGATAGCCCTTATTTATCAGCTAAAAATGGAGAATGGGCTAATGTTTTTTGTTTAAATATGTTCTACTGGCAAAGGCAGTGGAAGCAGGGGGCTTAAAGATAAAAAAAATTAAAATAAAAAAAAAGACATTTAAAGAGGTTGCGTGGTTAAGATAAAGATTTCACTATTCCAAAAATGTATCCACACAATCCGCCTCTCCTGGGGACCATCACCTTAACGTGGTGGAGAGGTTTGCGTGCCTCTGTGAACCTGAGGGCTGTATTGCCTGGAACCTTGTGTTCCTGGTAGGGTCTCCCATGGCAATTTGGTCTCAGGCGAGGGGCCAGACAAAGAATGGTCCCAAATACACCTCATGGACAAGCGAGGAAGAAGATTAGATACCCGGCCCGGAGGAAGCCCGGGGTCCCCTCCTGGAGCCAGGCCCAGGAGGAGGACCCGTCAGCGAGCGCCTGGTGGCCGGGCTTGCCACGGAGCCCGGCCGGGCACAGCCCGAAGAAGCAACGTGGAAAACATCGCCGTCTCAACTTCTCCGTCCCATGGGCTCACCACCTGCGGGAAGAACCAATGGGGTCGGGTGCGCTGCCAGAAAGGTGGTAGTGAAGGTAGAGGGTCTCGATGGACCAGACCTGGGTGGCAGAGGCTGGCTTTGGGGACGTGGAACGTCACCTCTCTGGGAGGGAAAGAGCCGGAGCTTGTGCGGGAGGTGGATCGCTACCAGTTGGATCTGGTGGGGCTTACCTCTACGCACAGCCTCGGCTCTGGTACCTCAATCCTGGACAGGGGTTGGACTCTATTCTTCTCCGGAGTGGCCCAAGGTGCGAGGCGCAAGGCGGGAGTGGGGATACTTATAAATCCCCGGCTGAGTGCCTCTATGTTGGAGTTTATCCCGGTGGATGAGAGGGTCGCCTCCCTACGCCTGCGGGTCGCAGGGGGGAAAACTCTGACTGTTGTCTGCGCCTATGCGCCAAACAGTAGTGTGGAGTATTCGGCCTTCTTGGAGACCCTGGATGGAGTCCTGCATAGGGCTCCTGGTGGGGACTCCGTAGTCTTACTGGGAGACTTCAACGCACATGTGGGCAATGATGGAGACACTTGGAGGGGCGTGATTGGGAGGCACGGCCGCCCGGATCTGAACCCGAGTGGTGGCTTGTTATTGGACTTCTGTGCTAGTCATGGACTGGCCATAACGAACACCATGTTCGAACATAAGGATGCTCATAAGTGTACTTGGTACCAGAGCACCCTGGGCAGAAGGTCAATGATAGATTTTGTTATCGTGTCATCGGATCTGAGGCCCTATGTTTTGGACACTCGGGTAAAGAGAGGGGCGGAGCTGTCAACTGATCACCATCTGGTGGTGAGTTGGGTCAGGTGGCCGGGGAAGCCCCTGGACAGACCTGGTAAGCCCAAACGTGTAGTGCGGGTGAACTGGGAACGTCTGGAGGAGGCCCCGGTACGGGAGGCCTTCAACTCACACCTCCGGCGGAGCTTCTCTTGCATCCCTGTGGGGGCTGGGGGCATAGAACCAGAGTGGGCAATGTTCAAAGCCTCCATTGCTAAAGCTGCGTCTGAGAGTTGTGGTCTCAAGGTCTTGGGTGCCTCAAGGGGCGGTAATCCCCGAACACCCTGGTGGACACCAGGGGTCAGGGGAGCCGTCCGACTGAAGAAGGAAGCCTTCCGGGATATGTTATCCCGGGGGACTCCGGAAGCAGTTGCAAGGTATCGACAGGCACGGAGGACTGCAGCCTCGGCGGTGGCAGAGGCGAAGCAGCGGGTATGGGAGGAGTTCAGAGAAGCCATGGAGAAGGACTTTAGGCTGGCACCAAAGTTGTTCTGGAAAACCATCCGGCACCTCAGGAGGGGAAAGCAGGGAAGCATTCAAGGTGTATACAGCAAGGATGGGACGCTGCTGACTTCAACTGATCAGGTGATGGGACGGTGGAAGGAGCACTTTGAGGAACTCCTAAACCCGACAAATCCCCCCTCTATGGTTGAGGCGGAGCTAGAGGATGATGGGGGATCAACGCCAATTTCCCTGGTGGAGGTCACTGAGGTAGTCAAACAACTCCACAGTGGCAAAGCCCCAGGGGTTGATGAGATCCGCCCTGAAATGCTGAAGGCTCTGGGTGTTGAGGGACTGTCATGGATGACACGTCTCATCAACATTGCGTGGAGGTCAGGGACAGCACCTAAGGAGTGGCAGACCGGGGTGGTGGTTCCCCTCTTCAAAAAGGGGGACCGGAGAGTGTGTGCCAATTATAGGGGCATCACATTACTCAGCCTCCCCGGGAAAGTTTACTCTAGGGTGTTGGAAAGGAGGGTCCGGACGATAGTCGAACCTCAGATTGAAGAGGAACAATGCGGTTTCCGACCAGGGCGTGGAACAACGGACCAACTTTTTACTCTCACAAGGATCCTGGAGGGGGCCTGGGAGTATGAATAGCCGGTCTACATGTGTTTTGTAGATTTAGAGAAGGCGTATGACCGGGTCCCCAGGGAGCTATTGTGGGAGGTGCTGCGGGAGTATGGGGTGAGGGGGTCACTACTTAGGGCCATCCAATCTCTGTACTCCCAAAGCGAAAGCTGTGTCCGGGTTCTCGGCAGTAAGTCAAACTCGTTTCCAGTGAGGGTTGGTCTCCTACAGGGCTGCGCTTTGTCACCGATTCTGTTTGTGACATTCATGGACAGGATTTCAAGGCGCAGCCGCGGGGGAGGAGGGCTGCAGCTTGGTGAGCTTGGGATCACGTCACTGCTTTTTGCGGATGATGTGGTACTGATGGCGCCATCAGCCTGCGACCTTCAGCACTCATTGGATCGGTTTGCAGCCGAGTGTGAAGCGGCTGGGATGAAGATCAGCACCTCCAAGTCTGAGGCCATGGTTCTCAGCAGGAAACCGATGGAGTGTTTACTCCAGGTAGGGAATGAGTCCTTACCCCAAGTGAAGGAGTTTAAGTATCTTGGGGTTTTGTTCTCGAGTGACGGGAAAATGGAACGTGAGTTGGGCCGGAGAATCGGAGCAGCGGGAGCGGTATTGCAGTCGCTGTATCGCACCGTTGTAACGAAGAGAGAGTTGAGCCGAAAGGCAAAGCTCTCAATCTTCCGGTCTATCTTTGTTCCTACTCTCACCTATGGTCACGAAGGATGGGTCATGACCGAAAGAACAAGATCACGGATACAAGCGGCCGAAATGAGTTTCCTCCGGCGGGTGGCTGGCTTCTCCCTTAGAGATAGGGTGAGAAGTTCAGTCATCCAGGAGGGACTCGGAGTAGATCCGCTGCTTCTTTGCGTAGAAAGGAGCCAGTTGAGGTGGTTCGGGCATCTAGTTAGGATGCCACCTGGCCGCCTCCCTAGGGAGGTGTTCCAGGCACATCCAGCTGGGCGGAGGCCACGGGGCAGACCAAGGACCAGGTGGAGGGATTATATCTCCATGCTGGTCGGGGAGCGCCTTGGAATCCCCCAGTCAGAGCTGGCGGATGTGGCCCGGGAAAGGGAAGGATGGGGCTCTCTGCTGGAACTACTACCTCCGCGACCCGATCGGATAAGCGGACGAAGATGATGATGATGATGATGATGTATCCACACAATGAAAGCAGCAGCCTTTTACAATTAATGCACGCAATTACAAAAACAACAACTAATTGCTCTGCCCTCTGTTTGACCACAGAGCCTATTTCATTTCACTGATAGATTGGAGACCAGTGCAGCTATCATGGATACAGGGACTTTTTTTTTTAAACTTTGGCCTTCGGAGCGAGAGCGCACAGTCAAACAACCGGTTAGCATCAAGTAATTGCTCCCAGTGTTGATTAAGAGATTGGCTGTTAAAGACATCATTTGAATTTGCCCAGCATGCCGGATAGGACCCAGGTAATAAGAACACGGTTGCAAGCCAGTTCCTATCTGAGCATAATATCACCGCAAACAGAACATTTTAATGGTCAGTGAGTTAGTCATAGGTACAGCATGTCAAAATCTATAAAACCTATAGCTACTGTTAATAATTGTTTGGCACTGTGTGGCTTTGGTTTTTGAACCATGACTTTGCCAAAAAATTGCATATAATATTGATTATTTTTCTCCGATGTATTTAAGTTGACTAGTTTTCCTCTGTTCGGAAAACCATGTTGTTACCTGATAACACGAACCAAGAGCAGGGTCTGTGAGAAGAATACTTATCAGGGTTTTAAGATGCCCACCTGAGCAAGAGATAAGAAAATCTCTTTTTCCATTAATTTAGTCTTGACTGTTTTGCCTGCTATCTGCAGGAAAACATGTCAGACTCATAAGTTATACGAGGTCTGAATACCGAGGTGAAACACAATTTATTCGGGGGCATGGAATTCTTCAGTGCAGTCTACTCTTACCAGCAGCAACATGGGTTAAAGCCATCCTTTGCTACTTGAGCAAAGGGTAAAACCTCAACATAAAGTGCTTAGTGGTTAGTGTCAGTATGAGACACATGGAAATAAACAACTCAATTAGATTGCACCATTTCTGTTCAAGACACTTTCCAGTACATCATTTGTGGTGCTGTTTACCTCAAACTCCAAATAGTGCTCTTTGAGCCTGTATTCATCGATCTCCTTAGCTTTAACCTTCTTGTCCGGAGGGTAAGATCTGTGCTCGGCCAGCTCTGTGGAGACGTGCTTCAACTTCGCCTCATGGGACTTCAGCTGCTCTTCCTGCAATAAAGACAACCTTTGAACAAGAACCGGAAAAACTCCTGCCACCACAGGTCCAAACCACAGGGGCCTACGTTGAATTTGACAGTTGTTCAACTGTCAAGATGACAATTTTGTTCTCGCAGAGTGGATATCGTTACATTCTATTGAGTACTCCGACACTACTCAAGGTTCGAGAATAGCTTTATTAGCTCAAATTAAAGATCTATTTACACTAGTAGTACTCCTTTAGATAATTTTAAATATATTTCAAAGGTCTTCTGAAGAGGAACGTTTGGCTGACCTGTGACATCCTTGTGGTGGTTGCAGGCAGCAGTGGACGGCTGAATTTCTTCTGGGAACCAATAGCGGCGGGGAAGGAGGGGGCAGAGAACATGGCCGCCACTGAGTTCACTACTCTGATCCACGAATCCATTTCGTCTGGGGTCCTGGTGGAAGCACAAACCGATATTACTTATCGCCACAAAACAATAACGATAAATCTATTGTGTTGAGGGGTCAAATTTACTGGTTGTATTTGAGAGCTTTTTGACAAAAATGTATCAGTTATTGGGTGAAAAAGCGACAAGTCGACTACTTTTCGGGAATAGTTGTCGACTACTAAAATACAGCAGTCATGAATGCTCTAGCTCCTACATACCTAGTCAGACGAGATTTTATGTCTGTTCGTCTAATATCGTTAGTTAGGTTGTAGCCTAAATTTAGTCTAGCTCCATGGCTGTAAGCTAGTGGCCACCGGCCGCATGGCTCCGTCAGACAAAAAAGTGACAAAATACACCATGAAAAAATTCCTCAGAGATTTCCCAGCTCTCATATTGATAAGCACCTTTATTGAAAGGTTTCCACCGACACACAGTGACGAAGGAGAAAAGGAATAACAGTAGGCTTAGGCCAGACTAATGGTGGAGATAAATGTGTTTTCACTGCGCTTGAATCCAAGCATGAAATTAGATTTCAGTTCTGGGAAAACTCTCTCCTCCTCCCATCCCCGTCCCCCCCCCTTTCCTGTCCTTCCAGCTCTACTGGAAATGATGGCAGCTTGGTTATGCAGCAGTATATTGTGTGCATTTCTTTCTCTCCCTCCCTCCCTCCCTCCTTCCCTCCCTCCCTCCCTCCCTCCCTCCCCACCCCCTCTCTGCCTCCTCCCCGTCCCCAGACAGGTGTGTTTTCCTTACTGGGCCTGGAAGAGGAAGACTCTCCAGTCGGCTGTCTTCAGCTTCAGGACGTTAGGTTTCTTCTCGTAGTCCACCGCTTTGATGGACAGAGCGTGGTGAACGCTGATGGCATTCTTCAGGTCCTCCTCAGACAGGGCCTTCTCAGGTTTGTACTCGTCCTGTAAAAGGGCCAAAGGAGAAGAATCGAAACCAAATGAGATATTTCATCATTTAGAGTCTTGCCCAGCACATTTGGATAGAGCCCTGTACTGTCATGTTTTTGAAATTCGCTAAAATGGAAGCGTATCCAATTATTCTCAGTCTTGCCCTTTATGAATAATACAAGACGAACGTCCTATGTCCTGTAGTGGCCAAAGCCCAGAGAACTTTAGCAGACTTTATTTTCGTGATTGGTTATGGGGCTCGATTCCTTTAGCGTGTCCTTGTACCAACAACAGATGTAGAATGAGTGTTATCGGCGGATCAGCAGGGGGAAAGTAAATAAAAAGGGAGGTCTAAGTCTTTTCCCAATCCAAAACGACAGGTGACATAGCCTGTGTCTGTGAACGTGATATCAGTCAGGTCTTTACACTTCTCTGTATTGACAGAGGTGCAGGGAGGGACATGATCTAGGGGTAGGGCTGTTTATGATTACCAAGTTTATCTATCAGGCTTGATGGGCCATAATAATAATATTAATAATAATATTTCATAATTGATTGCCTTTGATATAACACTTTACACTAGGGTGGGGGACTCACAGCTTGGTCGCCAATGTGTAGCACCCACCTGGGTGTTGCCACGGCAGCCATTTTGCGCCAGACTTTCACACCACACATTATAAATGTATGACAACGCTTGACGATTCAATAAGACTCAAATGTTTGTGTAAATTGTAATAGTTTATCATAATTTCAGCAATTCTTTTTTTCCCTCTCTAACAGTTTTCAATGATCTCTTCTAAGCAACAGTAAATGAAAACAGAAACATGTATAATATAATTATAGGTTGCATAACCTACTGAATCTGTTGTTCAAGCGGCAACATATTAAACTTTTCTATCCATCCATTTTATTTTAGACATCTCTACTTATTATTCAGAGGTTGCTATAGTTTCAAGTTTAACATACTGGGGTATGAATGAAAAACATGTTTGAGCGGAAGCAAAATGAGGAAACACAGTACCCTGCAGGACACACAAGTATGTGATCTGTATTCATTCAACGTTGCAATTGGCAGTTAAGCTGCACTCCAACCAATTAAAATGTTAACATTAATGACCATATTAACACTCAAATGCAAAACATTGAACACACTTTGGTTAATTATTCTGAAGTATGATAATAAAACAGATTTATGAAATAATTTGAACTACATGTTGGTGCCCTGTCCATGTCACATGGACGGTCGACACATGATTTGACATTTATTTGTTGTATTTATTTATCACCCGGTACCTCCATTAAGTGCTCGTGTTAAGCAGCTGTGCTTGAAGTACTTAAGGGGAGTGCAAATTAACCTTGAAAGTGGAGATTGACATTGTGAAATATTCTCAGGTGTTTGGGAGTTAGATGGATGATTAAACCCAGCTTGCGTCAAGTCTTTGGTGACACATTTCACTTCTCCAGAGCTTTTTGACGAGGCTATGATATTAATTTGCTGTGATTGCTACTCTGGAGGTTATGTGCGAGCAACTTTCAGCCCCTTAGCTGAAAATGCCATGGCAACCTCTGGCAGGCATCAAACTAGTCTGGAGGTAGATATGCAATCGTAAAGACTGCCAGTTCCTTGGCAATTTCAATCTGCATGTTACAAAAGCTCACCCGTAGCTCATCTGTTTGGACGGAAGGGAGCATAGTATTTAAAAGACGTCGAGCTCTGAAGCTTTTTCTGAGGGTTCTATGAGCTTGAAGTAAAATGTCAGTGCCAACCATTTACATGGAACCCAGAGGGAGCTTTTGTACATTCGCAGCAAAATCAGCAGAGAAATTAAGAGTCTACTTTTCCTTTTCAACCAGTTTAACCTCGTCAAACAGAACGCCCTCTTTTGACCAACTGTGAAATGGTAGGTAGAAATTTCAAGAGTGGAACAGAGTACCATATTTGGAAAATCCACTTCCTTATGAAGACACTGGCCTTCTTAGAAAACGCCACGGCGATTGAAATACTGCACACAGGCCTAAAGGTGTACGTGAAGTGCTACATCTGAAGGTTGCACACACTCAAGGAAGCTGGAAGCGAAGAACTGGAAAATACAGACCAACCACTTGAACTCTGTGGTCATTCAAAGGCTTTGCCCCCGAGCAACTTAGTAAGAAGGCTTGACAACAGCAACTCAAAGTAAGACACGTGAAGCCTATACTGTCTTACATTTACACACGTTCCCAAGACAAAAAGGACAAATATCCTTCTAATCTACTTTATTTTATTTTTTATTTTGGGCATTTGCTGCCCAAAGCAGATTCTAAAGTTGAAGGAATAAATAGAACATTGACTTACTGTACAACAATTATATTTATCAGGCCAAAATATCCAAAATAGGCAGACGTGTGAAAGTGAAAATCAGACAAATCTTACATGGGAGGGAGCCCCCTTTGGAATATTATACATTCACTGTACATGTGTGATATCCTATAATAGTATTGTTCTGATCAAACTATATCCCACCTTCTGTAAGTAGAGGATCATGCCTTTGAGGACAGCGTAGAAGGTTTTCCATCCCCTCTTCCCTCTTGGTGCTGAAAAGGAAAGGTGGATTGTTAGAAAGAAAGCCAAGATATAGAATGAGCTAGAATGAGTAACGTGTGCTTGTGTATTCAATGCAGCAGACAGCAGAGGTTTGATTCTGACTCCTCACTGCGATGAGAAAGAAGGTTGGTTAGTATGGCGCCATCTTGGGGGTCAAAGGCCACGAGGGCATAATACATGGGTCTCTATCACAATACACGGGACTGTATCGGTTGTTCAGCCGTTTATGAAATGGAAACGTTTGCCTGTTCAGAGCTGTGATTTCAATTAACCTCATATAAACCTGGCAAAAGACACATCACTTATGATTTTCTCTCACGCTCAAGAGATTCGACCACCATCCTGGATCACTTTAGAAACCAGGTCAAATAAAGAAGTAACAACCAAGTAGGGATACAGAGAAAAAGCCAACCAAAAACAACAATATGTTGTGGTTCTTTTTTCGGCCAAGCCTTGATTTTTGAAAGACAATAGGATCTTGTCAAAATCCTATTTTCATCTGTGCAATTCTCTTAAGTTCCCGCCTAGCCCGCGGACATACCAATGAGGGCTTAAGTGCGACTGGGGTGTCGGACATGGAATCCATTACGAACACAGTGGATTTATTCTCAGAAACCTTCCTTCTAGCTAGTCATACGCACTGCCTGAGCACCTGGCCGGGATAGAACAGACACACATTCTTTCAGGGCATCATGGGATTAACAGGATCATGGATGAGCATGGCATTTGAAAGCCGAGTCCCTTTTAAACCGCCATTGTGGTGCTGGCGCAGGGTATACCGGGACAGTTTAGAGTTATTAGTCTGTGGAAAGTATTGTAGGAATGTTCTATGGGCGCCTGGAACGTCCCTAGCCCTTACTGGTGTACGTGTGCCTGTGATGGTTATTCTGTCTGTCTGTGTGTGGCTTCTGTCTGTGTGTGTGTCTCTCCCCCGCCCCGCCCCCAACTTGGGCTCTTGATTCTGTTTAAAATGCAAAATGGACACTTATCAAGGACCCCTCAATCAAATCATTTTATTTGCATTAAATGGTTTTTTTCCATTCTACACTTTCTATTACTTTGGTCTGGCCAAGTCTTGTTATTTATGTTAAGGCTGGAAAGCAGAAGTTTATGGGGGATGCACTTCTTGTAACTTGGTTTGTGTGTTTAACAGAGGACGCAAACGGTATTCACTTGGGCCATTGTTTTACGTAAAAGCCAGACAGCCTTGGCTCCGCGATGCATTGAAAATGCCAGCATTAGACCATTAATCAAACAGACTTCGAAATTTCGCAGCACCAGTTACCTCTCATTTAATACCGTACTTTCAATTATATTTACAATCGCTCAAAAGCTTGTGGAGGCATCTTGGGAATGAATTAAACCGTTGGTATATAAAAGCCTCAGCCATTGCGCCCTTTATGCACAGCTCCTTTTTAAGCGTATGCACTGTGCTAACAAGTCAGCAGTTTTTTCTTCTTGGAACTCGTAAAAGCTCATTAGAGGCTGAAAGATAAATGGACATGAAATAGTGGACGAGGGCACAACGCCAATTCCATCCATCCATTCATGTCCCTTAGACTGCTTCCGTAGGGGTTCACCATTACGCAGCAATTATTCTAATGACCTATTTGTCTCCCAAGATTTCAGACACATATGGCCATCTTTGTGCCCCAGGACGGATATCCTGATGGTGGCGGCCATTACTGCAGATCCTGTGGAGTAAAGGGTCGTTAACTCGGATTGTCATACCACCCGGCTATCATCTATATATTTTGTATGGTGGCCCTTGCCCCTCTTCATGGCTAAGGGGCATATTCAAAGCAGAAGGTTGTAGGGTGATAAGAATGTCACAGGCTATCTTCTACATATTTTGTATGGTGGCCCTTGTTCCTCTTAATGACTAAAGGACATATTCAAAGCAGAAGGTTCAAGGGGGATATGAATGTCATAAAGGAGTAAATACATAACCTTGGACCTGCCCGAGAAAATCTCTGTAGCTTAATGTGGGGGGAAACATCCCTTTAAAAAGTAATAACTTACTGCTTAGACATCACCGAGTGATCATGCTATGAATACTAAAAAGTGCACTCTGTTCAAAGTCCCCTTTCTCAACACAGTGACATTTGGGAATCTCTTTCAAAGCATGCGTGTGACATTTCAAATGTCGTCTCCAAGGACTGTAAAGGAAACCTCAGAGGCCAATAGACTTGACCCACGTCAACAGTATTCTGTCTTTGCTCAACGTTGCTTATTAGTTGCAAATATATGGTATCCTCTCGTCCATTTCGATTCTAAATGCACGGATAATGTCGTGCTCTTGGCCACAGAAAACCTCTACTATATATAACAAAAGTGTGCTGCACATCTACGATTCCTTAGAATCATTACAATAATAACATGCAATACATAATTATCGCTTACTCTTCTTTCCGTCCATGTCTGCGTGGATCTTGCGGGCCAGGAAGCCTGTCTTGTAGACGGCAGCTTTGGGGTCGTGGGCGATGTCCAGGAAGGGGTTGCTGCCGCCGCCGATGCGACTGATGCCCTTCTCCGTTTTGCTGTCGGCCAGCTCAGACAGAGACTTCTTCAACTCGTCTCCGTCTCTGGAGAGGACGACCGACACACACACACACACACACACACACACACACACACACACACACACACACACACACACACACACAAAACAGGGCAGGTTGGCGGGGGTGAGGCATACAGAGATTTGTCACGGGGCTTTGGAAAGAAATAGAAAAGGGCTCGACGACATTCCGAAACTTTGCTTTTGAGGCTTTCGGGCACCAATCGATATTCATCTTGGTTTGAAAGAAAGCAGCTTTTGGACATGGTATTTCTCGTTTACCTTCAGTCTTTTGGTGGATGCGTTACAGATAGAAGCCAATCCAGTTCGGTCAAGCCGGTCGGCTCGGATTTTTGAACTTTTCTTTTGGGACATAAACACGGGGCTCTGTTTGGAGTCTGTGTTCAATTCCTTTACACTGGGATCTAGAAGCCAACATCCAACGAACCATTTACAGTCCTTGGTCTTCTCCATTGTTCATTTAAACATGACAGTAGTCTCTTTTATTATTTGGCTTGATTCAAATGCAATTAGCCAAATATAGTTGTGGCTCATCGCTGTTACCAACTCTAGGTAGACTTTTGTACCCCCAATAGTTAAAACAAGTGTTGTATTGATGGCTCAGCCTGGCCTTGGTTGGCATCGTTGGCCTGCAGTCTTTACAGAGGGTGGGGGGGGGGGGGGGGGATTCGAGGGTCAAATGAGGGTAAAATGAGCCAGGGTCCAATGAGCACCAGCCTAGTACACACACGAACCTTACAACACTTTGACAGAATGTCTCTCACTCAAACACACACACACACACGAGCATCAAGGCCTCTTCTCTTTTTACGTCCACCCTCTGTTTGCCAAGCACATTTGATTTAATGGGATGGCGACAACAAAAGTCAGTCAACTACACTAAAAAGATACAGCCTCGTTCCCTTTATCTCACCAGCAATACGTCAATGCTAAGCTACGAAACATTCTAGGCTACAGATAGGAAGTCATACAGAAAATATTGTCAATCTATGGATGAGAAATGAGGACATTACTTTCACAAATTAATGTTAATTCATATACGAATGTCTTTTTTTTTTGTCCAGAAAGGTCAGACCCAAAATCAAAAGTCCAACTGAGGATCATTGATTTTTGATTCAAAGAAAGAAATTCAAAGATTCAGGGGAATATATCAAGTCACCCTCACTAACCCTCAAGTGAAAAAAAGCCCACACACGTTAATGCAAATCCACTTCCAACCGACGCGACGTCGGCCCAAACAAACAATCATCTTTCCTTCAGAAGTTCACGTTCTAAATCTGAGGTGACGGTATCCATACTCTGCGGGGGTCACAAGTGGAGAGCGGCAGGTTCACACGTTCCCCGGCCCAAGGTGCTCCGTGGATGAGGGCTCTTATCAAAAGATGAGCAGCTGTCTCAGAGGACAACGGGCTGGACCCTGGCCAAGGAGCCCTGGGGTTAGCCTGAGTTCACTAACTGCAGTGGAGAGGGGGGGCATTCACGGGAACACAACCGGTAACGGGTCATTGGGCACACTCTGTTGCCGAGGTTTCTCAAGGTTCACAGGGTCGATACAAAACAGTTATTTTTCTTTGTCGTTGCTTTTGAGAGCACAATAGCATTTCACTAACTTTGTTAAGTACGTGCCAAGTTGAGCATAGTGACTGTGGACTGAAGTGTTGCAGAAAAGGCATCAGGGACATTAGAACAGGAGGGCCGCTTGAAAAGACACTTCTGTGATGTTGAGGCAGCTTCCCCAAGCCCCTCGCCATCCTGAAGGCTCGTTTCTCTGGACCCAAACATATCAGTGGCGACAGGCAGTGAAACGGGCTTTTAAACCCGCCAATGGCCTGTTTGTGGTATCAATCAGGGCGGAGTGAAGCTGGGTCGAGCTGGTGCTGGCCGGTTGTAATTTGGTAGATTACTAACGACACAATGGACGAGCCTCAGACTTTATTACAGTAATCAAGGAAATGGACTGTCGGTCGTACTTCGGTTTCCTCACCCAATCTGTCAACTAATCAGTGAACCCGGTATGTGACCACAGTACAAACAGAGCCACCAACGTAACCCATGGAGACCGAAGCCAGTACATAACAGCATGCATGTCAAGGTATAGAGGCAAGACATTAGTGACACAATGCATTTCATTTGCAAAGACATCATACAGAAAAGAATATTCACTGCCTTTCTATCATTTGAAACCGCTCATACATCTTTCTACTTCTTGCATACACAAAAGCAATTGCTTTCCACTGTGCTGGCAATCCTTCTTCCCACTTCGCCCGATGCGCAAAATCAATTTAGTCAACACGTAATTGGCACAATGTTTCTTCACGTTGTTTAACTAGTTGATATTTGCAGAGCACATCAGGCACAATTCATCTGCCACCAACTAGATAATTAAATCCTGCACCCATTGGTTCCAATTTATTACATATTATGAATTTATTTATTTACTTTAAATCATGGATGCTAATTAAATGAAGCCATCTGAAACAAAAGTTATTAGACAGGGACCTTTGAATTTAGAAAATGGAGCCTTGGCCAATGTCTGCTACTGGCCAAGTTTCCATCCAGTGTGAGTAAATTCACCAGAAAATGAATATGAATATAAATTATGTTCAAATGTGTCTGGTTTGTGTTAATCTACGCACTCAAAAACACTTGATATGAAAGAGAAAGCGTGGCCACTGGCCAAATATTATGATTATGAGGCCAGTCCCACGCCACAGAGTCTGACAGTGTGATTAATGAACAAAGAATGAACATGTGTTCTTGAGACAAACAAAAGGCAGAAATGATTTGGAATTCAATACTTACATTGCCCACTCCAGCTTTTCATTCTTGATGGAATTGTACAATGCCTATAAAGATAAACAAAAACAAGCTATTAGTTTGCATTACTCACACAAACACATATATTGTCCTTTTGTTTCGGACAGCCAAGTTAGTGTGTTTATATGACATATCTCAAATTTGATTAAAGGACCATGGCTATTGTACCACCTTAAATCACAACAAGACGGGACTTTTTCTCTCAGATAATGACAACTGTTTGAGGGGCGGTATTTTGGTGTGGAAATTCAAGTAACGCGTCTCTTTAACAAGAGAATTACGAAATTGATGGTCCTGTCATGTCCACCTGACGAATGCTTGGTAAGGTCTGTCATTTCCATTTGAAAAACCCCTCACTAGGTGCCACCTTGTGAAGGTAGTTAAAAATGATGTGGTGGAGGTTTCCTTTTGTATGTTTTGATACCAACACCAATCAGGATCTCTCTGTCAGACTGTTGATATTATGCACCATCACCACAGCAAGCAACGGAAATAACGTGTAAAATATGAAAATTGAACTTTTCAATGTGAACGTTTCTCTTTTCATACATTCGACTTTTATATCTTGACTAAATGAGGGTTGAGTCTTTACTGAGGTGTGAAACAAAAAAAGGTAAGAATGTGTCTTTATCCAAGGCAGGTGGACTTCTGGCATCAAGGTACTAGTGCACTGGTGACGCTCTGTAACGGGATCCGTGACTCTCAGTGAACAGGTGTGTTCATGCCAGTGAATGTGTTCTTTATGTCTCTTTGTACGTCACGTACGATACGGCCAGGAGGGGCAAAGGCGCCATAAAAAAAGGGAACGTTGTCGTTACGTTGCTCTTGTAAAGTGGAGAAGCCTAGTGTCCCAGAATGCTACTGCTGTCTGGCGGAACCCTTCATCTGTTCGTCGAACCAGACCGAAGGGGTTGACAAATTAATAATAATAATAAAAATTCATTTTATTTATATAGCGCTTTTCTAAGACACAAAGACACTTTAGAGAAAAAGAACAAATGTAAAGCTTTAACTGGTATGTTAAAAGGCCTCTGTAGCAAATAAAAGTAGGTTGCAATGTTTGACAGCAGGAATTCTGTGCTCTGTGTTACTTAATATTAATAAAAGAAGAAATAAATAATAGTTCACTCAGTCTCTAAATGTCACAATGTAATGAGAGTGCAAAGCAGCATCCATTAAGTGTGCTGACCCCAGTTAAAATTCCTGCCAAACAGTATTGCACTACATACTGCGCCCTCTATTGGCTAAGGGTAGGATTGCAAGAGACGCATGAAGGGCAAGACAAGCTCTACCAAGTGCCAAAATAGTCGGAAGAGATCTAATCAAGATGGACTGCAAGATCATTTAATGCTGCCACTATGTCAACTGTCCAAGCAATAATATAATGTAATCAATAGAAACTGTCTACTTAACTTTAATTAATAGTCAAAAGAACAACAACGTTGTACTGTCAGGCTGACGTAGTTGATCATTGTCATCTTTGCTTTGGCCCCTTCATATGTTAATATATACCAGATCTGTCAAAAATTCCTTTTACCCTGACAGCAAACTTAAAGACCCAATTGACCTTTTATCCAGACAGCAAGCTTATACACCGAATTTTCGTATTACACTGACAGTAAGCATGTTTCCCAGGAGGAGATTTTGAACCACAGCACCAGGCAGCCGGAGGAAACCCAAACCGTCTGAGGTTACCCACAGCGGAGCCTGAGTGTGCTGGCGCTGTGTTTGACATGCAGAGCCACACCGAGACCAGACAGTGCCTCCCAGGCTGCCTGACTTCTATCAATCCCCAGCACATTATCGCCCAGCCACGAAATCGACCGCCAGAGGGGGGGAGGAGACGGGACCCTTGATAGTTAGGGGAGAAAAATAGAGAATGACAAGCCTCCCACACCCCCACACCCCCCTTTGGTTTAAAAAAAGCCAAGCCAGTCGGGGAGAGATATGGGTAACGATGCCATCAATCACTCTGAAAAGCCCAAAGCTCCCTGCCATGTCAGACTGGTCAGACGATATTCAGCGGAGATGGCAAGGGAGCTGTGGCAAACGGGAAATTAAACTGTTGATTTCCCCCCAAAACACTGGGGACTTCCCATCTTTCGACACTCAAATCATACACATATTAATGCCTGGTTTTGCAAGTGGTAACGCACTAGAAAGGCGGAGGAAAAAAACAACCACACTTCGATCGACTTCTGAGAAACACCAGCATTCCCAATCGTCGCATTAAACACATCTTATCGATCCCTGACTAATTCTCAAACCACAAGACCACTCAGCATTCCCCAAGTCCTAAACACCTCGCTTTGATTTGTCTTCATTGTTTTACCTTGTCCTTCCTTTGCTTCTCGGACGCAAATTCAGTAGAATTGGACACTTTGAGGGACTTGGAGCGGTGCTGGGGATGTCGGCGTGCCGAATCGTCCCTCGTATATTTGACCGATCCACCAGGACGCATCCGGACCTTGCCGGTCCCTTGAACACTGTTTACCCCGATCATCTCCAAAAGACAACAACCGCCAGACAAGAACGAGGAGACGCAAAAAGAGTGAGAGGGAGAGCGAGAGCGAGAGAGAGAGAGGGAGAGATGCAGAGAGGAGCTCCTAGAAGCAAGGCTGTCCCAAAGAGCCTGTAGCGGAGTGAAAAAGACTGAGTAGGTGCTCGCTGGAGGAGCTGGTGGTAGTGGGCAGTGGCGGGGTTCACTGGAGCCCGGGTGGAAACGAGCGAGAGTAGGAGATTAAAAAGGACAAAGAGAGAGAGAGAGAGAGAGAGAGAGAGAGAGAAAAGGAATGATGAGGCGCGTCTTCTCCCTGTTCAAAGCACGTACAGCGCTGCCTTCTCCCGCATTTCATCCGCTAGTGTTCTGATTCACGGAGAAAGAGAGAGAGAGAGAGAGAGAGAAAGAGAAGAGATAGTTCCACTGAGAGCAACACGCAAGTGACTGGGAGTTACAGGGAGAGAGTTAACACAGAGGAATGGAGCAAAGGGAGGGAGGGGGAAAGAGAGGAGGAAAGGGGGAGAGAAAGAGAAGGAGGGATAGAGAACAAGACTGGAGGGGGGGGGGGGGGGGGGGCCGCAATGGCAAAGGAGAGGAGGATGACATCCCTCCCCTTTTCACATGGAAAAGAATAGTGAGAACTAATTCATTTACATTCCAAATAGCAACAGCCCTGGTCCTCTGATGCAGAATCATCAAAGCGTTATGTGTATGTATGCATGCATGCATGCCTGTGTGTGTCTATCTTTGTGCTAGAGAGCGCCTGTGGGAAAGAGTGAGCAAAAGACAGTTAGTATGTGCCTAAGTATGAGTACCCATCTATCTAGGCCCGGTAGGCACACAGCTCACAGTGAGTGAGGAGACCACACAGGGCTCTAGATGATGGGGGTCTCATAGAACGCCGTCACCTGGCGGACAACATTCATCCAGCACCCAGCCCAGCCAAATGACGGAGACGGTGGCAGCAAGAGGCTAGTGGCATCTAACCCAAGGTCAAATTACGGAGATCCTGGAACGGTGGCTTTTACTGTAAATCAACGCTAAATGATCTGGACGGTGGCACAAGCCTTTGCAACCCCGTCCCTTCCGTGTGTGTGTGTGTGTGTGTGGGCTTGTGTCAACTTCCCCAGGGCCAGGGAACACACTGCAGCACCACACACACACACACACACACACACACACACACACACACACACACACAGGGGACGAGGGGTGGGTGGATCCCTGGCTCAGCTTCAATGGTCAACAAAAGTAATCTTTTCCCTTTTCTACGGCAATTTTTCTTCAGTGTCCCTCATAGACTTTCTCTAGGGAGATTTACAAGGAAAGGAGGAGTTTTAGACAAAGCCCTGAATGGTTCCCCGACTTTCTCCACAGGCTTTGGGGGCACCTGAAACCTCATTAGAAGGGTAAATACACCGTGCAACACAGGCAGTAAGTGCAAGTCAACAACCGGCGTTGTTCATTCAAATTCAAGAGTTTGGGGAGTCAATAATCAAGAGTAATTACCGGATTCAAAGTGTGATTAGACGCACTCGAATAACTGATGACCGTTTACGATTACACAGCTGGCTCCAATTATTCACGCACAGCAACTGTAGGATTACAAGCGGCTGCTGCTGGTGTCTATCTGAACAAAATAACACTACCAACCGGAAAGATAATGTCCAACTGGTTTTCATCGCCTCTTTAATTTGAACACAGACGTATTTTTTTTGTACATTGAATGACAGCCATGGAAATTAATACCATGCATCAAAACCAGCAAAAGCCAACATTTAATTCATCATAAAAGCAATAGGTCATGTAAATTGGTCAAAGCTATTATAACAATACAAATGCAACTGTTCCACATTTGACTAAAGATAAATGAGACTATAGTAACTCAAATAAAAACTTTAGGATATGGTGTGCATATGCTTGAGAAGATGGTATTCATGGAATCATGGATTCAAACTCATAGCTACTGCTTTGGAAATATTAAACTATGTTGTATGTATGTTATGTTGTATGAAAATCTATCTGAAATAAATGGTTGTGGAGTTTCAGAATAAATAGACTTATTGAAATCTACCTCCCATCAAAATATTTACGGAAGCAATTTAGACTATTTTTGTGGAAAAGGGTTGTTAATATCCGGTTTGTGAAGTGATTTACAGCACTCTTTGACCAATTTGTTCTAATACTCAGGGAATTTTTTGGGGGGGCTAATTTAGCGTGTTGCTATTTGCGACCAGTCTACAATCCAATTTTCAGCTTAATTTGTCAATAAACTAGCTAAGCCTGAAGTTTCTGGTTTTACAGCAGGTTGTTGGGGTGGTCACATGCCAGTCAAGACTGCTTCATGTGACCAGCGAGGAGAATGCCTGCACTCCTGCCTGACGCATAATCATGCCCATCTGTTCTTCTGCTGTATTCAAGGGAGAATATGTTTCTGAGCCATGTCTCCTGGCAGTGTGTGGAGCAGTCCTGCTCAGAGTCAGGACTCCTACCTATCCGCAGACATCTGAAGGCCTGGAAGCCAAAATAGTCAAAACTGACTTTAAATTGGAATTATCCTAGACATTGTGACAGCTGGACAATAATGGAGGTCTATTTTTGTAGGGCTGAGTAATGGAACATTTAATTGTTAAGCATACAGCATACTATAGTGTTGTTACCTGTTGTTATCTGACCTCTTAGACACTTGAATGATCAGCTCGAAAATAATGTTACATTTAAGAAATCCTTTTGTTTCAGATACAAATAAACAGGTAAAAATAATAAAATAAAAAAAATATGCATTATCTGCTCCGGCCCTCACCTCCAGTCCACAAACTACGAACACCACAAACCAAAAGGGCAATTTAAATGAGCATCATTGGCTGGCTGCGCCCTGTTACGTAGCTTGCAATACATCTTGCACGGCTTTCAAACAGGGCGCAGATGGATGTTCACACGAGAAATGGATTGGTCACACTGTCCAGTCCTATGACTAAAGACAGTCTGGCCATGGAGACGCTCCACTGGCACGCTCTCTGAGCGGACAGACTGACTGTCCTAACACACTGGGGAGACTGCACCAGTCTATCCATCGTACTCTGCAGACTCGAAGGCGGTGGGACGGACTGACGGCAGGCTAATTCATTTTGTCTCACAACATTGTGACACGCCAAATTGAACACTCCAGAGTCGGTATGTACGGAATGAGCACTCTATGAATAGCTGCGGTTGAGTATGATGACAATACCAGCAGTACTAGAGGAAAGTCTTCAATTTCACTTTAGTAAGACATATTTTTTGGGGGGGGGGGACGTTTTAATCAATAACACTAAGATTTCCGTCTACATATAGTTACACAACTATTTAAAATCTGTAAAAACTATCAAGAGACTAAACATTGTCTAGCTGTTATCATCCTGACAGTGTTCTGCTGTTTGTTTCAGAGCCCTGTGACTGTGCAGACACCCTTCATTTATTTTTTCCAAGCGCTGTATTGTTCGTGGACTATGATTCCCATTCACCCACACGTGGGCGGCTTTCTGTTCTGCCGTGGAGGGGAGAGGAGGTGGGGGGGGTGGGGGGGGGGGGTAACTCATCGTCTTTCTCATGTTAATACAGATGATGAACTCTGAATAAATTATGACTATTTATTTATTTTTTTCCCAGAACTTCTATGCTCTTCGTCTCTCGTCAGGTATTGGGTTTCATAGGCGTCTCACGGCCGGCCGCGGCCCCCAGTTTACCAGGAAGGGTATGAAGCCGGCAGGCATCGCTGGCCAGGAGCGATATGGAGCATCAATATCACAGTGATCTGATGCACTGCTCTTACTATGTCCACAATGACAGTGACCATTTTAAACAAATGTACACTGGGTATTTCAAACAGTTTATCTACACTGAGGTTCATTCTTTTTAGGAATTTAGACCCAGTATTTTATGTATTATTATAAGTTATATTAAACAATACAAAATATCACAAAACTTCATTGAATACACTATAAGGCTATGACTTTATGCACGTAAATGCATTATCACTCATCTCTGAAATCCAGGCTAAGCTCTCTCACTATCTCCACTAAATCATATTTATTGTGTTGTTAATTAATGAGAGTACAAATAATTCTAAATGCAAAAGTGCTCTTCAAATCAGAATAAATCAAATAGTACTTATAGTTTTTAAGTAGCTCAACATCTATATTAAAAATATGCCACCTACAGCATTTTACGGGAAATTATTGCGTAGGCTGAGGAAATAGCTCAGACACCACACACACACACACACACACGCGCACACGCACACGCACGCATTTGAAAAAATAACCAGAGGTCAATCATCCCTCACACTGACTTTCTCTCTCTCTCTCTTCCTATCTCGAACACACGGCTGCAGGTGCTTAAAATACCCCACAGTCATAATTCTATAGAGAGATCTATAGTGGGCTATAAGCACTGTAAAAACATTCTTCAGAAACATATACATTACCAACTGACTTGGTTCGATGTAACGGTTCAAACTGCAGCCTGAGCTGCTGCAGAATAGGAACACCAAGACTATAACCATTGGTGTAGAGTGAAGGAAATGTCAAATGCAAAACATGCTGACAAATGGAGACTTATTTTCCCCGCCCCACCCCTGCCTTCTGATGGCATATAAAAGATGCAATGGCATCTGCAAGTGGTCAACATAAAACGTTGGCAGAGCTTGGCTATGCTAAATATACTGAGTAAATCCATCACAGCATGACAGACGCTGTGGAGTTCAGACAGGAAAAGAATGTTCTGGCTAATACGGCCATCTGGTGAGAACAACACTCGCTTTCAAAAAAATCAAAAAAAATTATAAAAGAAAAACCGTTGCAAGGCTTCAGGAACATCTCCAGTGTTTTGAGCGACCAGAGTGATAGACTGTTCAGACGTGGCACGTCGACTAAACACGACCGTCGCCATCGACAACGGTGGTTGCTTTCGGATGGGAATACGCGCCCGTAATATTCTGCTTCTTCACTCAACTCCCCACGGTTAACAACTGCACGGGGACTAGATGTCACCGTAGGAATACAGTAATATGGATATGTAGCGCTGTTTGACCTGCAGTGGCACCCTTGCTGGTGTGGTTTGCACATCTGATGTAAGCCATGATGACAGTGATTAAGATCTGTGGGGAGCCCGGTCTGGCCTGCGGCGCTGGAAGGAACTGGGCCCAGAGCCTGTTCTAGGAGGCCGAACCACCAGAGAAGAGACATATTAAATAGGGTGGCTTATACTAAGGACCGCTAGTTTGTCATGTTAACTAGAGTCGAGGGAATCAATTCCTTACAGTGCCTTGGTGGTCACAGAGCGCACATTTGGGCTTTAGAATGGCATTTGAGTGAGTGAACAAATCATCATGCTTATATTAGATATGAGTCTTTCATCGCCTGAAAAGGGCAGGGACACTTTACCCATCAATCACGGAGAACTGCTGAGAGAAAACAAAACAAAGAACACGAGGCCTAGTTTATCGACGATGAACGATACGATCCAAAAAGAAGGAATAAGCAACCCATTAACGTTCATATTCTGGACCTAAAATAAAAATAAGATAGAAGTCTCTCTTTTCCTGGTGTTCTTTGTAGAGAAGAAGTCGGCTATGGTTAATCCCTGCAACAATAGACCTTCTGATGGATTGCTTAACCTTTGCAGCTCAACATCTAGTCAGCAACAGCACATTACCTCCTGCCTTTAAACCTACACGCAATTTCTCAAAAAAATTTAAAAAATAATTGTCAAAAAGGAGCCGTGCTTTATATTTACAGCGCGGCCAAAGAAGAAAGGTGAGATATGTGACAATCTGACAGTAAATCTACAGCGAGCTGCGCTGCACAAGATCGTTTCTCTGCATTAAACATCGTTACCAGATCATTTGGAGCCAAAATACATTACTGACATGGTAATACAGTATGGACCTTTTAAACCCCTCAGGTCATCTGGAACAGGTCTCTTAACCATCCCTAGAGTTAAAACTAGAAAAGGGGAAGCAGTGTTTAGCTACTATGCAACAAAGACCTGGAACCAACTTCCAGAAGATCTGAGACTCGCTCCAAGCTTGACTACTTTTAAATCCAGATTAAAAACGTTTATGTTGTCGATTGCGTTTGGCTGAATTGTTCGTTTTTTTTAGCTATTTCCTTGTTATTTTGCTTGCCTTGTGTAACCACATTGAATTGCCTTTGTGTATGAAATGTGTGTCCCAAATAAAATTGATTTGATTAATTGTGGATGGTTTTAGGAACTGTTGTTCTCAAGTTGCAACGCTGCTCATCCAATGCTGCGATATATGAAGACACAGAAAAATACTACACAAATGAATATAACTGATTTCCATGTGTATTCCATTAACAAATCTAATGATTTGATAAAGGTGTCAAATACTGCAAGTATGAAACGCATATATAAATTTGAGAAATTGTAAACTAATTCAGAACCAGTTATCTGAACGTATTAAGTATACTAGACCCATTACTTCTGGTATGGTACAAACACCACTATTTGTTTCAGGGTAAGGTGTCCGTGAAACTAAACAGCTGCTAAAAGATCTGTATTGAAATAGAGACTGTCATCGCCCTGCTGTCGTGATGGATGTCTGATTTCAAAGGGACGTTTTTGCTGAGGCTCCTTCTGTTTTCAAAAGGTCAGTATTTGGACTTTGCCCATTATTCATGAATCAAACGGAGATGATTGGGCTGTGAGGGAAGAACCCGCCAGTCGGTGGTTGGTGATTTGCTCTTGTGAAAGACATTGTGAAGGTCTCAGAAAACACTGGCCCAAACTCCTGTCCCTATAATCCCCTGATATTTGAGCTCCATGTGTGCTCAGGGCCACAACAGGCCCCCCCCCCCACCCCCACCCCCACCAAGGCCTATTGTTTAATCATGTGCTGGTTGGGTGGGCACTGCAACACGCCAAATTGTGGCAAATGGCTCCGCTGGATAAGATTCCAGGAAAACATTATTTTGGAAAAAGTAAAAACAATTGTGTATGTTAGGTTATTGGAAGAATATGGTTTGTATTTGTTGACAAACATCCATGAATCCATCTTGGCTACAACTAATTGAAACTAATGACTAATAATATTCTACAATCTAAGGTATTTCACACAGGTGTATTTGGAGGGGGATAATATGCAAGTGCAATAGAAACCCATTTCTGTAACGTCTGATGCTAGGACTCTTTTGTTGTTTTTTATCAAAAATGACTAGGCTAACCCATTGATTATCAAGCTCACTTCAGAAGCTCAGAGCACATGAACAACAGACCATTGTGTGTTGCTAAGTAATAAAGGGTAAAATAAAAAACCATTACCTGAATTCTACGGTTCTTGTTGAAACTCATACAATGTACGAATATCATTAAAAGGTCATGCAATGTCTTTAGCAACTAGTTATAGAAATATTATGCACCAATCCGGGGGGGGTTCATCCATATCAAAGCGGCCATAAAACCAGATGGCTGATAATTTTGAAAATATGCCACGCTTAAATATAAATCACTGTGATAATCTACAAAACTGCCTCCCTGCTCTTCACGGTCGTTTTCACCCAGCCTTGAAAAGAGTCCCATGCCAGTGGATTTTCAGGGATATATAGTAGACAGAGATGCCAGCAAACATCAACAACTTTAGATGGGTAACAGGTATCTGGATCCTAATAAAATAAAACTTGTTTTAATCTAGAATAAATTAAAATGCCATTAACACTGACATAACCTGAAATGTAATATAGCTTGTCTGAAGGTTTTAAACCACGACACTCTCATAAGACTTATTGTTTGTACAAAAAAAGAAGGTTATAACAAACAAACCAAAACATTTTTAATAAACGACTTAAATCCAACAAATTCAGATAAATCTTTCATGTTTTATGTGCAATAAGCTGGCCCACAACCCTGGTGTACTAGGTCAGTTTGCCTTTTAGTTTTAGTTCAGTGCCATTCAATCTTTTGTTTTCAAAGCTATACATTCCACTTCAACATACTAGCATAGGTAGTTTAATTTCAAAAACAATGTTATGGGCAAGGCATTTCAATATTGTTACTGTTGCAAACCAGCAGTATGTAACTAGAGTGCCTCTACTGGAAGGACACGCGATCCGTCAGCATCATAGACGCTCTTTAATATTGCACGACACAGATCCAATATTCCATATGTGTTCTTCTGTTTGACGATCAAATGGAAACTCTGTGAGAAGTGTCACGCTGGTAACTCAAGCCCTGACAGCCTGTCTGTAGCAAAACAGCCCCCACATTAGCGAGGTTAAAAACCACGGACTTAAGCAATGCATTTTGATGCTGAGAAAATAGTCCTTATAAGCTATGTGCGAACTCATATACCCAAGAGAAATACTGAAACGTAAATGAAAACATCAGTAAATTTTTTGCATCCAAGATATCCTACAGATCTTTGAGAGCGCATTTGTTGACAACCTACGAAACTGTGTTTAGGGAGTATGTGGTATAAGAGACCCTGAGGCAAAACAAGATTTCAAACGCTGCCTGACCTATTTGCTAAGCTGAGTAGAAGCGAACCACTCCCCACATACATCACTAACACTCGCTGCATTAGAGTATACAGTATACTGACCTCAAAAGATAGGTGTTATTTACAATATGTGTTTACCTGGAAATGGACAGAGACAAAGTGAAAAAGCTTTAACCATACACAATATGAAAAGTAGTAAGTGTTCAGTAGGAAGTATAATAAACATGTACGACCTTTGTTGGAAAACCAAAGACCATAACCTTGCACTAACTGCTAGTCACTAGTTTGGATAAATGAGGGGGTTTGAATTCAAGCATTAAACGGAGCTCACAATGCTGTGGTACAACATTAAGAGATGGCTGGTAGATTTCCTTGAAACAGAACATAATATACATAACATACATAGATATATAAATAAAAATACAAATCATATAGACCACGTCCATGGCTTGGGAGTGATATTCGTGTCTGCAACAGGGACAGTTTTAGCCATCTTGGCTTGCATTTAAAGGCCATGCTTGTAATCCTGAACCCTCCTTTTACTCTTCCTATGCCATTAATCAATTGCTAACCGTACTGTAGCAGAGGCAAGCAGCCAAAAGGCAGATATAGTCCTATCTGATGGGACAACCTCCAGGGTAGCTTCACAAAACAATAAGAGGCAAAATCTCAGAACAAAAACGGACATTAAAGTTTGATATATAATACAAAATGCTATCCTAGGCCTTTCCCTAACCATGAAACACTTTACAACCGGACCCAGAGACAAACGATTTATGTGAAAGCTGCAGTAAATAAATATTGTGTAGGACCAATATTAAGTATTTCATAAAAATGTTGAGTAGATGCTACAGCAAAGCCACCGATGTTTATAAAACATGATCTCTATCTCTATCAAAAAGTATTTCAATCAAAGCGTTCACGATGAATACGTATTGCATGGAATATAAAAATGTGATGCCTGAAAATGTGTAAAATTAATGAATTTGCTTAATATTCCTACTTATCCTTTGCATTGTGCACGACAGTTCAAACAGGGTTCATGTATAATCTGCAAGGCCTGGCTGAACCTACAAAAAAGTGTTAGCTCAGATTTTTTTTCTTCACGTTTTCAAAAGGTGTATGAGAGATGTGATAAGAGTAAAATCTAACATCACTGATCTGATAATCCAGGCAAAGTACATTTGTCACTTTTGTAAGGCTTGAGGTCACTCACTGTGTAGCACTCAAAAGGACAATGTCGACCGGCAATTTTCGGGGGTATAGCTGTACCAATCTCTTTCCAGGAATCGAGGGGTCTCATTACAACTCCTTGTGCCATCGATTATTTATTCAGGAGTCAGAACTGAATAAGATGAACTCATTCTCTACTCAAAGGTTTACCGCTACATCTCAAATACAATGCAGAAAAATACAATTCGAATGCTGGTTTTTCCAACAATTACATATAGGCTCTCTAAGTGTTGTGTAAAATTGTTCCCAAAAGACCAAAAGCATGAGCTGCTAAAATGCTGAACTCCCCCTTATTGGCACCAAGCGATGAGGAGCAGGCGCATTTTGCCTCTCTGCAGACTGCATCATGCCTACCATTTGGTCCCAGCCAATGCCAAGAGGGTGTTATTGCCAAACGCTCCTCGATGGACGAATCTGATACTGATACTTTATAAGGTGTCTGTTCTTAATATACAACGGGAGTACTTTGGAATCGTCTCATTATTTAAGATTCCTGGGAGGTAACTTCTAAGGGCAGGATAAATAAAATGTCCTCCCTCCCTCCCCCCAACCCATGGAGCAATATGGCAAAATGAGATGGCTTGTGGTTCAACAGTGCGGTACTAATATTTAGCCACACCTATTGTGCCAACACCGGACATTTAAGACTAACCAGGAGAGATTAACCTGCAGGAGGTGTCAGGTACTTACTATTGTTTTAATTATAGCCGTTTGATAAAAAAAAAGGTAGTCTACTGGCAGCAAGGGAAACGCAGTACTCTTGCATTGAAGCAACACTCACAGTTCTGTCTAAGCACATAGTGCAAAAGACTATCTTGTTTGGTTTGATTATCTGTATAAGTAAAGCTATTTCAAAATGAGCAATTTTGCAAACCAAGGATAAAAGATGGTCACAACTATTTAAAAGAGATTCATGTCTGTATAAACTTCTCTGTGATTCGAAACGTTTTTTTTTTTTTAGAATCAACCCCTGAACTGAGCAAGCACAAACGAGCCACAAGCTGTGCCATAGACTACAGCAACTGCAATAATATTTTGCCACTGTAAAAGACTCTCCAGCGTTATTGTGGTCTTACGTTTCACAATGAGTTTAAGCTAAAAGTTCTTTACCCGGTCTCCAATGTCAAACCCTAACTAGCCTCTAATTAATAAAAGGGAGGAGAGTTTATTGTCCTTCGGCTTGTAAGTCATATAAACTATCAGGTGTACAAATATCAGGTTCGTGAGGACCGAAGGGCCAACACGAGAGCTCTTGGGAAGCTTAAGGGATTCAATTGTTATACGAACGGACGGGACCAAAATAGAGTCTTATGTTACTCGGTCCAAAAGGTCTCCTCTTTCACTGGCAAACCCTGGGAATATCTCTCTCTCTCTCTCTCTCTCTCTCTCTCTCTCTCTCTCTCTCTCTCTCTCTCTCTCTCTCTCTCTCTCTCTCTCTCTCTCTCTCTCTCTCTCTCTCTCTCTCTCTCTCTCTCTCTCTCTCTCTCTCTCTCTCTCTCTCTCTCTCTCTCTCTCTCCTCTCTCTCTCTCTCTCTCTCTCTCTCTCTCTCTCTCTCTCTCTCTCTCTCTCTCTCTCTCTCTCTCTCTCTCTCTCTCTCTCTCTCTCTCTCTCTCTCTCTCTCTCTCTCACCGTATCATGACCCTTGCTACGTTTTATTTCATACCCTCAAACATGATCTTCAATCACTCATATAAACATACACTATTGGCATAGGGTTATATAAGCTGTGGAGGCCAGCCTTACCTTCAGTAGATCTCGAGGGAAATCTTCTCCTCCATTCAGACCATCCAGGTTATTAATGAATTCCTGGCACGTCATCTTCTTCCCAATATTCTGCAAGACATGAACAACATCTATTCACTTATTATTTAATGTGAACGCCTCTGCTATCTAACGCTGTTCAGCCAGGGCCTTTTCTTAACCCTATCAAGATTACACTGTCTGGTCTGTTGATGCCTAAGATGGGAGAAATGGGCAAAATGTATATGCACGGTACGTACAAATCATGTTACATTTTCTCCTTTCAAACTGTATAGAACTCCTTAAAAATCGGGTTGGATAGGATTTTGATTGAAGGTCAGATATCCCAAAAATACTGCACTTTAGAATCAAGACTTTGCACACGTCCTGAATGTCATTTTAAGCTGGCTCGTATTTAGACCAAGCCCCATGCCAGGGTAGTAATACAGTATATATTGCTGTCTGGGAGAAGGACGATACAAACTGGCACCTGGTGGCATTAGTGGATATTATGACTTGGCGCCCGTCGCAAAAGGCCTTTGAGCCAAAGTTAATAGCTTCTTGCTCTAATAGTGAGACAGTTGCTGGCTGGATTAAAACAAAAACACTACAAACAATTTAACTATTTGGTAACGGCTACCTTCAAACCAAAACTTTTCAAGGAAATACAAACAACAATAATTAGAAATCAAAAGCCTTTTCTTTTGATGAGCTTATTAAACTGGCATGTTTCTGGTCTCAACAAATCCTAACTGTTTAAATACCCTTACATAAGGGTTGAAAAAGACCATTGATATAATATACTTAAACACATTGGCTAGATGCCAAGTAAACTCTTGGCTTATTAAAGAGATTAAACGCAGACAAGGACACATTGACCCTCAAAGTACACCTGTACTCTAAATCATGTCAAGTTAAATGGCCGTTACCCAATTCTAAAGTGTACTTTCGGTGCACATTATCAGTGCCATGTCACACTGGCTTTCAATAGCAGCTTTGGCCACTAATGACATGCACAGAGTACAACATCGCTAGCCATAGTGAACAAAGTTTTCGTCGTAGGTAAACAAACCGTTGCGAGGCACTTCAATAGCTTGTTGATAACGTGGGGGACAAAAGCCGGGACACTCGACTGCAGTGAATACTAAACGAATGAGCAGACGGTGTTTGTTCCAGTGACTTTACAGCTCCTGCCAACGCCAGCCGAGGTTGTAGGTGGACAGCACTGACAAATGTTCAGAGTATCACAGAATCTTTGAAGGCTAAAGTGCAGGGTTTTTGATATGCAAGTGATTAGAAAAACTGATGTTTCGGAATAACAGGAGTGACGGAAACGAAAGCAGGGCGTGTGTGAACGAAGGCTTGAGTAGACAACATTTGTTTACTGCATGTTCCTCCATGAGGGCACAAATGCTTCCAAATCCTCGTAAATATCAAAAGGGGACAAGGACAGAAAAATATTTTACCCCCACGTTTGGGTTTGTCAAACTACAGGACTGCACAGCTGGTTGTGGCACTCCAAATGTTTTGGTAGGAAATCAATTCAAAAGGGTTCATAAAAACATCAATTGGTGGCTCATGGACCTCACAATTGCTTTGATTAGTATTTTCTCTTCAGTGGCAGAGCTGTTTGAGACAGGCCAATACTCTTATAATGCTTTGAACGTGGATCAAGCACTGCGCCTGCTAAGTACAGTTATCCTGGGACAGAGGCAAAATCTAAGCCTAGTGTACTGAACACTATACTCTCTCCAGTTGCAATGCTTTTTGACCAAAGTGAAGCGGTACTAGGAGTTCTTTATATCCAAGGGCCTCCCTACTGTTATTTCCATAAAGATAGAACACTATCTCTACGGTTATTTCAGTTTGGAAAAGACTTACATGACGGCTACATAAGAAGCTGTCATGGCTAGCTGGTAGGCAGAGAGCTACTAGCAGAAACTTTAAGGAAGAGGGGAAGAAAAAAAAAACAGAGTGAAGATACACTTTTTTCCGTGAGCCAAAACATACCCTATTGTCAATTCTGTTTGGTAATCCTGACAAGTGAGAGTTATGTCTTACAGCTTACAGAATACCCAAAAACATGGAGAGAGAAAAAAAAGGTGAGGGAGAGAGAGAGAGAGAGAGAGATCTGCTCTTAATCCATCTAGCCCACATTCTTGTTAAAAGTGTATTCACTGAGTGGCAAAGTGAGAGAAGACTTGGTCCTGTGACTTCTTCCCCCAGCCCAAACAGAGTGACATGGGGCTTATCAGGCTGCCTGCATCTATACCTGTTCATCATTGGCTCTGTGCCCCGGCCAGGCGGACACCCTCCATTCACACAAGGACAAAACAATCTCTGAGTGATAGCCTTCTTTTATTTTCAAATAGCTTTTTACGAGAGTAAAAGAAAAAAAACTTCTGTTAAGAGAAATAAAATCTCTGAAATTGCCATGCACAACTCTGTAGAGGTTACACAAGAAAAGTTGTAAGTCTTTATTAAGTAGTTTGAACATTTAGAATTATCCCTGTTGTTTGTCAATGATCCATATATATTACCTGACTATCCTATCTGCTACTATAATCAAATATAAACACAGTCACGCACCGTCTTTTTACATTGTACCACTCAATCCTTCTTGTGAAAATAAATTGTTGCTCCTACTGATCCGTTAACGGTTGCATCACTGACTCTTCTTCCTCATGTTTTCAATTGGCACTGAGGATGGCTACAGGCCTTTAGATAAACATGGCTGATATCAACAACTGATAATAGTCCCCCCTAGTGGTACAAGGCTCCTCTACCCACAGAGAGTTGAAGTGGGAGTGGGGGCAGAGGCGCCCCGTCAGGAGAGGCAAACCAGGCAAAGTTTTGGGGCCCCACAAAAACAAATTGGGGAAAAGGGCCCCCAATGGCCCCTCACATTGGCAAATTTTGCAATGACAACTAGGAACCCCTTGAATCTCCCATAAAGGCCAAACTGCCCAAAATCCCCCCAAGTGAGGCCCCTTATAGGAGAGATCAGCCTGACGTCACAACAACAAAACCTATTATCTCGATCGCAGATATATCAGCTCCCACGTCGGGAGGCGGGCAAACGGCTATGATCAATGGGATTCTTTGTCTGCCCCTGCCCCCCCCCAGAGGCTAGGACCTCCTCTGAGTGGGGGTAAGTTCCAGCACCTCGTAAGGTTAGAAGATTAGTGTACGGTACGCAGTCAGAGCTTAAGGGGTTAAAGGTGGCAGCAGGAACAAAGGGTCAGAGGTTAAGTGGAGCCGATGGATACTTACATGGCCGTGCAGGTCCGTGTTCAGGAGCATCAATGCACACGTTAGGCAATGGACACCATCTGTACAAAGAAAGACAATTCACAGTATTCATAGGCAAATCAGAGATAAAAAAAACACGTTTTTTTTTCCTCAACAGATTGACAAACATGACTCAAGGGTACAGTAGATGTTTTAATTGGTAACTTTTCTGCACGGCTCTGCAGAGCCGGAACAGTCATCAAGCTGCAGAAAGCAAAACACTTCATGGGCTGTTGAAATGTCTCGCACGTGCAAAGCCCAGAAAACAAGGCCTCTAGAAATGCACAAGTACCCCTCTGATGATGACAGCAACGACGTGCATCTCCACATAGGGCCAAAGAGTAACACCACTTCCATGGCAACCGTCTCCGCAACAAAGGCAGAGACCGTTTTAGCTTTTACCCATGTACTGGGCACACAAGACTTGTTGTTACCGAAACTGTTGCTACGGGGGAGACAGGGCACTCCACGATTGGAATAAAAAGGTAGGCTGAAAACTGGGCAGTATGCTGTGGCAAAATCACATGATTTCACTGATTGGGCCAAAGCAAGAAAGTGACACAGGCAACCTGATGGAGGAGCAGCTGGGACAAACAGGCAACCTAGAACTGATTCCGTAGCTTCTCAAAATATAAAGTCACTTCCATTGTTCTATTTGAAATGCATGATTTCAAAAGTCGGAAAATCAAAGTGGAATATTAAGACAACTTGATGAATTTTTTTGGGGGGGGGTTCATCACTTTGAAAGGATTCCATAATCCCTTACTTTTTATTTTACTTCTGTACTGTACTATCAAAAAGCCTCAGAAAACCATTCACAGAATTCCCATGGCTGGCCAATGAATAAAATAATTCACACAACATTTAATAGCAACAACAACAAAAAAAAAAGTTTCATACATTCTCATAAGACAAACTTATTTTTGTACTGTGGGCGATGTACCTTGCGAGGAGACGGTGGCAGGGTTACAGTTGTAGTACCTATTGGAGAAGTGAATCAACACCCGCTCCCTCTCCTGGGTTTCCCCCATTAGTGCAAAAGCTTTCAAGAAGGCTCTAAGGAGACAAAAGAACAAAGGCCCTGCGATGAAATGCACACCGTACCATAGAGTCCATCAATATCCAACTGTTCAAAACCAGCACTGTGGTCTCCAAAAGGTAACAGAAAGCTCTGAGCCTTTAACAGAATGTAACTCACTCATAATAGTCGCTAAACCTTCAGAATAGTTTGATGTGTTCTCCTTTGTTGTCAGCTCCCATGATTGAGCTAAATGGTCAAAATGACTACGGGTGATTACCTTAGAGATTGGTCCAGAGTCATTCCTGGGAATTCGAAAAAGGAAAGGTACTCTTCAGCGACCATCTTGCTGAAGTCGTTGCTGTGAACACAGACAGAATGACACCACTGAGGTCAACACATTAAACTTGCAGCACATCAGACAGTGTTAAGACTCACAACGGAAATGACACCCAAAAACTGTGAGCACTATCTCGTAGAAACACACAACTGACTGATAAAACACACACAAACACACACACACACACACACACACACGTTTTTAAGTTTGTACAGCACTTTTTGTTGGGGCAATGCGTATGCATCTCCCATGCGCTTAATACAACGAGCTATAACTACATGACGTTTCATTCATTATTAGTTTGAAGGTCCAAAGGACACCCAATCTATCCAAACACCCACACATCTCCAGCTTGTCATCAACAAGCAGCTCTGTGGTCTATTGTAAAACAGGCATTTAAAACTATTGACCAAACATCGTAACTGTTCAAATGTACTCTCTCTGATGGTGAAGGTCACACTGCACGAACAGCAACGGACAGGTGAGGTGTTTACAGTATACAGAGCGATTAAGAGGATTCATTGATGTCATCGCGTTTTTAAAAAACGCTCACTGTGGGAAGAGGACAGACAGTGAAATATTCTCAAACGTAACTTTCAGGCAGACCGTCTCCTTGGCGACAAACGCCACTGTGCGTTGAACTATTCCTCAGACGAAAATACAAATCAGCATGCACCTGACAGGCATTTAATTGCAACCTCTAGTTTGGATAGAAGGTGGAGACTGAAAGGTTCAAAACACCACTTCTTCTTAACGAGACCTATTGTGATATGCTAATTACCTCTTCGTACCCAGGCTGCAATACTAAATGTAATTTAAAAACGGGATAATTGAAGATGATTATCTAATTAGCATCCCTTTATTTTCGGTATTTTTTATTTTTTTTGTGTTTGCTCTTTGGTGGTTTAGAAGCAATACAAGTTCAGGGACAGTGCAGCATTTACTAGACCATATGACATGCTCTTTGATGAGACGCTCCTCTAAAAAGGCGAATTTCAGAGCCATTTTTCTTCAAATGTGCTCTGTTAGCACAGATCTGGTAGGGTAATTTTACAACTCGAGTAGCAGAAAGCCAACCTTGTTAACATGTTGACCCAGCCTGGCACTGACTTACAGGGTCATTCGATGATGACTTCATATTGCTGCGTGTGAGAATCAAACCGTATTAGATATTAGTCTCTACAGACTACAGCAGAGAAAATCTGATCATCCTTTGACAAGATAAAACTGGAGGGAGCAGGTGAGCCTCTGCCCTTCCAGTTCCGAAGATTTCTCTAGCCAAAAACACGCGTACCAATTCACACACACAAACACCAAAGGGATCCACAGATCTTGTAAATAAGGCAATCAAATCTAAACAAAAATCTTCGAAAAGATTTGAGAATTACTACATAGCTTAAAGAAAATAGTAACATTTTTATGAATTTAGTTTGGAAAAGCTGTTGTTGCTCAGGAGACCGCTCCGGAGTTCATCCTGTAAGTGCCTTACACTAGGCAGGGCCTCACGCTGTCTGAGTGGCTGCAGTTTATATTTCTGTGTAGGAGTCTGGCTGCCACAGCTAGTGGAGGGCAGGCAGCATGTGTTATTACCCCCGAGTGATGGGGTGAGGGGGTGCGTACAGAGGAGGAGGAAGGATTGTGTGTAATGGCGCCCCCCCCCCCCTCCCCCCTCCCCCCCACCCCCCCACCCCCTCCCCCCACCCCCCCCAGGCTGGCCCTTCGGCCACTGTGGGGTGGGCTGGGTGACCAGCGGTATTTGGCATTTGGAAACACTGGCACTGGATGCCAAAGCCACAATGTAATGACGCTAAGCAAAATAAAGACTGTTGGTAGATGCGCGGATGGATTGATACATTTAAAAAGACCATTTCTACATGAGAATGTTTTCTTTTGTTTGTTTTTTTATCTTCAGGGGGATGAGTGTGATCTTCTTGGCAGACCTTCCTGTAAACTGAATCATCTGCAACGAGCAGACCCGTGCTGTACATACTGTTCACAGAACACACAACATCTGCTGCCAAGGTTACGTAGCAGCTCAAGCAGCACTGCCTACCATCTTGGACACGTCATAAACACACCACGCCATTTGTCAAGTCACAAAAAACATGTGGGCCCGGGGTTAAGAAACAGGCGTTTTGAGCTCCATTAATTCCACCCAAGCAACTTGAAAGGCTAGGCCATTCCGTGCTGTTCATCGGCGTGCTTACTTGAGGCAAGCCCATTCATTCACGGAACAATCTTAAAGAAAAGAAGTGAAACATTTAAGACGTGGTAAATACCAGTCTAAGTACTAGGCCTTGGTACTAGGTGTTCATTTAATCTAGGGTATGCGCAGTAAAAGACAGCGCTAGGGGAAAATGATCCTCCCTGTTAAATGCCATAAAAAACATAATGAATCGCTACTAACTCATCTAGCGAGGGTCTATGACACCCAGGATACAATACATAGACTGTAGCCTATTCTGATTCTCATGGTCAGGCACGTGAAAGGTGTGACTGTGAGTGACAGGAGGCGGTACACCTGCCAAGGCGTGGCCTGGCCGTGACTCACTTCTTGCCCAGGTGTTTGGCCACGTCGGAGCGTCGGAACCCTTCCAGGTGGTAGAGGCGGCGGGCCAGGCGGTGCGCGGCCTCCTGGTCCCTGCGGTTGCCGTTGTGCAGCGCGTCCGTGCTGTCCTTGAGCCGCTCGGTGCTGCCCATGTCTGAGTCCCAGTCCGACAGGGCTGCTCTCAGCCCTGCATCGCTGCTGCAGGTGGGATGGGAGGGAGGAGGAGGAGGAGGAGGAGGAGGAGGAGATGGGGGGGAAGGAAGAGGAGCGGAGGGAGAGATTTAGGGTGATGGAAAAAGGCAGGCGGTTCAGAGGAAGTGAGGGGTAGAGTCAAATACGGAGGGGTGTAGCGTGATGGATAGAGGGAGAAAAACGTAAGGAAGGTTAAAGAGGTGGGAGGGTCAGCGGGGGGGGGGGGGCAGATAGCGACAGAGGAGAGGGATGGGAGGAAGAAATAGAGGCAAGAGAGGAAAAGATGGTTATCAACGCGCACACACAATAACAGAGGCCAAAACGACAACACAGTCCATCCAAAAAGAACACATCCATATTGTTCTAACCGACAGATGAAACACAAATGCTGAACAAATCAACAGCAGGAGGCACGGGACGGGCATGCATCGGCCACGACCAGCACACAGCCATTTTGAACGACACCACGGATTAAAAAGCAATATCCTGGGGAGAACTAGGGCATGGAGGGCTGGAGGGGGGGACTACTGGGTCAGAGGCTAAAGGGGACCTAGTTACAGCACAAAGGCCAGCTGGCTCACAAGGGTCTTATCGGTCTGGAGGAGGAGGAGGGGGGGGGTAGCAAGTGGACTGTACTTTCCCATTTTCTTTTGACAAAAACAAAAGGTTCAAAATTCACTATTGCTACTTTACTCCATCTACAAGCAGCATTTTAGAGCAGCCAGCAGCATATCACATCCCAGAAGTTAGGCTTTCCTCCCCTGCCGGTAACACAGTGGTTTCCTGCTACAAACGTCCCCATTACTCCGTTGAGACAGCAGCAGGAAGGTGATCAGAGCAGAGTACTCCTTTCCCTGTTTGACTTTCAGAGCCTGTCAATGTCAACGACACACTGACACTGACACGGATCGCTGTTTAATTAGTACCCACTACCCGGGCGCGATATTTCCAAAGCGCACAGCTGTCACCGTGACATACAGTACAGTACGTGTGATAAGACGATGATGAACCGGAAGACACTATGAGCTATTCCTGATCACGTTCATTTAAGATCCCAGTATCGTTTGGATAAGGACACAAGCGTAATGCCGAAACAACTTGGGCAGATTCCCTGGTGTTTGATTGGGCCGCCGTGGTGAATCGAGGGGGGAAATAAAGACCCAACTCGGCTTGAAGACTGCCAAGCTAACGGTCCGGGGTGTTCCGCAGCATTGGGACAGGGGCGCAGCAAAGCAAGAGTCCGACCCCACAGCGCGCAGCACAGTGAATTGAGCACAGCAGTGATTGGATTCTGACACAAAGAACACTGCAATTTCTGCTTTGTGGGTTTCAAATAAGCCACCCAAGCCCACAAAGTACCAAAAGGGTCCATAATAAACCCCAACCCCAAAAAAAACAAACTGTATTACGAAGTAGCTTTCAGTTCAACACTGGCTCGCCCTATGGTTCACTATCACAGGCTCCTGTTAATTTGCTCTGCGGTGAGGGCAACGGTCGTAGAAGATGGCGGTGAGTGATTGGCACGTAAGAGGCAGCTGGATGCGCCATCGCAAAGCAGCAGTGCACCTAGAGGCACAGGGACTGCGGTGAGACACTGCTGCTACTGGTGAACTCGCTGATGGGCTGTTCCCTTTATGGGGTTCCTAAGTGCTGCTCAGGTCGTTCCCTATTCCTGGAGTTAGCTGCCACGGCAACGGCATTAGAAATCATTAAGATTGGACAAGGACAAACATCGCACAAAACCGTAAAAAAAAGAAAAACATGCAAAGGGCATTACAGAATTTATACCCTTGTTATCTTTTATGAAAGATCATCCCTCTATTTTTCTACACAAACAATGTTTGCCGTGACAGAGGTCCATCATTTGTAAAGACTTGCATAATTGTTTAGTAGTGTGTACCATGGGACACAGAAGATGGCTGTGACTTGGTTCTGACAGTTCGGAGACTCATTTGTCTCCTCATCCCTACTGTTAGGAAGGTAGCCTTTTGTCAGCGCACTACTGCCACCTGCTGGCATCTTGTTGTGTGTGCACCTATCCCCAACTCATCACGGTATAATTATAAAACGTTAAAGGTGCAGGCAGCGACTCAGGAACAAACTACCACAGTGAGCTGGTTTCTGCAATTTGTTTACTATTTCATTATCTCACCATTCCCCCAGCAAGTTTTCATTTCAATATTGTTTTACCACCATCATGACCAGAGAAGTGCCCAATAAACCACTTTTATCAGCAACAAAACACTAAACTGAAAAGCTGTAGCCTTATAGGCCAAAATAACATCTCCAGGTCGGCTTCTACTTCATTGTGGTGAGCTAAAATTAAATAACTCCATTCCTCAGATATTTCCTGGAGGCAGGACTACTATAGTTACAAACGCAAGATGTTGTTTTAATACCTTTTCCAGACCAACGGTCACAGAATCTGGCCATGTGCTGCAATCCTACACTTATGAAAAATAGAAGTTGCACTCTGCAGGCTGTTGCTTGTGTTGTTATAACTCAGATAGAGATTTCCATCGGTAAGGAGAATTGTATAAGACTCGAGACCAGCGCTCCACCCACGACCGTGTTATACTTGGAAGGCTCTCCGCCTGAGTCGAGGAGAAGTCTAAGGGCCTGGGGGGCAAGCCGTGGTGCTGGAAGGGTGAAGTGTGAGCTAATGAGACGGACTTGATGATGACTTAAGTGGGAAGGACGGAGGGAGGAGTGTGAGATTAAAAATGAATGCAGGGAGGGGGGGGGGGGGGGTTGTGTCTGGGTTTATTTGTTTGTTTGTGTGTTTGAGTGTGAGTATTTGGCCTGTGAGCCTACAGTTTCATACTGTGACTCATCCACAGATGTTCAGTTCTCATATTGACCTGCATAACAACTAGGTAACACACGTAAATAAATAGGAGAGGTTGACTCTAAAAGCAGAAGTGAGTCACGCTGGGACATAAATTATCTATTTCAATCAACAACAAAAAAAAAAAAGGAAAAAAAGGAAATTGCACCTTCCGCCTCTGCAGGATATGAGACGAAACTCACTCCACAAAACACTACCACTAGTATGCCCTTGAGCAAGGCAGTTAACACCAAGTTGCTCCAGGGGGACTGTCTCCCTGGAGTAATCTCATTGCAAGTCGCTTTCGATAAAAGCACCATGACAAAATGCTAAAAACGACAATGTAAAATGTCTCACGTTTTATTCTTTCGGTGGTGATCAGAGAGAGCCGCACACACTACTATCTTCAGTGGCGCAAATTTGCACAGTCAAAGGGACACTGGCGACTTATTTTCTTTAGCAGCGGAGGACAGTACATTACTAGAGGTTTTAAGTTTGTGTTTTAACGTTAGCATGAGGGAGCAATAGTTTGTCTTGATTAGAAAAGCCAAATTTCTTATTTATTTGTATGTTCTCATAGTCAACAAATACCTCTTAACAAGGTAAATGTGCCTATTGTAACACTAACATTAGGCTTATACTATAAAATAACTTAAAATAACTTAAAATTAAATCGTTAAACACAATTTGAATGACAATTAATCGTCCACTAAAATGTCCTGATCGTGACAGCCCTGTATGATATTCCACATTGCCATCCAACTGGAGTTCAACATTAGGACAGTATTCTCCCGTTTAAGTTAAAAAAACACTAGATTAATTTGTGCCTCCAGTCCCACCTTGTCCAGTTTGGAATAACCCACAACACAACTCGTATGAACAAGGAAAACACAAAGAGATGCCTTCTTTGTCATCACCACAGTGTGGCAGACACCTGCCTTGGTGAGACAGGGAGATCAACTGATTACTGAAGACAATGTTTAGCTGCAACTCAGTTACACTCACATCACAACAAGGATGACTTTAACACTTCTCAAACTCATTCTCAAATTGATATTACATGGCATTAATGATCAATATGAGTTAATAATTCGGTGAAATGTGCAGCACAACACCGGCAGTAGAATCTATGTTATCAATTCACAAATGCACGGTATTAACTTAGTCCTAGTGCATGACAGATGAGAAACTTTGCAAACCGAGTTCAGGCAGAGTCATGTTATTCATTGGAATTAAAGACAAAAACATTGTGTAGCAGTTTAACGTTAAACGTTTAAAGGGAGATAATTGTATCGCATTCTTCTCCGCTCTAAATTGACTAAGCTATAATGACAAAATAACCACAACAAAACCTAGTCTACAACTTAGTCTCACAAAGAAAGTCACTTGTGGTGAAAACATACACCGCCGTGCATTTGGAAAGTAAGTTATTGATTGCAAACTGATTAATGAGACGTTTTACATTTCAGCATCTCCCACACGTAACGGATCATAGTAATACTATGCTCCACCCTCTCCAAAAACAGGAAGAATCTTAAAACAATTTCACCACCGGTCAATCTGCCAAAGAAATATATCCAATGTTTTCTACTAAATTCGAGCTGGTCGTTTCAAATCAAGTAACTTCTCGATATTACATCAAACAACTCTTACGCTTGGTTTTTTGTTCGGTCTGCAAAAAGGCGAACATTTTGCGGTGTTTTATTGCATTTAAAGAGTTTTACCTGAATTAACTCCTCGGCAGATGTCCGACACAGTCCAAACTAGCAAACGAACGTTAAGAAAAGTTTATTAGTCTGTCGTTCATCAACGATTTCCAGTTCAAACGTGGCTTGGCTTTGTCATTCCACCGCGCTTTGAAACATGCACTCACCGCTCGAGCTGGACGTAAAGCAGGTTTTAGTTTTTGTCTTTAGCTTTGTTCAATCTAGGCCTGGCCATCTCCTCAAAGATGACAATGTAGGGAGATTTCCCACAAACCATTGCATCAAAACAGCGAGTACCGAATGAGGATAGTCATGTGCATTAGGAGATCAGAAAGAGAAAGTTCTTACATCCTGCCTTAGGCAGCACCCGCCTGTCTCCCTTAACTTCCCCTTGGGTGGAATAGCACTGACATGCGAGGGAGGTAGCCTTAATGAAAACCAGATGGTTGAAGTTAACACTTAAACGAATTTATCTGCCTTCTATGATTACTCATTCATTGCAATAGCTTCTTTGTTCAATTTCGGTTCGATTTTAGACAAAAAACATATTTTCTTTTCGGGAATTCATTACAAATCAACTGTTTACTAATTAGTAGAAAATCTTTTCTATAAAAATAAGGACAAAGTAACCTTGCCGAAGGAAAACAACCCATTTGTTTCCCCATGCATCATTTTCAGCCACAATGACAGTAGGTTGAGCCAGGCAGACTACAACACATACATTTGAGCCTAAAAAAAGACTGCATAAAGCCAGGATATAATCAGCTTTTTATGCCTTTTCTTCCACAAGGCTGGGTCCACAATATAAGAAATGTGAAATTATAGGTTTTACTTTCCAAAAATAAAAAATAAAGCTTAAGCCAGGGCTAGGCCCATGCTGTTAAAGTGGGATTGTACAGATCCTAATGGGTGCTGGTCGTTGTGCCAATGGGAAATGTACCCATCGAAAAGGCTTTGACAACCAAAGGAGCCATTACACTGCTTTTACTATACAAACAAACACATAAGCTGAGCTGACGACTCTTATAAACAAATCCCAGGAGAGAATTCAGGCAGAGAATGAAGATAAAGCTTATTTTATATATTTAAAATGGCAAAGTTTTAGGGGAACAAGCATTTGCTTTTTTTATTTTATTTTTTATATATTTTTTTATATTATTCTATACAAATTTAGGAGGTGTGTGACATTGTACTCAACACCAAAAGAGTGTAGTGAAATGCTAAAACATCACGCATAACAATCAGGCCTTCTCCTCCCATAGCAACCCCCAGAGGACATCACAGGTGTTTCACTGAGAACACCACCTCTAATCTATCCCAGGCCAGGCTAGTGGTGCTCAAAACAGAGACCAAACCAAAACCAGCATTTTTTCGGCGTTTTTTTTCCCGAGGAGTGTGTCCAGCTGCACAGAAGAGTTTTCCCAGCAGTGAGTCACACTGTATCGCCCCTTCCGATCTGTGGTCTGTACTCCGCAAATGTCCAGTTGAGGCTTTCCATTAACCAGGAGGACAGATGATGACGCCACTTTGTAGAACTAATACAAATTAAAACCGCTATAAGAACTAGAGTTGTTTTGCACAGAATATTTCTCCCCCAGTCCATTCCCGTTCATGATGTCTATTTAGAGTCACTTGCAATAGATTTAGAACAATTTCACACAGAAACGCATTTGTAATCCTCAAAATCACAGACTGTAATTTCTGATCAAGAATAACATGTAAAAGCCCATCCTCTTTCTTTGTTGGTGATGCACATCTCTACCTGGTGCACTCAAACCAAGTAGCTGCAAAAAGAGTTGTCATTTTGACAAACTAATCATTATTAATATTACATCTTGAAATAACTGAATTGGAAAAAGCCTTCTTCCTACATCATTTTTAATCATAATATCCTCTAAACTGGCAGCACTGTTTTTATGTTCTAAACTCGACCACATAGGAGCTTTGAAATGTTTAAGTCATGGATAGGGAGTTTTTAGGACCCTATCTTCATAATGTAAAGAATACGGAAATTATTGACTTGTTTCAAAACAAACTTTCTAACTTTTATAGACTATGCCTGCCTTTTGCCACTTCCTCGTTTGTGTAAATGATTAGATCAGCAACTTAAAGCTTTTAAATCAGACCGTACAGTCTCTAGTTTCAGTACAGAGAGAGAGAAGTACATGGACAACCTAAGAGACTCACACACACACACACACACACACACACACACACACACACACACACACACACACACACACACACACACACACACACACACACACACACACTGACTCAAACTGTTCTACCCTGTCATATTGTGATAGTGATCATTTATATTCAGATCCTCTGACATCTAAAAAGGAAACTAGCCAAATGAGGAAGCCATACTGTAACCATAGCAATCGGTGGCCTACCAAACAAAAACATGAGCACGATAATTCTCACTTCATGAAAACTGTAACTCTCTGGCTCGTTATGGTTCTGACTATGGTTCTGACTTCAGATTTCTCTGATAACTACAGTAGGCAGGCTGATCTGAGCTAACTCGTTATTAAATTGTGAATCACGTATTGAAATGCAACTACAGATAAGCCCAATGGGCCTAAACTACCAGAAAACACAAGAAATTACACTCATCTAAAACGAATTTAAAAAAGTGAACACGCAAACATGAAACTCTATTCCTCAATACAAACTCACGTTAACCCTAACAACATAGACCTACCACAAGCGTTCCATTCCACACATTTTATTACGGTAACACCATAAACAACAGACTATTTCCACAAGCCTTACAGTGCTCTGAAAACCAAACTGGGCCATCAATGCTATAGGCTGTAATTAAATCGCTGTAATGAGGGGGGGAAAAGAACACCTAACCATGAAGAATTCCATACAATTTGAATTTTAACAATAATGTTCCAGTTGAGACCCAATCAGATCCACATGCAGGGGAGCTTCAGCCTGTTTACTGCTCCCTGAAGTGAAAACAATGGGAAGACATTGTTTCCTATTCTTCCTGTTAAGTCTGTTGCCTGGTGTATGATCTCGGCCGCAAAGTGCAGGCAGATGTCCGACCACCCGCCAACCACTTCTCATTCAGAGTTGACTATTAGCAAGCCTATGCCTAGGACATTAAGTGCCCTTGGGTACTTCAAAGGCACTCTTATATTAAAGTTATTATTATTATTATTATTATTATTATTACTATTATTATTCCTAAACATCCACAATTAGTGCAATCATTTTCAGATTCAAATCCTAAAGAAATGACTTTATTGGCCCAAAATATGGTACAAAGCCAACGTTTACGACGGATATTCCCTCAAAGCTTTGAAACTGGCTCATATCTCAACTAAAAGTGTCTTATAATTGCCCTCTTTTTAAATTTTCTTGTATGCTTTAATGCTGCTGTGAAATGTCATATTTCTTACGACGCTTCCTGATTGTACAACAATAGGAAACCTCAAATAACAAAACCGAGGAAGTACCTGTTCCATTCCGTTTCCTCTAATCGCCCTGTGTGTGTCCCTTGTGGTGACCTGTAGATCCTCAACTAACACACTATGACTTCCCTAATGACACCAACCAACCACACACGCTCATCATTAGTTCCAGAAGCACAGCAGCTCTGACTCTAGAGTCCACTACAGCGATCAGCACTGAGTAGAGAGGACTCTCAGTGGAGAGAACGAGAAAAGGGTTCGATTTAAAATATGATACAGGGTTGCTAAGTTTAAAAATGTTAAAATTTGTCCAATTCTGACAACCAAGCAATTCAAAGTAAATATAGAACTATTCAGGTAAGAACTCTGCCTAGATTTTAGTTGAAACATAAACGGCTGGCCTCTGTTGATTGGTCTAAAGATAGCGTTTTTTAATGCATAGCCACATTGTTAAAATGCATGCATGGTTCCCTGACAGGAGCGCTATAAAATGTAAATAATAAAATAAAAAAAAAATGTGCGTGCCAGGCAAAACAGAGAAAGGTGGTTAAAAGGCGAAAGGGAGAGTGAATGGAAGAAAAAAAAAGAAAATTGTTGGAGAGAAGGGGGGAAAAAAGGCAGAAAGAGAAAGCGATAGCACTTCAGTTGACTTCAACCGAGCGAGGACCCATCAGTGAGGGTAAATACAGGGAGGGATTGAGCTGCTTTGAATTATCCTCCTCCACATCAGGTCAGGAAATGAACATGGTGATTAAAACTCCACCCCAGCACTGACCCGTGACAGCAAGTGAGAAAAAGGGAGCGGCCAACAGAGGGAGAGAGGGAGAAGGATAGAACGTATGAGGGAGAAGAGTAAGGATAGAGAGAGTGGAAAGAGAGAATAAAGAAAGTGTGTTTGTATGTGTGTGTGTGTGTGTGTGTGGGGGGGGGGGGGGTAGATGGAGGGGAAGCTGCCAAGAGTAATTTATCTCTAAGCTCTTTATCACACAGAGACACTCCTTTGACACAAAGCTGCAGTGTGTCAGAAGAAAAAAAGCCTGTCATGTAGAGTGCCTGCATAAAGGGGCTATCAGATATATAGGAAGCTGTCGTCAGGGGAATATATATGACTCAAATTAGGAAGGAGTGTATCTATAGGCGTGTCACTAGCTAGTCCTTTCCTATATGCTGGCCGTCTGTGTCAGAGAATACTTCCACTGCTCTTTACTGACCTCTGGCTACCAGGAGGAGGAAGTGGCGTAAAAATGATTGCTGTGATAGTCTTTTCCTACTTCAATTTATGAAATATTTTACTTCTAGCACTCTACTTTGTCAACTTTAAAACTGCTTGGAGGTGCAGGGGGCAGGTTGTTTCAACCAGCACAACAGCTAAAACAAACTTGCTGCTGATTCATTTGAAAATATGCTTAGGCAGAGTAAAATGTTAGTCAATTTTTCTCGACACAAACAAACAGTTACCTGTCTATGCTACAGTACGACATCACCCCAATTAGAGCACAATTATGTCATATGCCTTGATTATGTCCTGCTTTTGATTACACTCTGAAAATGAGTCACTGGAAAAAAACAAAACATGGTGTCTGTGTTTCTGGCCTGGTGTGAGTTACACGGGCAGGCACTGGGGGGAGAGAGTTATGGAGGAAGAAGATAAGAAAGGCAGGAACCGTGATAGGAAGACAGACCAAAATGAAGAAGAGAGAGAGAGAGCGAGAGAGAGAAACGGGGAAGACAAAGGTGAACAGAGGATGGAGGAAAGGATGGAAAGAAAGAGGGAGGGAGAGGGTTAAAGACAGACATGGGGTTGATAGAAGGAGAGAGAGAGAGAGAGAGAGAGAGGAGGTTATTGCCGAGTCATCCCCTGACACAGAGTGACAGTGAGAGTCATGGGGAGCATCCCAGGGCTGCTGGCTGACCGATCTCTCGCGATCTCTGGGGAGACTCAGGATGAGCCAGCTCCAGTGACAACCCCCCCCCCCCCCCCCACACACACACACACACACACACACAGGAATAGTTCTGTCACTCACACCCTTCACCTTTCACCGTTGCTCGCTCACTCAGCCTCTGGAACCCAATCACATACAGTTGGAACCCAATCACATACAGTTGTTGCAACACACACACGCACACGCACGCGCACACACACACACAGTTTGTTGAAGTTGAAGTAATCTGCACATACACTGTTATCTGCATGACAAAATCACTGTGGAGATGTCTCTGAAAAGTCTACGTCACTGCAATGAAAAAGCCAACCTCACTCCTTTAAGTTTCTACTGATTTCCTCTGCACACAGTGCCCACTTTGCCTGTAGAAACAGAACCTGTAGACAAGCCATGTCTGCAAAGCAAATTTATTAGACGGGTTAGGTAGGTTAATATATTATATATTTATAATATTTAGTCTACTATGTCTTCTGAATCAGGCCAAGCAAGCAAAGGCGACCATATTCCAACACAGTTTTATTCCCAAAGCACTGTCACTATTTTTTGCTGAAGTAGCACAGCATCAAATTTGCTACTTTAATTCTTTTGGCTGCGGGATTACATCCAAATATAGATAGCCGTATTTTCTAGCCCGGCATGCCATCCTGACAACAACTGCTAAATGAAATAGGCTGCAGCCTATATATATGGGGAAACACTTTCATCAAAAATATTGTTGATAAGTAGACCCTCTGTATTATCATGTGTAACAGCTTGCGCAAGGCAACACATGTTGACCTAATAATCAGGGTTTATAGTGTCCTCATGAGGGATTAACTGTACTGCAATTAAATCAGTAAAGAGTACATTTAATAATATAACAGTCTGTTTTGTCATTTTGAACTATGTGAGCTAATGGAAAAAACATAATTTACCACACCCTCCCCCCCAAAAAGCGTCCAGAACTAGAATAATAATGAATCGCCTGAAAGCTGTTAAAGGCTTACAATGCATTCCTTAGGTTTACTACTATGGTACCACACGGCTGTAGCCTTGTACTGGTGAAGAGTCAGTCTGAGCCATGCAAGGCGTTCCAATCACACAGCTCACGCTGGGCTAAAATCACACGTTGATTTTCTGCCCCTCAGTGCTCTACTCACAGCTTCCCTGTTCTGTTTTTAATAATACATTTACACTATATTAGAAAGTCAAAGGGAAAAAACTAATTTCTGCTGTTATCGACACCTGTTATTTCACAAGGCCTGGGTAACAGCAGTGATTCCTGCAGCTTTAGGAGCTTACACAACTTAGGTTACCGCAGGCAAAGGGAAGATAATCTGGCTTAATCTAGTCATCTGATGGCCATTGATAGCTTGACGATACCTCGGGTCCAAAAAATAGCATTTCTAGCTCCTTTGTCCTCAAGGCGAAACAAGCACGCGTTAGGGCGCCATGTGACGCGTGGCCCTCACATTTCATGATTTATCTGAAACCATTTATATTCATACTCTACAGATTAAAGACAGTACAATTTCAACAATTTACGACATGTCCTGAGTGAGTTAGAGGACCTCGTATATTATAGGGTTGCTGACATAAGGGCCTATAAATCTCAAAACTAAACAGAATCGTTATAACCCTCAACCAGATTGCATTAAGCTCTAAAAGCGTAATAACCCGCCTTCTTTCTTTTCATGCTTTTCGCCCGACCCCTTGGTTGTCTTAGGCATTGTTTTAGCATGACACTAACTTGCAGGCTATTAAGTAAATCTAGGCTGCTGATGTTTAGTATGTCATTTACATTGTGTGCTCTTGAAAGAATTGCTAATAGTCGTAAAGCATCCCACTAAACAGACGGACCTATAATTCAACTCGAAAAGCATCAGATTGAATCCAGTCTGTCCCTTGAGGACTGGGTCGGAGAGTTAAGGGTGCTAAAAGTCTCCACAGCCTCCGACTGACTTAGCCCTGCCTTCACAATGGTCCTCACAAAAGAAAAAGTTTTGAAATTCAAAAGACTAATATCCCGTCTCTCAGTCCATTTTTGCTCCTTATTATTCTGCTCATATTCCAGCTGCAGGCACCCTTCTGACGCTATTAAGAGCGCCCACAGTAGCAGACTTGAGTAGAAAGGGCAACAGGATTAACCCCCCCCCCATAGCACAGACCTGCTGATGACAAACTCTCTGTTTGCTGCCCTCCTGAAAAACTGGAGAGCAACGAGGGAGAGCGAGAGAGGGAGAGAGAGAAAGACAGAGGGAGGGCGAGGATGAGAAGGCTTTCTATTTCTGACACCGCAAAGCACGTTTGAACGCTAGGAGTAGCAGCAGCCTTTTCCGTTAAAACAGCCGATCGCCTGTGCAGGACCGGGGGGATTTATTTTTTTTTCTTCTCTTTTAAAAAAAAAAAAAAACGGCAGCAATCGTCATGACGATAAGCCGGCGTGTCATGCATCACTGAAGGTCGCCGCCACACTTACTGGATGGAGTCTCTGCGTTCGCCACCAGACGGCCCCGTCAGGGAGAAACAGGCACACACAAAAGAGCTCATGTAGAGGATCCAGCTCACCCCTCCGTGAAGGGTGAGGACAGAGAAAGAAGAAGAAGAAGAAAAAAATTACTGAAAAAGTCCCTAAGAATGGAACTCTTCAGCTCTCAGCTGCGCCATGTGACCAACCCGGGTCCTGGTAACCTCCGGTGCACGCTGAACTCTGTATCTGTCTCTCTCCCTCTCCCTCTCCCTCTCCCTCTCCCTCTCCCTCTCCCTCTCCCTCTCCCTCTCCCTCTCTCTCTCTCTCTCTCTCTCTCTCTCTCTCTCTCTCTCTCTCTCTCTCTCTCTCTCTCTCTCCTTCACTTTGACCTACATGAAGACAAGTGCAGCGCTGTTTCCTCTCTCTCTCTCTCTCTCTCTCTCTCTCTCTCTCTCTCTCTCTCTCTCTCTCTCTCTCTCTCTCTCTCTCTCTCTCTCTCTCTCTCCCTCTCTCCCTCTCTCCCTCTCTCCCTCTCTCCCTCTCTCCCTCTCTCCCTCCCTCCACAGTCCGGGTGGCTGCTAGGCTAGACCACAACACGGCTCCACACAACAAGAATCTGCTTATTCCTCAGAAGCCGGTAGCGACGAGGGCCGAGGCGGCAGCAGCAGCGGCATCTTTTCCGACCTGGGAGAGCGACACGAGTCCGGCACAGGGATAACAGGACAGCGTGCAAGGGCTTTTCCAGCTGGAGCGGAGCTCTGCCGCCTCCTCCTCCTCCTCCTTCTCCTTCTCCTCCTTGTCTGAAGCACCCTCCCTGCCTCCTGCTTCCCTCTCCATCTGCTGCTGAATGGGGCCTGAGCCCTCTCCCCGACAACGCGGGCTGCCCAGCCCCTCCTCACGTAAGCATGAATGAACACAGAGGCACGATTTGGGGGGGGGGGGGGGGCGGGGGGTTTCATTGGAAGCTGTTGCCAGGAGTGTGTGTGTGTGTGTGTGTGTGTGTGTGTGTGTGTGTGTGTGTGTGTGTGATGTCAGCATGGTGGGGGTTTATTTATGTCCTTTAGCGTTATTGTGAGGGAGCGTACTGTGTGTGGCTGTGTGAGTGTGTGTGTGTAGGTGTGTGGGTGTGTGTGTGTGTCTCTGTCGCAGCTTGGGTGGGCTCATGTCTGCTTTTTTTTTTTCTGCCACTGCGGCTATAAATAACATCGCCGCTAAATATCATCTAACCTGGCTCAGCTGTGAAATGGGGGGAAAATAGCCCTCACAAGCGAATAATGTGAGCCCAGCAGCACATGAGAAATTAGGCAGGAGAATAGTGAACCTGAGCAGGACAGGATAAAGAGCACCTTCCATATTAAATGCTGGAACACATTGCCTCCAGTATGATTTACAATAGGACTAGCTGACACATTTGGCTGAGCCACTCAATTTTGAAAACCGTGTGCTAAAATTTCCCATTCAAAAATCCCTGTGCTGACAACATTAAAATCAATGTCAGCCCTACACTTAAATCTGGTGGGCAGCACATGAACCAATCACTGCACCACCAGCAAGCGGTAAATCCCGTTGAAGATTAATTTGCATATCTGTACTACCTCTTTGCTTCGACCAATCATCTCCAAGGGCACTGCTATCTGCCACTTGATGCCACCCATTAGACTTGCTCGCGCTCAGCCTGACATGGGAGCCGGTTCTTATCAAAGAGCCGTGATAAACATCACAGCGAGGGTGAGCGTGAGGCGCCCGCTTTACATACGTACAAGACAGGTCACTGCAATGCTTGAGGAGTGTCCATGGCGGGAGGGGACAATGGCATGGGGGCCTTTGTATCCGGACCATACCCAGACAATGGGAAAGGATTCAATTAAATGATTACTGGCGTGGTCCGATAGAATAAATGCTAATGATTCATACGATTACTTTGATATGACAAAATTACAACATCACCCAAGCTAATCTTTACTACAGCGCCTAATTAATAGCCATTGACCTTTCTAACTTGCTATAGTAACTTAGTGATCAATAACATGCTTGTTTGAGAATGACATGCCCTGCGATAAAGCCTGGTTCAAATTCCTATATCCGCTATTTTGTAGGCTAGTTTCTGCCTGTAACTTTTATTTTTAAGGAATATCCATAAGGGAAGTTAAATGGTTTGCCAAAAAAAAAATCTCTTATTGCCCAATGGAAAAGTCTATAATCCGCTTGACAATTTCAAACAGCAAGAATACCAGTGTTTAATGATCTGCCATTACAATACAATACCAGGAGGGAAGAATTGTTCTGTTCATGTTTCCTCGCTATTGACAGAGACAATGTAAGACGCTAAACATATTTTGTATACACTTTGATTTTGATACACTTTGCTTGAAAATAGCCATTCAAATTTCATCAGCTTCAACTTCACTGTGTGTCAATTATATGGTGTGGAATTCTAAAATCTTAATCCCAAAAGCTGCTTCCACTATTTTCCATCTGCATCTACTTTTCTGGGTTACGTGCTAACTGCTAACTGCATTTGCTTCAGTATGTTTGCATAGAGGAAGGTTGAACCTTGTGGTATCTGATGCAAACCATTCCTACAAAGTTAAGTTGTATATGTACCAGACAGTGCATTTTCATCTGCAATATATAATCTATGAAAATCAATATTTATTTTTTGTTAACGAGGAAAGAATGGCGCTATTCTGGATGCAATAACAACATCTACAAAAAGCTTATGACTATAATTCACCCTTTAATTAGCCCCCATTTCCAATTATCTTAAAGAGTAAATAATGTGCTGGTGATCAGTCTCTGACAAACACTGTCTCACTGACAGTTTCTGGGGTAGAAGTAGCTATCGCAAACACATCACTGTGGTTTCAGAACAGCATGGTTTGAGAGAGAGACAAAATCAACATAGAGTATTTTCCTGAAACTAATGGAGATGAGGGGAATGCAATACACATGTAATGGCAACCAACGTCCAGCAGGGGGTGGCATTACCAAAGCATTGAAACTGAGTAAAGCAACTTTTTACATAAGAAATAACACATATAATTAGACTGGAAGTCCAGAGAAAAAATAGTTCATTAAATTAACGCAGATGATTTAATCAAATAGTTTTCTATTGATCAATTATGTTTTTCTTACCTCAGGCCTTCCAGCCAATCCTTTGGGTCTCTCTCTGGATTATCTGCCTCCCCATTGGCCAGGGCTCCACTTGCATCTTTCTCCGATTGGCTCCCGACTCCAGCTGGGTCTCCGCTTGCCACCTCCAGGTAAGACGACGTTACTTCTAGCGCCGCTTTCCCGCTCTTTCCTGTCGCCGTGACCCTGAGCACTTCCTGTCGCCCTCCGTCTGGCGTCAGGTCCAAAAAGTGATGTCCCGTCTCTTTGAGGCGCTGCTGGATCATTGGCGTGAGGGGCATGTCAAAGGTGAAGCCTCCCCCAACGCTGTCCGCCTCGTCAGCAGAGGACGACAGGGCGTCCAGGGAGTCCATGCTGCTGTAGAGCGTACTGCGGAGGCGGTCCGACTCCAGGATGCTCTCGAACTGGGAGCTGAAGACGTCGGTGGCCTCCTGGCTGTCCGACGTCTCTTTGGTGCCCTCCTCCGCACTGCCGTTGGTCTGCGTGGTGCTGGCGTTGGGGTTCAAAGGGCAGAGGTCAGGGGAAAAACAGAAACATACAGAGGGCTGGTCGATGAGGAAGTATGGCAAATGTAAACATTCAACAAAAAATGATAATAATTGCCAAAATAAAAAATGGAGTAAAGCTGAATAACATGTCGTGAATGAAGTACACTCTTCATCCCAAATGAAAGCAAAACGCATATAGTGCAACCCGTGCTTTGAAGAAGCCCAATGGTTAACTCCCACAGGAAGTTATCAAACACACGATTCCTGACCTTCCACCCCACTTCCTCTCAGCACGTTTCCCTCATTGCAGTAGCATACCGCATACACTGGAATGAAAAGCTTTCAAGTCTGTATTATCAAAATATAAGCTGACTGTATTATTGTTTTTATTTAGTTTGTTTAAACAGAGGACCATTTACTCCTAGTTGTGAATATCATACGAAAAGCATAGGACTTGGTTGATTTTTGGAATCCTTTCAAACACTACAAATATGCCAAGTCTGAAAGTGTTGATTATCAAATCATTGAATGAAGACTGGTCTGATGAAAATATGATGCACCTCTGAACTACATTCCAGAGATGCCAGTCATAAATCACATTCTCGAGGTGTCCAGCTCTACACAAACAATGTAGACCTACAGACTAGTCCTTTATTTAAACCAGGAAAAAGTCTCATTGACATTTACTATTTTCAAGAGTCACCTGGCCAAGAGAGCAGCATAAACATAAACAACAAACATAAATAATAAAAAATTGACAAATACAACTGTCATACTCTACTAACGACTCAGCACAACATCCAACTACATAAGGTCTAGGGCAAAAATCCAGTTTCGAAGCATAAGTTACAGGTCGATTTCAGTGAAGTTCAGAAGCAATCACATCGACCAACAGTATTATTAGTAGTAGTAGTCTCGACAAAGCAGCTCACCTGTCGGAGCTGGGCTCCTGTATTTCGGGGCTCTGTACGGTCAGCTGAGGGACTGTGGCCCTGAACACCTCGTCCTCCAGTGACAGACCACACAGCCCCTCCAGAGGGCTCTCCACCACCGTCAGGTTACCGCTGCTCCTCTTTGCCTCCCTCTCCTTGGTAGCCGCCTCCAGCCCCGGGGGCGGCCCCGCCTGACCGCAGGCCGCGTCCATGGTGGACCCCGGGCGGCTCTCCGAGAAGCGGAGTTTCTTGGAGGGCTTCTCCCCGAGCGGGCCCCCGCCGTCCAGGAAGGCGGCGAAAATGCCCGGGACCTCGGCTAGGATTTTACTGGACTCCTCCAGGGATCCGCCGTTGTCCAGGAAGGAGCCCCCTGCCGTGGCCAAGCTCGAGGCCGGCGGCGAGGGCAAAGCCCCCGGCCCTGAGGTCCTCATAGCGCCAGACCGGTCCATCTGGGAACCACAGGGCGCCGCGGAGGGTTGGGCTGGGGGCGTCGCCCGCGTGCGCGGCCCCGTTTGGGGAGCAGCTGCCTGGGCAGGTCTGGTGCCGCCGAGGGGGGGGTACGTCAGGGGGCTGCCCGGTGCTTCTCGGCCGTCGACGGCCGCGTCCCTGACGTCCCCGTTCACGGCCACACCGGCGGCGCCCAGCTTGTCGGCCGCTGGCGCCGAGCTCGGGGGCGCCGTCTCCTTCAAAAGCGCCTCGGCCCACGAGTCCAGCAGGAAGGTGTGCGAGAGGAGCGGGTCGCCGTTCGGGGAATCGTATCCCACGAGATCCGCCAAGATCCCGCTCTCGTCCTCCTCCTCCGTCCGCCGCTCCGAGGCTGCGGGCGCCCCGTTCTGGTTGCAGGGGATCATGGCTGTGCTGCTGCTGCTGCTGTCCTGAGGTGGCGGCGAGGGCGGAAGCCCGGGCGCATGCTGTGACCTGGCGCCGTGGCCGCTCAGCAGGCTGGCCAACTCGCGGTCGATCTCCAGGAACAGGGAGGTCTCGTCGATGTCATAGTCGTCGTCCGGGAGGCGGCCGCACACGCCGCTGGTTGCTGCGTCCAGCGGACTGGGAGCGTTCCCCGACGAAACTAGACCAGGGAGACGAAAAGAGAGCAGTTAGAAATAGCAGCACGCTGTGGTGGAGCTATAATAATAATAATAATAATAATAATAATAATACACAGGCGGGGCAAAGTTGGCGGATAAGAGGATGGAGAAACGTTAGCCAGGCTAATTCTACTTGTCCTCACCATGCCTGTAATTGAAAATCAAAGAGAGAACACGCCCTTTAGAGGGAATGAATGGGTGTATCTTTTCAGAGTTACTGGGGAGAGAGGTTCCGTTGGCCCCTTATGAATAACTCCTGTGTAGTCCTTAAAAACAGTCCTTGTGTGGATTTTCCTTCGTGAAAAGGAGCAAGCCAAGGAAGAGCTGGGATGAGTCCAATCCAAACCAATACCACTAGCATGAGCCTTTATTTCCTCCTTTTCCTCTCACACACATACACACACACACACACACACACACACACACACACACACACACACACACACACACACACACACACACACACACACACACACACACACACACACACACACACACACACACACACACACACACCATTCATTAGCTGTCAACCAGCCTGAGAAGAAACAAGCCTCAGTCTTACCAGGAAACAGCCACAGGGATAGATGTCTATTTACCAAAAGTGTGGAACACAAATTTGTCCAAAGAGCAAACAGTTGCCCTTTCTTCGCCGATAGCTGATCTTTCAATTAATATTTATCAGCCTAAAACTACTTTGATCTATGTGGGGCAAAATGTTTAATTAACACAGTATTAACAGAATACACCTCAGGCATTGTATCCCTAAGTATTTTTGCTGTCCTCTAGCTGAACCTGTTAACAAATTAAGACATGAGGGAGAGGAAGGATGCCAATTTTTCCAATTACTCTGTTTTAACGAGACGTGGCTGGGAGAGTCATCAAGTGGCTATGGTCCACTAATAGGTCACATTTTCTTTTACAAAGTGGTACACCAGAAGCGTTGTGATTATTGTTAGTGCTCTTAACTGGTCCGGAATCAGACCTTTTTAATCCATGTTCATGGACAAACAATGCAGCTTACTGTATGTAACGCTGTGTAAAATTGCAATAAAAGTTTCGGTCTTCCGCAGATTAAGCTGTACCACACTAGAGGGCAGTGTTTTCATGTTTATTTTGACCCACTGCACATAATCACATAATCTACCACACAGTCTTGGCAACGTAGCATCACTGAAGAGACTGTGATCGGCACACATGGTTACCTGTCAGTTTATGAAAACGAGTAGGTCTAGAATCAGCTGAATGAACGGTTTTCATTTCCGACAGTTCCATGTTTCAAAAAGCAAGGAAGTTGGCCGGTACGGAAATGCATTCCAAAGACCTGATTTAAAAAAAAAAAAAAAAAACCTGTCCATGTCGGGAAATGACTTCACTATCCTAGATCAAATGCCATGTCACCAGATAGAGGAGGCACACAACTTTATCCAAAACAACTTTTGTCTAGACTGTGTTTCTCAAAATGTTGGACCACTGGTGGTCTGCCAGCGACACCTTATGGTGCGTGAGTAGATATGGGCTATTTTGGGATTGTGCTTCATTTCACCATTCACCAGTTATCTCTGTGATTTGTAATGTACTGTTGAAGTAGGCCTATTGTTTTGGGGGGATTTTCAAGGAGTTAGGTGGTTCGTGAGTTTTGTTTTTTGTTTTGGTTAACTGGTCCTTGGTCTGAAAAGGATTGAGAAACACTGGACCAGACAAACCAGCGAGAACAAACTACGGTCAACAATCTCTCGCCCCCGAAAACTGTTCAACCCTTCAGCGGATAGGATTATAATACACAACAACCTGCAATGTTTTGGTAATCGGCCTAATAAAGCTGCAAGGATGATCAGTTTCAGGCCTTGGTCATCCATGAGGATGAACGTGATCCCAGCGACAGATTAAAGTTATAGCGGCAGCTCTGAAAGGCTAAGCAGGCAGTCTCAGACCTGACTTGCATTACGTAGGCCGGATACAGCAGGTCATGTCCCCCTGTGACATTAAGAACCTTAAGCCCCAGTTTGACAGCCGGAGTGGCTCCTAAAGCAGAGATGGAGAACTTGGAGCTGACAGACCGTTCACTGCTGGTGGGTAGACTGTCTGTCTGAAGGGGAGTAGCACCAGATAGCACAGGAGCATCGGATCACATGGAAATATGAATCATACAAAACATAATGTTCGACTGTGTCATTTTCAGAACTCAACCTAGTGCAACTAAATGAGGTTCATTTTCATAAACCCGTAAATTCAGACTATAGATTATTTATCAAGTTCATGTTTTTAACAACACAATGTAGCGTTTTTTCAATTATAAAACTACTCCGAAGACCGAATGCCACTGGCTCATCATCACCACTAGGCCTATATGACAAACTAGAGGGCCTGCCCTCTTTTAAAGATTCAAGACAGCCACCGAAGCTCACTTGTTTATAACTCGGTAATCCACACCAACATTTCAGGGCTTAGGCTATTTATCAATCAAAGATCGACGGACGGGTAGTGCTGGTATACTTCAAAGGCCTAAACAATGAGCACTATACAGCCCCTCTGTTTGTTTCTATAAATAGTTTACGCTCAGTAAGCGGGCATGCTGCCTAGTAGATATTAAATTATTCATTATCAGCAACCAGTGAATGGAGGTATTACAGCATGCAGGGGCTTGCATCGGTGTCATGTGATGGAGGAGGTCTATGGACAGTTGCGTTTGAATTAATCTCCGCAGAGATTACTGAACTCAGATTATGTTCGTTATAAAAGTGGTCTGGAGTGCAAAGGAATGATGCCGTGTGGGACTACACCCAATGTCCCGTTGCTTGGTCGTGGAGCGGTCTGCTGGTACTTGTACAACCCTTGAGCAAGAACAGATTTGTCCACGTCCCTCACCACTGCATGTTTTCAAATCCTGGGTCATGCCATTTCTCATTTCCTGTTTGTCTCCACCCCGCAGTATTACAATAAGTGCAACGCAGCATCTAAAAAAAAAAAAAAGCGAACGCACTTTTGGTACAAAGATGCTTTGTCATGAGCTGGCTTGATTTATGCAAAGCGCTAACAAAGAGATGATTGCGGTCTATAAATTGTGGACGTCATGCCCACGCTGGCCCGGAATGGAATCCTCCTGTGAGGGTATTTAATCTGCAGTGGATCTCAACCTAGCTTACATCTTCCCACTTCTACTCATCATTTCACCTGTCTCCAATATCATTTGATACTTGTAGTGGGCACCTCAGCTTCATACCCTACGAATGGAAGGTGTTCTAAACACCTAAACATTGCTGGGTCAACACTAGCGTGGGGGCTCCCCTTTCCTAGCGATAAGAATCCACCGTTATGGTGATAAACACTTAGCGTCGCATAGCTCATCCGTCCCCCACAACAGAGCATCTTTTCCTGCTAGTTGACCTATCTTAAATGATCTGGGTTAAAACATGGCACCCTGTTGTGAAGTATTGGGTCAAAAGCTTAGAAAAAGGACACATACCGCTTTCTAAAGAGCTGCTCTCCTCTGCTTTTCCAAAAAGGAACTCGTACTTGGCCTTTGCAACACTTTGCGCATGTGAGGAAGACTCGTTGACCCAAACCGATGTTTCCGCCTGTAAGAATAAAAAGACGTAACAAATAAAAGTTATTCGGTGCAAAGTAAATTCAGATTGCAATTGATCGCAATTTGCAGCCTCGGCAATCATTAATTAGCATGCAAGTCAACGCAATTTGTAGCCTCGCAATTAAAAACAAAGACTCCAGGCTTTCCATTGAAAGAATGAATCAACGACATGTTTCTTGATTGGAAACCCCCAGATCCCTCTTCTTTGTTTAAAGTATATTTCCTCTCAATGGATCAGGAAAAAAGCCTTTGAGATTTCAATATCGTCTTTGTAAACAGCCTGGAATCAAAAACAGACATTTGATTGTGGACAGTATCACTGGTAGTCACCCTACCCGTACTTACTGTAATATAACAACACTTACCGCCATACTTGAAAGCAGACACCACTCATTAGAAGGCTTACAGTCTGTGAGCATAAAGGTAACATGAGCTGTGTGTTGCTTTAACAGGCTGCAATACTTTATGGTCTATTCCCCCCAAAACACTGATGTGGACCCTAAAAGCTATAATATCACATTGAATAAACAAGTGAGCCTACTATCCAAAGAACTATAAAAAGGTAAGCGCATTTAGGGTGTAAGTTTGTTTGAAGGGGCAAACTAGAAAACAATAGGAGCTTAAATGCCTTACCTACGGCCAAAACATGACCTAATCTAGAGTAGGCATTATCGACATCACAGAGAGGTTAAGAGGCCGGGGTTAAGCGTTCATTCATAAGCTTGAAGTAAGGTGAAAAACAGCGTTACTTGGGCAAATTGTTGTATAAACAGTGGATCAAATGAGTCTGGCGTCTGACCCATATTGACTGGGAGACGTATTTGAATTGTCAGGAACCCAGCGACGCCTCGACAAGGGCATGTGCAGTAACTTCCAGTATTTGGCTTGCACATCTTCCTGCTTGCCATCTATGATGCCTAGAGTTCAATAGCCTTTTGTGCTAGGCTAAGGTTAGGTAGGGCCTAATGTTATTGAAGTTGGACTAGTAGACACAGATTTGAGTTTAAGCTAATATAGATGAGACAAAGCAACTTTATATTTTCAGTCTTTACAGAAGAAAAACAAAAGTCAAATGATTTCAAAATTACTATAAAATGTAGGCCTAGTTGAAATTATTCCAAAGCTAGACGTCACGTGACCACCAAGAAAAAAATCGAACAAAGCTCAGCAAATCCAATAAACACGGATATGGTAATTACTTCTGCATCCATTAGGCCTAACTGCTCAGACAGAGAAAAGCACAATACAAGCAAAACATTTACAGCTACACGGTGCATCCACAGCAATACATTAAAAAAGAAAAACACACTGAAGACATTCCATTAAGACTACACAAAGCTAGAGAGCTATTCACAAGACCAATTGGAGGCTAAACTGTAAGCCTAAGGAAATCTAGAGACCATCTTTAGTAAATTACTTTGTAAATTATAGTCCATCAGAGAATTGAGCAGTTAAATTGCTGATGGGACTATGAAGCCATCTCAGCTAGCTCTCTCTGTGGGAAATCAGTTGCCATGGCTGCCAATGGAAGATTTGGGGAATGTGCGGGGTGATTTTTCCAAAGAAAAAACGTTTAGTGCACCAGCTGCACTCAAAACTCTTCTGTAAGTAGTGCCCATTTAATAACACTTAATAAAATAAATCAAAAGCCTGGACTAACTTGCTTTAACCGCTCCGTCTAATGGTGACAAATCGGCATAGTGCATAAGAAACTAGGCTACATTTTTAGAATAAGCCCTTCTTTTCTGACTGGCTACCAACTGCATTTAGAAATGGTTACTGTTCAAAAAACAGGCCAGGGAACGTTGCCTAATTTATAATGCTCCAAGGAAACAAGCCACAAACATATTTTTAGAACATTCAAGAAAAAGAAAATAAAGTAATTGCAAGTGGTTTTAGGGAGAGAGAGAGAGAGAGAGTAAGGGGGGTTCAGCATTAAATGAAGAAAAACTAATGAGAAAATGTAGCCTACCGAGACCAACTCAGCATGCTTTCCCTAAGCAACCACTGGGAATCTCCCAGAGAAATTTAACACATTATAACTCATGAGCTATTTCAATTAATCACATAATTCATGAAGTCCAGTGCCGACAACCTGCAGTGTGTGTTTCTCTGTGAAAGGTGACATATCTCCATTTTTGCTTTCATAAAAGAACCACTGAAGTGTCACATCAGAGCAACTGGAAACACGCCGAGATCAAAAGTAGCAGTCTGGTTTTAAAATACTCGTCAGTATCCACTGCCACTTTGAAGGAAATCCCTCCACTTTCACTTCAAAATATTGAAGGCGGTAGGCATTAAACAACACCCGATTCATTTAGCTAGATTGTCTGATGGAGCTACAATCAAAATGACACAATAAAAGGAATAAGTGCCTAAAATGACAAAGAATAGTAGAACCAGTAACAAATTCACAAAATAATAAATGTACTGTCTACTGTAGGCTGCCTACACAAATAAAACACTTGAATAAACTTAAACAAGTGCATAGCCTAAATCAAGCACAATCTTTTCTTTCTGGTGTGTCTCTTACAGTAGATGTGTGTAAAGAGGTAAAGAGACACTCAGCATACTGGGTTCCTCCTCAAGTGTTTTTCTTTTTTTAAGTTGTTCAGATCCGCTGCTATTCCCAAACCAGTGGAAGGAACATGAGAGTGCATGCTTATGGCACTTAGTGAGCTCAACGTCCTAGCCAGCTGTAAAATGTGGAAACGGCCCAAATAGGCAAATTGTAAAATCTGCAACAGGATACTGTTACTTTGATTAGGAGAACTGTGCCCAGCCACCAATCCAGGGTTATAAGAAACCAGCAGAGTGCTACCATTGAACAAGACAATGTTAGACAGTTTGTTTCCTTCAACACTTCCAAACTCATGCTGAGGTGTTTGTTTCTATGGGGGTGTGGGGGGGGGGGGGGGGGGCAGGGGATTTCCAAAATGTCTTCGCAAAACCACAAACAAACATGTTCTTGTCGCAAGAATAGAAAAGTTGCTTGTCGCCACCAAGGTTATCATTACCCCGCCAAATGATACCACAGCAAAATGTCACACACAAGGAGAAAATGACTGTCCGACGGTGATGCAGAACAATCGTACAAAGGTCACTGTACTTTGCACTGAAACTGATTGAGAGATGACTGTGACAGCTCTACACACCACCCATGGTCAAGCCTTTGAAAACGTTGTAATATTTAAAAGCGGCAACTAAGAAAAACTCTCAAATTGAAATCTTACAGTACCTGCATTTCCTCAGCATCCAAAGATTCCTTCCGATTGCTGTCCAAGTTTTCAGACACTGGCCTTTCTAAAAGTCTCTGGAGTTCACCGCAAATACCAGAACATGACTAAGTCTTGTTTGCTAGGACCCTTGTCTCCAAACAGTGTGTTCGCCAAACAAATAACCCATTCTAAAGACGCTGTAAACATTGTTGTCTGCACTGCACATTACCACGGACAGTGCTTTGCATAGTAAACACAAGTCGGTCGCAAACACATGGCTGCTGTGCATTTTATGGTCAGCACGTAGGCCTTTTTGTCAATCGCAAAAACTGCAAGACCACTACGCTCCCCTACATCTGGCTTTGGAAAATTGTACGAAGGTTCAAAGCAAATGAAAAGTGCAGATGGTTTTGGGAACACGCAGCTGCAGAGGGTCGGCGCACTCCCCACTCCAGAGCTCTGAAACCAAACGGTCAGCTTTTCCGTTGCGACAAAAAACACTGCCAACACTCAAGAAAAAAAAATATGTTCAGTGAAGGAGTTGATGCCTGGAACACTACAGGAGCAAATTTTGAGCTATTCTTTTAAAAGAAAATGACATGACATTTAGAAATAGTTGTGTAACACTTAAATAATGACAATGAACGGGTTAACCCACAACTGTCATTTTATGACTCAGTGATGTTGCAAGCCAAAATGGCTATATTGCCTCAGGCAATTGTTCCAGATTAAGGCACAGTGACAAGTCAGTTAGTCTGTGATCAGCTGTTGTGTGCCGTGTGACAGCGTAAATGCCCTTTAGGGGAGGAGATTCCACTGTAATTGTGCTGTGTTTCCTGTTTATAGGGTTTTGCTTCAGTGTGTGCAACGTACCACTGAGCAAAGTTAATACAGGTTAGTACAGTTAGGCGTACATTTGTTTCCAAAAGTCCAAGTATCGAAAATATTATAGTACCTGTATATTCCTAGGACTATTTCACAGTAAGCAATAGACTGGGGCATAGTCTTTCTGGAATAATGGCAATAACGACAGGTTAAGCTTAATGTATGGCCTAGTCACGAACTCAAGACGTGCATTTGACATAAGCTGAATAGAGGTCTAACCTCTTTTTATCTACACTATAATTCAACAATCGCTGTGTGTTAATCAGAGAGATAGGTCACATCAGTCTAGCTGGAGACAGGATATTAGCCTGGAAGCCTCACGGCTAATATCATTTGAAGCAGTCATAATACAATTAGCCAACGAGGTGAAATGGGGGCTTCTACAAAGAAATATAGGCCTCTGATCATGGCAGCACAGCAGACATGGCTTACAAGTTAGGTATGATCTAGGCTATATCCTGCTGCCCAGTTCTGCTGAGGAAAGAGTACATTTACACTTCCAGCTCAAAGGTCAGTTTGCGGCTGCAGACGTTATCCGGGATGATGTAACCATGTCACTTTGAGTCAGACACACGTTTTAAACCGTAGTACAAAAAGAGAGAAGGTTATCCTTACGCTTGCCCAGGAGAGAGGTGGTACTGTCCCACATCATCAAGTTGTTAACACTTCCCCAGTCTAACCACAAACTAACAAATCTCCAGAATATGTTCTAACGGTGAATGCCATCCAGTAAAAATATATAAAAATAATATTTTGCAGGTTTAATATATGCGCCATAGGCCTCTCTGCATCAGTAATGGGAAACAGACTCCACTGTGTCATGGGCTCAGCCTAAAGAAGGAAAAGAACAGTCTGTCCAAGAAGACACAAAACCTTCACTATTTGGGTGCCTCGTTAAATTGTAAAAAGACTAAACCTTTGCCCAAAATCTGTGCCAGCGCAATGTGATGTAGGGGAGGACGGTAGTCCAAAGCCAAATTGAAAATAAATTGGATTGGCAGACCGTGTTCCTTTTAGAAAATCAGTCCTAAAGGCAACGTAATTGTCACAGCTCTGCTATTTATGAACATACCTCGGGCTTATTATTATTATTATTATTAGGTTATTAACAACAACATTGTTAACAACAACAACAGCGACAACAAATCATCTAGATCCACCAGCCAAATGGCCGGTAGCCTGGTGGGCTACTTCCCGATTTGACAACAAAGGCGAGAGCCAATTGCTAGCCAAGCCCCTGTGGCTCTATGCATATTGCTTTGTCTTGCGTTTAGATCTCAGGAGGACACAATGAGGTGCCACAGCTGTCAGGCTAGCCAGCACCATCCTCTGCCACTCCCACCTCACACCCTGCAGACCCCTAGGGTCAGGTGATCAAAGCAGGCGGTGGCCAGGCAGAGACACAGATGAGAAAAAAAGAAAAAGGAGGGGGGTGATTCCTATAGCTAGATTTTTGTTTTTTCGGCCTTGGTCAGCATCATATTTGGGTCAATAAATTGCAAACACCAAGGCACACTACCTGTGTGTGTGTTTAATCGGGTCACTCCGTATTAGGTACACTCTAAAATGCACCTAAACAGTAGCATCATGTGCCCGTAAGATGTCTCATCCTAAGATTTCTAGCCTGATTTTATGGCAGCTCTCCAAGGACAGCCACTGGAGGAGACGAGAGTCTCTTCTCTTCCCGTCTGAGTCTGAAGACTACCCGCCTGGGATTACCTTAAATAAATCAGGACCATTTCCTGTGTGGGAAGTGCATATAATGACAGGGTGCATGCATTCCTGTTGTTTGCAAGAAATCCTGTATTTCATTTGGTCTCTTATTTCGTTTTCATATTGGACAAAGAAAAACATTTCATGCTCAAGGAGTGAATTAATAATGACAAACCTCAATAGGAAACCAGAACTATAAAAAACTTGCCACTGTTAAATGCTGAAACAAGTTCCAAATAAATAGGACCCTGGGCTAATAAAACCCTACCCCCTCTGGCTAGCTTGATAATAGACTTGACGCGAAATAAAAAATAAAATGCTGATTTTAATCCTAGAGGAAACAGTTATTGTCACATTTAGCAATGCAAGTTCAGTGATTGAGTAGCCCATAGTACAACTGGGGTAGCACAACAGCAGTCTATGTGTACTGAGGAGAAAGGGACACTCAGACAGTCAAGGAACACAGGGAATTCATGTGTCAATTCATATAACCTCAACATTACTGCACTGTAGGTTAAGGATCAACTGTAAGTGCCCTACAAAAGCATGACAACATATTAAAAGTTAATGTAGCAGATGGGGTGGGGGTATGTTCCTTTCCCCTGCCTTTAAATTTACAGACAGACATAGGCCTAGGTTGTAAATGACTATAAACCAGGAAATATGTGAAAGAAAGAACAAACAGTAAGTGGTAAGAAACAATAGCCTTTACCTCAGCCAATCATAAAACGTTTACAAGGGACGCAGTTTCTGCTTAATTCACTGCTCTTTTGGCAAAACAATTTTTTTTATGATGCCAGTAAGTTTGCTGGGTATTTCCAAGCGTCCCCCCATTACCTGATGCCACCCAAAAAAGCACATATCTGTACACAGTCTTGTAGGCTATTAGCTTAAGACAGACCGTAGCGTACACAATCCATCTACAGTAATTGTAGAAAGCTGTGCATTTGGTCGGTGGTGGGGGGGGGGGGGGGGGGGGTTAGGGTAGTACAGTACGGGAGAGTGGAAATAGTTGCTTTTGGGAAAACCAGATTTGAATTTGTGCCACTTAATGGTACAAGCACAGCCACTTCAGGCCTTGTGTAAAATGATGGTTCACAAAATGATTGCTCTCAATCCAGATCACTTTTTTATCAATGAAAATGTCTATTTCAATCCATGTAGAGCAGACTAAGTATTGAAACCACCCAGAAAGTTCAGCTCATAGTGATATTGTCGTTTATGATTTGAATACAATTTAAATGAAATTATTCTGAATACAAAATGAAAAAGAAAATGCAATAAGTATCAAGTATCTGCCAACTTTAAGACCATCAATAACTGCGAAGTAGGCCTAGTTCATTTAGTGACTGTGCTATATGTAAAATAGGATGGATATCTTAACTTTGACAGACTCAGTGAGAGTTCATGCCAAGACTGGCAAAAAAACAACAAAAAGATTTAGGCTAAGTTTGGCATCCACCGTGCTCTGTAACATGTCTACTCTTCAGGTTATGCCATCAATTGAACAGCAGCTGACTCGAGTTATGGAAGCAAACAGATGCATCGCTTTAGTACTTGCAATGCTACACTGTACTGCATATGAAAGTGTAGTTGATTACTTCGCCACATTGCTTGGTAACGCGTTGCTGGATAAAATAACGTTGGAATAATGACAGTTGGCTTGTGATGCAGCCGGGTAGCGTTAGCTGGCTAGCACAGCTAGCTAGATGGCTGGTCAACAACAGCCAAACTAGGCTAGGTTAGATGTCAATTAAAAGGCTACCAAATATACAACTAAATTAGTAATATACTGATGTATCAATACCAAGTGCCTTACCCCATCCCTCTCCTCCATATCCAGAAGGGTTTTGAACTGAAAGTGAAAACTGGATCTCCAAAAACTGACAGCTCAGACACTTTGGCTGTCAGAATTTCTCCCTAACAGCATCATCACCCCCCACCATTTCTTACTTGTAACAAATAACTCCTTGATTAATCCCCCAAAACGGTTTATGTTCCCTTTCAAACCATGCAGCACGCTGGTTTTGAAAGCCTGAAACTTGCTAGTACTGTTACGAGCAATCACAACAGAATCCAACGATGGAGGCGTGACAAAATCTATGGAACTCGAAAACCTTCGGATCGAGCCAGCCACACTGTATCCTGCTGTCTGGAGAGTGAGCTCAGCGAATTTAAGGGAGCGTTCCCTCCCGCACCTTGTGAAATGAATGAAAACGCATTCGAACAACTAATGTCTAATCTTATGATAAAGACGGATGAATACAAATACTTACCAAAAGGTTTCTGTGGGGTAATTTGTGCGCAAACTACCCTGTATCCGCAGGCTCCTCTCGCTTCCTCACGCTTCGCTATCAGCTTTGCCCTCAGCCCTACGTTTATCTATTGACTTTGTGTTTTGTTTCCAGTTTTCCCCTTGAACTCCGACAGACATGGTACGTTCCTCCTCCACAGCCTCTCTATCTAGTCTCAACCATTCTTAAAATGAGGGCACACTCCCGATACGGGACATTCGAATTTTTTTTAGAAGAAGAAGCCAATGTTTGTGCATTTGTTCAACCCTGAATTTAAGTTAAGTTTTTTAATAACCCGCGTAATTCAGCTGGCTGTCATACAAGCAAAAAAAATTCAGCATATTCAATGTATGCAATCTTATCTAAATTTTACAATTTGCCTGTAGCATATAGTATACTAACCGTGCCAAGTGGACGTCGCATAATTAATTGGTAGCCTAACCTAAACCGTGGTATTGTATCCACTGTTCTCAAAAATGTTAGCAACTTTTTTGTTAGCAAAAAATCTATGAAACACTGACTCACGACCTACTTGGATAATGACTGTAGTAGAGTACATAAAGCACAAAAATTGTGCTCAATAAGCATATATTTACCTATACCCGTGTCTCAAGAGCTGACATTTATTTGTTCCAGCAATTTTTACCACTCCCTTTACCACCCTCTACGGAATAGCCTACAAAAGTCAGACTAAACAGTTATTATACATAACTTTAAAATTGGTTCCAGTTTGCAGGTTACCACATCCTTCATGAGAAATCTAGAATTTCCCAAAAAGAAAAAATCCCCCACTTTACATTTTCATTAAAAAATGGAGTGCACAATGTTGTATCTATTTTCACGAATGAACCAGGGATTCCACTATACTTCATTTTTGTATTTGTTTTCCATTATATCTCATAATTTGGAAAGTAACCTGGCTATGTAAAATGTATCAGGATTACATTGCATTTGCATCTAACTGACTATTTTGGGATTTTTGACTTAGCAAATTGTTTTATTTACTGTCTGAAGTCTGTGAGAGTTGAATAGACAGAGGTTTCTAATTTTAGAAGAGTTTAGCTTTTTTTCAACAAGTAACAGGCTGTGGCTCTGTGCCAATGTAAACTTGAAAATTGAGAACATCTGTGAACGGTACAAAAGGCACAGAGACTATTCAGCTCCTACAGTACTTTTCGGGTTATAAAAGATAGAGAAGGAACCATGGTATCATAAATGTAGATTCTTTTTAATAGTTTAAGTTTGGTCAAATTATTGTTTATTTCAGAGCTTTTTTTTTATTGATACATTGATTAGAGAAAAGATCTGTCACTTCCAATAACAACGTTTAATGAATATTACAAAACACACGCTCCTTAGACATTTCATATGGTTTCATATATTTTCACCAAATGCTTCATCAGATTTTTTCTGATTATAGCATTAAGCTTAAAAGGGAATTGTTATGCATACATTTGGCACACATAGAATAATTTTGTGGGACTTGTGACTTTATGTTGGCTAGTTTAATCCTCTAAACATGAACTGAATATAAGATTCCTGGAAAATAACAGCTGTTTCATTGTTACTGGTTCGAAAGACCAACACTAGGGGGTGATCCAATTCCAACTTAAGTGGTTAACACCATTTAACCTCCCTAGCCCTGTAGCTCGAGGTTATTGTCTGTTATTAACAGTTGCCTATAATACCCACTATTAATGTAATATTTTACTCGTATTAAAGTCAGAATAAAAACACATGATACACAATACATCATATCAGAGTCACAAAGGTATGAAAAAATGAAAGATTCACTACTGAGGTAAGCTATTGTGAAGCGCCTAGTGAGATTCAGATAACATTCTCAGGCTAAAGGGGGATATGCATTGGCTAAGCCTAGTTAAATTCTACCAATCCTATTATTACATTAGTGGACACAGACACAAAACAGCAACAAACCACTATCTCCACAGAAATTAAACTGAATGGAAACTGTGATCAATGCATGCACCACTAACTCATCACACTGTATTATCTAGTCTGTGACTTTATAAAAAGAAAATAATGTAAATGCTCACTCAATTTGGCTTGAATTCAAAGCTATTTACGAAATAAGCAACAAAGAAAACGCTGGAAAAAGTATATTAATATAGCACCATCAGAAATACAGTGGTGAGAGCAATCGAGCGTCTATAACAATTTTACATTATACCGTAAAGTAAGGGGAATAATTATTTAAACAAGTAGTCCAGTAAAATAATGAGTTTCATGTTTCTGAACTGCTTAGGCACCGCAGACTTCAGACTGCTCCTCAGTTATCTCTGACGCAGATGCCACAGATGAAATTTAATTCATGGCAATTTCATGTAAGGAATGAGGGGAGACAAGGCCCGGATACCCAGCAGCTATCAGTAAATCTGGGCGGGGAGAGCTAGCCAGGACAACTCATCTTGTGTGGCCATATCTCTTCACGGAAAAAGCTTCTGTGAGGCTGTGCCTTAACTCACTGGTATGAAGCCCTAACCACAGAAAACCCGTGAACTTAAAGAGTGATATGGGATTTGAATCATCCCAGAGCTCAAAATTGTAGATATTGGAGAAAAAAATGTTGGGGACAGAATCTGTACACTGCATTATGTGTGTGTGTGTGTGTGTGTGTGTGTGTGTGTGTGTGTGTGTGTGTGTGTGTGTGTGTGTGTGTGTGTGTGTGTGTTTGTGTGGTCTGCAAACTATATTTTGACCAAGTCAACCCCACTGCTCACCTTAGGTTCTGCTGTGGCTTGGAGCACTGCCGAGGCTCCTGGGCTGCCCTTCACTGGCTTGGCTGCTGAATGATCGCTCCTAGCCGTCGCCAAGCCGACAGTAGAATGCGGGGAAATAAGTGTGGCTGTGTCGCTGGCTTGTTGGACAGACATAGCAGAGCTTCTTGACACTGTTTTTCCATAAGCATCTCCAGGTAACTTAGACGACCTCTCCTTCACAGCATGTAGGAACGTCTTTTTTTCTGGGCTTCTAACGACTCCTGTCAACCCCATCTGTGGACCACTCAGCTTTCCATCCTGATGGACAAGAAATAAGAGTCCAATTAAAAGACTTTGAACATAAGTTAGTTTGCCATAATATGTTATTATGTTTGTTATAATTGCCATTTTTAACACTAAATTGAAAGACTTGCAAAGCTTAAAAATAAAAAAGTGCAGTGGAAATAAAAATCATATGTGCAATTTTAAATGTAAGAGGGACTGGCATTTGAAATGTAAAACATAAAAAATAAAAGGCAAAGTGGCCATATTTCAATAATATGTATTTTTTACCTTGTGACATTCCCTCTCTTTTGCACTTGCGACCCAGCTGTTCCTGCCAGGGCGATGGGGGCCAGGGGACGCCCTAGGCTGGCCAGGGGTGTGGTTGTAGACAGGCTTACTGGATTCTCCTTGTGTCTTGTCAGGGACCCTGACCTGAGGTGCAGAACCTTCAGCTGGATATAAGAAACTGACCCGGGATGTGCCAGAGGTGGTTGGAGAGGACAGCGCCAGGTTTGTTTTCCCAGGTACTTGATTTTCTTTATCCATCACGGAATCGCTCTCCCCTCTCATAACCCAAACAGGCCAGTCCACAGTTTTGTGTTCTCCCTCCTCCTGTAATCCCGCTAAGGGTCTCGTTTGGCTCTGACAATCTCCTGACAACAAAGACGCAAACCCTTGCTGAGCTTCTTCGCGTTCGCTCCCCACTTCCACTTCCTCTTCTTCCTCTAGGTTCAAGCCGACCTCCACTCTCAAGGCTGTGACCCTGCAGTCCTCTCCTATAGAAGGTTCACCAGGTGAGGGAGGAGGGGAGTCTCTGTCTCTTGATGTAACTCCGCTCGAGCTACAAACCGACGCTCCTTCCTCCTTGGCGGCGAGGATGGTAGTGACGGCCAACCTTGGCTGCCCATGGGCCTTCGAGGGCGAACGCAGTTGGATAAAGAGGAAGGAAGTCTTGACCTGATGATGATGATCGGCCATTTCCTCTATGGGAGGGTAGGCACTGGGAGGGCGGAGGGAGGGGGTTGGTGATCGCACCCCAACAGGGAGCTCAGAGGAGGCGGGTGCATTAGGCCAGCCACCCTGCAGTCACCATACAGCTGGTAAGTAAGTAAATGCACAGTCAGAGAGCAAAACAGGTAAAAGGTTGTTTTTTTTCAACTTTATGTCTTACACTTGGTTCACAGGAAACCTCTTTAACATTTGTAATTGAAAAAAAAATAAAACGTTATTCTGATTAACGTGGGTACTGTATCATTCACATTATATTTGTACATCTTTGTATGCATTAAACCTTTGACAAACAATCCAATGTGTGAATGATAAGCATCACTGCTTGCATCACTGAGAACTGCTCCACATGGAATCATACTATTAGATCTGGACTTAGCATGGCCTTACCACCTCTTCCCCCACTCACAAACACACAGACATACATACACTATCTCTCTCACTCGCTTTCAGACATGCCCCCAGGCCCATCCCTCAGGCCAGCACTGCATAATTCATGCAGTGTGAACTAACCATGCTATTTTTTCTAATTCTGGGGTTTATCCGGACCGAAACCACGTGCACGTGCGCGCGCGCGCACACACACACACACACACACACACACACACACACACACACACACACACACACACAAAGACACACAAATTAAAAGTAATGGAACATGAACATCTACTGTATTTTCTCTCCTGCCCTTTTGCTTTATTGGGGCAAAGCAAGATGCCGTCTACTGAGTTGCTTTATAGATGTACAAGATGGCTGCACTAAGTATGCTACAGTATTTGCATGCAGTTAACACTTTCTATGATTAACATAGTTATCGTGGTAGGATATTGATTGCTCATTTGAGGATTTTGCTGTTTGCTGGTACTTCATTTGAGGGTCTAATAAGTCCCTTTGGGAATACTAAGCGATTATTAAAGCTCCTGTGATGTGGAAAGAAGATTAAGATTTCGCTATAATTAAACAGACAGTAACACCCAGAAGGGAAGAAGAAAAATCTTTACTCTCTGGTTTGTTCCTCGCTGCATCATACTAAAGAAGAAAAACCGGTATGGGTTTGGTCGCCAAATATGAACTAATTCACAATGCATCGGTTCTTTCCTTGGTTGCATAATCAAAAGACAGAAGCATGCATGTTTTCTATTTCATCACGTGTCTTTATCTAATACATCTGTCTCTGAATCAGAATAGAAAGATGCTGATGATTTCAACCCCCCAAATATGTCCTTACTGCAATATTAAAACAAGATGTTTAATTTGTTTTAGAGGGCTTGAATATCATAAAATAAAAGCTCAACCTCACTGATTGCCCTTAGCGTGTACATTACATTCAGAAAAAAACTATTCAAAGAATTACTATTTTCACCTGAACTCGCAAAATAGCTACCTCCCCATTCACTTTAAAACCAAACCGTTTTTGTTTGTTTGTTTTTTTAGCTGAGCAGACCGATCCTTTATTCCAGTCTGTGGCAAACTGCCATTTCAATCCTCAGCTCCATTATTATAGTGGAATCATAGCTTTGGATCCTTAATGTCAGTCTGAGAACTTTCTAATTCAGTGGTCGGGCACTATGACCCACATTCAGCGCTAAAGGATGTTTCATGCTGCAAACATTACTGGGATGGCTAGAGCCATGATGATGCTCAGTAGACCATGGTCTTTGCGGCTGAACCATTGTCTTCATGGCCTGTGGCTTTTTCTTTTTAAAGTAACTGACGATGAACTTGACAGTAGCTTCCGACTGTTAACATTTGATGGGGTTAAATGTGTTCATAGAACGCAGAGGGATGACTTCTTTTTAAAGGCTCTGGTTTGTGTGATGATTTGACCCTGTGGTTAGAAGTATTCTCTTGTTACTGTAGTGAAGTATGACTGGCCACTTACTGTAAGCCGATTCAGCTTTTACCAAAACACAGCCTCTCCACTCACGTCGGATGTCGCCACATGAAATATTAAACTCTGTTGGTCACGTCAAGTCATATCAAGTCAAATTTATTTGTAAACTACATGGGCAATTCAATGCGCTTTGCATAAGGCAAGCAGGAACATGCAAAGTAATACATAAAATAATAAGAATAAGGGTAATTTCTTAGGGTTCTCTGAGAGATTTATTCTTTTACATTAAGTTCCCCTGGACAATTTCCTTTAAGGACGTTTTTTAGTGCTAGGTATATATATATTTTTTTTTTACAGTATTTGTGTTTTTACTGGTGGACATAAAATATTGCAACCCCCCATTTTCCCATAGGCAAACACCACCAAACTGCCGCATCAAGATCCAAGGCTAAGGATGTTTTTCAAGTAAATTTGCCTGCGGCCATTCTCATTAACTAATCGCCAACAGAGGGCTTGTGGAAAATATTGAAGATGGTATTACAAATTTGAGGTTAGTGTTTTGGAAACCAAGCATGCACAGCAATATGGGAGGAGCCTCAGGGTCGGTGGGCGTTAATGAGGGAAGAGATTTCTTAGCTTGTCTCCTTTAACTTTTAGCTCAGCCGTCTTGGGGGACCCCTCCAAAAAAGAAAAAAGAAAAAATTCTGGTGGTTTCACAGGCAATGAGGGTGTTGTCTTTGTGGGTCCTATAATGATATGGGTCAGACAGACCAGGGCCAGCCAGAGAAAATAGCTGAGGCAACAACAGACAAGCCCTCATGATACAAAATCCTTCTTCTGCTACGACCAGGAAACTGAGAATGTTTTTTTATATATATAAAACATGGCTTGTGTTTGTAGTTTCTAGTAGTAATTCTTGGAGCTGCCAAATGTGATTTGATTGTTGAATATAAACAAAGGAGTTGGCCTAAGACTTGAAACCATGTTATTCTGCAACGTCTGACACATTAACTCTAAACATGTATGCTGTATTGAAATTAAACAAGTGTGTCCTTCATAGAACGTATAGGAAACACAATGTTATTGCAATTTATGTGATGGCAAACATCCGTCATTAGATATTACAGATCCCACAGAGTGCTGGTGATGTTGTTTCGTATGCATGTCGGCTTATGTTGCCATGTTTCTTTCGTTCTTTAATATAATAATATAATATTTCATTGTTACACCAAAGGCAATATGTCAAGGCCCAGGTCGGACGGGGTGCAGACGGGGGTTCATCAAAAATCACCTCTCGACTGTCTCGCCTCTCCAGCCCACATGGTTAGGAGGCTGGTAGTGGAGAGATAAGACACAGGACAGCATGGCGGTGGTACGCATGGGCAGCCAACCAAACATTCCCAGCCTTGAAAAAAATAAAAAGGGAAAGCATGGGGCGGGTTGTCATAATCTGGCCTACAATTTGTGGCCTGGCCGTCCTCAACAGTAACCAATCTGTCTGCGAAACAGACCTCTCTTTGTAGGGAAGTCCTTCTGAAGGAAGTGGGGGAGTCAGACAGTTAAGCCAATTGATATTGATAGACAGACAGTGAGTTTTTTAAGCTTTCTCTGCTCTGGGCCACCAGACTCAGTGCTCTGATTCTTTTATTATTATATATTAGGATTTACAGAATAATCATGAGTATTACATGTTTGTAGAATTCAATGTTTATGGCTAACCATATTTTATGTTTAGGAATACATTGAAATGTAACTTATAACATATCATCATAACTTAATCGATTTTGATTGTATTTTAAAACTAGTGGTGGGTGGGCTGAGACTAAGGGGAGAGACATTCTTCAGATTATAAAGTGAAACCTTGAAGTATCTTACACCACTAAGTTCTGCATATTTTAGAAAGGAGGTTATTCAAGGTCATACAGCACCAAAGAACACAACTCATGTTTCTATAATGGAATGATAGTGGGACATTAATCTCTTAATTGTGTTCAAACAAGTTTGATTAATAGGGGGGGGGGAAATATCATGAATAGAATTATGAAAAACTTGAAATAACCAGGTTGCATCAAAATATGGTATTAAGGCTGTGCTTTTTTTTTTTTTTTTTTTTTTTACCACAAACAAATTAATAATGGTAGCTGCAAGTGATGTTCTGAGTAATCTATAAATTAGGTTGATCCTTCTTTGTGCGCCCAACTCTCGAATTGACATGCTTAAAAACGTTGGAATAAGTCTACAGTATGTCGCAGTTTAGCAATATGGACTAGGCATAATGAGAGTGATGTATTGTACATCGCCCAAGTTATGAATGAAACAGAAAGCATTGATCCATCTCTTATTTCATACAGTTGTCAACTTACCATGGCAGTCAGCTGTCCACATCATACCACGCTCTTGCTACCCTCTTGAATGACTCAACCGGAATCCCCCGATGCGTATATTATTCTCTTGAATAATTACTTTAATCCACTGAATCGCTAGCATACCACACGTGTTTGCTAGAGGAAAAAAATAAATAATCCGCGTCGTTTTGCGTAAAATTGTCGCTGGACTAGTAAAATATTCCGAGCGCACAGGGGTCCCCAAAGTAGGTGCGATTCCTCCTGCATGCGCTCACTCATTCCCAAAAATGAAAATCGGGCTCCCCTGTGCCGACTGCTGAGGGTCCCGCAAAGAGACCTAATTAATAGGCTATTACAGGTTTACAAAAGTGGATAACGTTTTCGAAAGCCTTCCCTATTGAAAACCTTCTCAAATACGTTACAATGTTATGATAATGATGATGGGACACATTACTTTCACTTCTCAGTCTACAGAAACTTAAAGAAGTGATCTATCACTTAGCAATAGGGACTGCTGCTCATAAACCACTGTGTTCTTTTGGTATTTTTATCATTAATATTATCATTAACCATCATAACTATTCATTAACATTATTGTCCTATTGTTTGACTTGATATGGTGATTGTTGTGAATGCCTTTAAAAAACACTTGATATTCTGACATCTTTAACTACTTATGACAATTCTGAGGCAAATCAATTCCCAGCCTGGTCCTCTATTGTTAAGTGACAGTGTGTGTTTACCTAACTGTGACTTCACCAGTGAACCAGATGATTGTGATAATGGAGATAGGAAGCCATTCCAGCTGAGTGCTCAGGGGAAGTACAGAGAAGTGTTCAAACACACACACACACACACACACACACACACACACACACACACACACACACACACACACACACACACACACACACACACACACACACATCATCCTTTCAACACGGAAACACGCACATCATCATTACACACCTCACAGCCTAGTGAAGCATTCCAAAAATCATAGCGGCAGGTCTCTCCATTGTGACGTGATAAAAACTGTGTGAACACTCAAGGAATAGGCAAAATACACATTTATATATATATATAGATATAGATATATATATAGATATAGATATCAAGAGGGCTACGTTTGCAGAACGCAAGAAACTCCCAACACATGATATGGGTGGCTTTGATTAGAGATGACAGTAATAAGAGTAATATAACGTAATGGAAATACAGACTGTCATAGCATAATTCCTTAACTCTCTACTTTGGCTTCATCGAGAGTGACATCTTATGTGAATGAGGGTCGAGAGCTGTTTTCAATTTGCTCTCCAGTTCTGCCTTTTAATCTAAAGAGTGTGTTCCTGTGTCATTGAAGCACAATGCTTTGATTGTTCTGGAAGGAAATTATCTTATGCTTCCACTGGTACCATGCACACACTTGTAGAATGCATCCTGATCCTGAAGGACTTTACAGAATGGCCCCTCTGAAAATAAACTATGTTCAACCAGCAGGTCATAAGATGTATTATGTGTTGACATAAATAGTGCACATACTGAAAGTGTACAAATGTTATCAATTATTTTGCTATTGCTTTATGATGGTTTGTGTGTGTGTATGTGTATGTGTATGTGTCTGTGTGTCAGTGTTTGTGTGTGTGTCAGTGTTTGTGTGTGTGCCCGCGCGCATGCGCGCGTGTGTGTATGCGCACGCGTACTTGTGTGTGAGTGTGTGACCAAGGCAGCCTTTGAAAAGCCAGTTTTCCAGTCAGCACTTGCGGAATAAAGGTTCAACATCTTGGTTCATTTAAATGCCTTCCCTTCCGCATTGACTTTGTCTCCTAAGGAACCATTCTATCCCACTGGCAGTGGACTTTGGAGTGCTGGTAGGCTGGTAAGAAACACAGTGTTTCGCTGTGTGGCACAGCAACTTCCGGCCTGTCAAAGAGTTTCATCACTCAGGGGTTATATTTTAGTTTAAGGCTTTTAAATTGTTCAACCTAGACAATCCGTTCACAGCAGGCCTGAAGTATTTATCTCCTAAAAGTATCAGCTTTTCCAAAGGAGGCTAGAAACACAGCATGACATTTATGTTTGACACGTTGCTGTCTCCTTTTTACATCACAAAGAAACAATTCTCCCACTACTGCAATGTGTGTGCAGCAGAAAAGGATTTAAGTTCAAGAAGTAAAGTCACTTTTGAGAAACTAAGCATTAGATGCAACTACCAAAACTACAGTTTCAAGTCTTCACCACAATTGTTTAAAGTGTGCCACCAACCTAAATATCTGCTCAATGCTAGTGAATACTGTATGTATGGGATGAAATATGGAGCTGTTAACATGGAAGGATGTTAACTGTTCTATGGTTTACTTTCAATGGTTACCACAGAACTCTGCTCATACTAAACACAAACGTACAAATAAAATGCTATCTAGACCTTGTCTGTGTGTGGTAAGTAAACCATAGACACATTTCACCCACAGCTGGTGCATCAGTCCAGAATCATATGACCACTGCAAATCACACCACACATTTTATAATAGTTATCATGAATAAGTCAGTATGTTCACTGATATTTTAGGCCATTTAAATCCACAGAACACACTATGTAAAGAGGATTGTTTAATCGAAGGTTTCAGAAAAAGAGGGCATGTGAATTTAGTTTCCTTTTGCTTGTAGGTCAGTGCTAATTGGAGACACACTTGTCTAAAAAAAAAAAGAACTAGGTCTGAGAATTCTGCCATGTCCCAGCATGCAGTACTTGAACCAATTAAAGTATAAAGCTTGAGACCCTTATACTTCAAAATACTGTTTGACAGTTTTGATAATAATTCTCAAGGATACATAATGCAGAAAGAGTTCCTAAATCTATATTGCCATGGCAAGAAATGGCATACGTTTTTTTTTTTTTTTTTTTTTGTCCATTTATTTCAGTCTTTCAAACTTTATTTATTTCCGCTTGTGCTTACAACAGCAGGTCATGATTCCAATCCCACACTATGAGTGTGCTTATTCTGCTTACCATGCTGTTCCTGAGCTGAGCTGGTGTGTGGTGAGAGAATGAGGAAGAGAGAGAGAGAAAGAGAAACAGAGAGTGGGATCATGACAGAGAAAGAGAGAGAAATAAGTGCACTTTTGGTCAGTGAAGAGTGTTTGAAGATTTATGGAATGTTATACACTGGGGTTGCATTAAAACAATCACCTCAGACTGCAGGATGGATGTGTGTGTGTGTGTGTGTGTGTGTGTGTGTGTATGTGTGTGTGCGTTCGTTCGTGCGTGCGTGCGTGTGTGTGGGTCCCACAGATGTTGACCCCCCAGCTAGAGGTCGGCCTAATTGCAGCGCTGTGCGTTTGGGGAGGAATTCCAATGCAAACAGAGTTGGCCTGAAAGGGGCATTGTTCACCATCCCTGCTTCATGTTGAAGTGAGACTGTAGACTGGCGTGGGCACAGACCCAGAGGTGGTCCCCCTGTTTGAGAGAGGCAGGGCCGTCTTCAGCTTCGATAAAAACAAATAATACATTAGACATTTAATTAAGAGGCATCTTCCTAGACACCCAGGTTATTGTACATGGCATAGAATATACAGTTAAAACGGCATGATATACAATTGAAAATGCGGTAAACACAGGGTAGACACAGCGGTATTGAGGCAGGGAACGTCAAGGAACGTCATCAGAGGGGAGGGGTTTGTAGGGGTATAGAATGACATACGCAAAGTGTCAGTGTTACGACCCTTCTGGATGTACAGGCCTGTCACACCCAATACAAAACGGACACACAACATATGTGGCCGTAACAGTCAGGCATCATAACGATTGTTTAAATAGGTGAGTTTTGAGGTGTTGTTTGAATATAATTTTATTATTGTCTTGTGTCAGACTGTTGTGATGCGGGGTGGAAGAGAGTTCCAGAGTCTGGGAGCAGAACAGCTGAATGCCCTGGCGCCCACGGTCATTAGCCGAAAGGGGGTGTGTGATCAGGGGGTCAGGACCGACGGGAGTGGGACCTCAGGGATGGACAGGGAGAGTGATGGAGTCGGAGGAGGTTATGGATGCAGCCAGGTAGTGACCTGGAGCCCCAACCTCCATCCTTTCTGTCCATCTCTGTCTTAACTGTTGTACTCTGTAGCGTGTTGCTCTCCGTCTGAGCATTATTGCTCTTTTTCTGTAAAACGTCTTTGGGTCTTAGAAAAGCACTATATAAATAAAATGAATTGTTATTATTATTATTATTATTATTATAAGAGCAAAGAGGGTCAAAGCTGGTTCACTTCATATCACACAACAACAATCTACAATCGATTGGCTCTCAAACAGGTTTCTAATATGTCTCAAACCATATTTATATTTTGGTCCCTTTATTTTAAGGTGCTGGATTGCTGTTTTGATTATGGGCTTAAGATGTAGCCTATGTTTTCAACATACCTGATCATAAATGTTGCAAGAATACACAATGCCTCAAAAGCAGTCACTGATTTGAGGAAAATGTGCAGGATAGAGGCGCACAAACAAACGCGATTGCATCCCCATCTTTGCACTCAGCCTCTGCAATCTCCACTCGGGAAGGTTTTGGGCCGATGCACTCCACAGCCAGGCAGGAACAAAAAAAAAAAAACAGAGAGCCCATTCACATCACTGAGAGAGGAAACAGGGTTTGTCAAGCAGATACGGAAGTGCCAAGTCCTTCACGAGCCAGACTTTCCCTCGGACCTCAGTGTCTCGCGGCAACCAGAACCCTGGCTCGTGGGAGCTGACTCTTGAACTTGGCGGGGCCGACACGATTAGCTAATCGCCCCCGCCCACCCTTGGCGCTGTCCACCGATGGACAGTGCAGCTTACAATCTTTAGAGAGATGGTAAGTAAATGAATGATATGCTGTTAAATTACATTACGTTATGCTTAACCTTACCTCATTTAGGGGACCTTGGGTCTCCTGAAAGGCACTAGCAAATAAAATGAATTATTATTGTTATTATTATTATTAATAAACAAAAGACAGCATAGGCATTCCTGTGAGTTTCTACACAGGGAGGATGAGGTTTTTCACTCAGGCAGGCGATTTGCAAACCACACCTAATGCCACCTGCATCCAGACCTCCTGGCAACCTCACGCGCCATGCCGTAACTTCCCTCATTCAAATCCAGGACAAACATGAGGAATGTACTGCGGCGCACAGCGCTCATGGGATTAGAAGTCCAGTTAATGCAAAAGCAGGGAGGGAATTATGAATAAATTAGATCATGGTGACAGGATTGTTTATTGCAAGGCGTCATAATACCAAACAGCTGTATGTGGGTTGCTGCAATGTTTTAATAAATACTTTTTGATGTCTACTCACTGTTTCCACTGTTTTACACTTACAGCAAGAACACAATTTTCCTCCGGAAATGTACCTTTTCTAGTTATATATGATGTGTTTTGTGAATAGCCTACAGTAGTAAAGTAGGGTACGTATTTTGCCATGAGCGTTCTCTTTGAAAAGAAATTAAAGTCTTCATGGGGTTCGTAACATAACCAGCCTAAAATATTAAAGGCCACCATTAAATTAATAACGAGCCCAAAAACAAAGATTGAATTAAACTATTAAATCATTCGATTAAAATGGGATATTCTACTTCTGACATGCACAGATCACAGCAAATGAAAAATAAATCTCTAGCTAAGTTATATATTTTGCTGCAACATGGTACTATGAGCATTTGTTGCAGTATTATGTGTGCCTGGGATCCTAAACTGCTTGTGTGCTATGTGGGAAATCAAATGGAGTTTGTAAGGGCCACAGTGCAGTGAACCACATACATACAATAACACCGCCTCGGTCCCATCCCGTCGCTCCTAAACTGTTTTTCATCTTTTCTGGTGAGCTTTATCATTTTAAGTAAAAAGTAGAATCCTACATAGACTTCATCTGGTTTAAAAGACACGAAAAAACGTTAATATGGGTATGGCTAAACTCTACACAAATGCAACTGTACTATATGTATTTTGTATGCCATCTATTACTGCATCTTTTTCTATACGTAGCAGTCTTTTCATTGACGCTTTCAGTTGAGATGACATCCCTGTATGTGACCATCCAGTTCGTTTTTACCAGGAGTTGAGAGAGTGCACGAATGACTTTTTCTCGTTTTACGGCAAGCCGACCACACAACAACCAGTTCTTCGACTTCGTATCGTTCTGGGACACTTTGTAACGGTCCGTCATAACCCCTAAGTGTCAATACTGACAATGAGGGGGACGTGAGGTCAGTCACCTTTGAACCTGTGTGCTATCAGCTTGTACTTTCATTTTGTGTCGGTCATTGATTTGACCTATTCTACTGTAGCTACCAATGGAGAGACTTCATGTCGAAGGAGGCCCTCCTTTGTTGAATTGAGGAAGAAACCTGCAAAATGCACTCTCTGTACAAGAGCTTTTTGAGAAAAAAAACGAGAACTGGAATCAGTAACTTCTTATGAGTCAGGCAAAATGTACTGTGTCTCACGTAATGTTTTTCCGCTGCCAATTCGAATGAAATGTCCTAACCCTCTCACTCTCAGGCACGTGCATCAGACGAGTTCATCTCGTAAGCCAAATTATTCCTCTCTTGGGTCCTTCAGAAGAATGTCCCTGTCATCTCGGCCCTCCCCCCCAATTTCGGTTGAAATCAAACACTCCCCAATCTACCAAGTGTCCGGGGCCACTGGTAATAGCCCTGTAATTCCACTTCCAAAACAATCTCACATACCAATGCGATATGATCCGCCGTTTTGTAAACATGATGAAGTTATAGAGTTCCGTTACAGCATGCACCAGGAAATGGTTATTGCCTTTGAGCTTGGGCCCAGTGCTATTCCATTGACATGTTGTGTAAACAAATGGGAAATTTAAAAACCTGGAAGAATTTTAATGCGTCTACTCTAATTTTCTCAGAGGCCGACTTTTCCTGTAGGAATCTATATTCACACATTTTGGGGCGGTGAAAAGAAAAGAGGTAAAAAGTTGAAGTTCAATAAGTGTCAGTAAAGCATGTGCTTCTTTCTTCAGCTAATCCAAATGTTAAACCAGTTTATGTGTGTGTGTGTGTGTGTGTGTGTGTGTGTGTGTGTGTGTGTGTGTGTGTGTGTGTGTGTGCGTGTGTGTTAAACTCAACTAGCCTCCAGAATCATGTATGAATTTGCTGGCCAAGTGAAAATCCCACTCAGACGTTCCCTGCTGTCTCTCCCGTTGTTTCCCTCTCATCGCTTACACGGTTTGATACAACACATGAGTAGAGACATGCACCATAGCCTACTGTTCTCCTCACACCCCAAAAGAGCAAATGCATTCTTGGAGTATAGGAGACATTTTGTTCAACAGATTGTATCCGTTTAGTTTTGATCAAGTATTATAAAATATGTGTTTGATTCAAGGCACTTTAAGAACTTAAAAATAGTTCTTTGAGAAACCAGAACAAAGTTTCTTGCGAGATTACTATTATCCAATTAATTTAAATGATTTATTTGCCCCCAAATTAGGTTGTTGTCATTTGATATCATATCTTTTCTAAATAGCATCATGTTTCAATGAACCACAGTCAGTCCACCGTCGTAATAAGATGGCTTACGCTTTAATCAGACCTGCAGCGCCATCTACTGTTCATATGAGAAAAAGTTTAGGACTGTAACCACCGATCCTTCTCAATCGTGCACACTTATTCTCAAACCAGCAAATCCACATTTGAATGACTCAAGTGGGCTAAGTGAATAGAATGACGCTGGCAAGGGCTTAACATGGCCCAACGTAATTTCAAATGTCATATCAAATGGGCTAACATGCAATATCACAAAAAGACTGGCTATTTGAAAAAGTACCGGTCTCAAGTTTTGATTGAAGGTAACGCAAGTTTGTTTACGCAATACGATTTTTCATAGATGATAATGATTAGAGAATGAGAGTAGCCTAAGTGAATGAGACGGAAATAACTTACTTTTCCCCCCTGGCAACCACCTGAGTTCAGCGCCAGTTTGTAGGGGTGGCTACCTGTAACGTGTCATTGTCAACTCTGTTTAGTGGGCGTGTTACCCGGTATTTTTCATTTGCACTGGGAGTGCCTTGTTTTCCGATCTATAGATAATGGACTGTCTTTTGATGAGTTGAGGAAGTAAGTGGTTGACATTTTTCATTAACATTTATTAAGAATGCCTATTGATCTATCTGTAGTACAACTTTAATATAGCTAGGCCTATCATATGGGGTGATCTGATTATGCAATCGAAATGCTTGTCATAGAACACAAGGAGAAAGTGGACTCGCTTGTTTGAGATTTATTAAACAACTTTTCCCTGCTTTATGCTCACTGTCTAGGCAGGATGGATTGTTTATACAAACGCTGTTGTCGAGATTATTGATGGAAGGAGCAAGTAGGCTTTATTTGTTTATGCATTCATTGCACGGCTATAAAACTGTACCGTTGAATATAAAGAAAGAATCCAGCAAAGCGTAGCGTGCGACCATACTGTCAATGCGTGCGACATTTTTTTTTTATCCGGGCTGATCTTTCACTCGGTCAGATTTTTTTCACGTATAGGCTACTTCAGTAAACTATGTGCTATGAAGGTCACCTGAATTGCTTTCAGTTAAATTTGTCATCCAATGCTTAACTTTATTCACTGTAAAATTGTTGGATGTAGCCTAAACGATGCGTTAAACGATAAGATATACAAATGTAAATAAGCTAAATAAGTGGCTCTAATAAGTGCTGTATGTGATCACCTGTTGTTTACCTCACCTTCTTAGCCTGACAACATGAACATGGACTCATCTTTCTAACTGACCTCTCAAAATCTGACCTTGAAAGGTGTGTTCAAAATCCGACCAGATTACATTGATCCACGTCCTGATTTTACAACCAGTAACATTAAGGCCGCTGCGCTTTGATCGGAAAACACTCTGATCTTTAAACATTGTGAGAACTTCTCTGTGGAGCAAGATGCTGCAGCAGATTTTGACCGACATGTTCATCGACCCGGAGCTCCTGACGGAGCTGAATGAGGAGCAGAAACAGGTTCTGTTCTTTAAGATGAGGCAGGAGCAGGTGCGCCGATGGAAAGAAAAGGAGGCTCAGCTGGAGAAGGAAGAGACGGCCTCTAAAGAAAGCAACGGTAAAATCCTTACAACGGGAAACCAGTGAATATTTCCCCGGCTCATTAGAACCAGACTATTTTTAATAATAGACGCTGTAGCGCCTTGATAATAACTCACAGGTTTTACGAGCAGTTCCAGGGAAAGGACTGTGTATGTATGCTAATGTCACTACTGGTCAGCATGCAGTTGCCTTCAGCTTTCAGTGATAAATGAGCCGAATCCTGCTTTGCTGCAGTAAATTAATAATCAGCTTACTTACTTAGCTTGTGTTTTTGTGCTGCTGTATGTTTGCATTCACTTTGATTGTGTGTGTGTGTGTGTGTGTGTGTGTGTGTGTGTGTGTGTGTGTGTGTGTGTGTGTGTGTGTGTGTGTGTGTGTGTGTGTGCGCGCGCGCGCGCGCATGTGCCGTCTGCTATGGTCTAGCAACCGGGAGGAGTGTGTCGTGGTTACCGGGCCTGGACAGTGACGTGTGGGTGTGGGTGATGGGTGAGCATCCTGCCGATAAACCCTACGACCAGATCTGCGATGACATCATAGCAGAGAGAGCGGCACTGCAGGCCCAGCGGGAGGCAGAGGAGCTCAGGTAAGGTAGAAGGAAGTAACAGTAACAGGAAGTGATGTCACAAAGTCAAACTTATGGTGATGGGTATTTCGAGATTTGAGAGACCACATCATGGCATCATCATAATGCAATTGAAATAAAAAAGGAAAATATACATAAATATGACTTTCGAGGACATTTCAGTCAACAATACTCATATATCTCTGGTCCATTTCTAAATGGCATCTAGTGGAAACTAATCACAGACAGGCCAAAATGGTCAACTGATGTTATTTGTCCAAATGGTGTTCTTGTCACATCCCTGTAAGATAGATCCAGACTAATTAAACAACTGTCAAATTCACAGGGAAAACTATGTGAAAACAGGGAAAACACAGCTCTGATGTTAAGTGTAGAGTGTCACAGGGTTTACAATTTCAACCCTTATTTATGTCAGGAATTCGTCATTTGTATGGAGGGTGACGTTGTCAGTCGGGTTCCTTAGAAGTGGGGTTGTTGTGTCTAAAATGCACTCTGTGACCAACAGTGTAACGTCACAGCCGCCCCTAAAAATGTAATGTAATGAGGTAAATAGGTCTTAAAGAAAGGAACACCTAAAGTGCACCTTGGAGAACACGTGAACACGTCGTTTCTGGCGCCCAGGAGCTCATTATAAGATTCAACACATTCCGTTCTGGATGTTTTCTATTGATAACCTTAGACACGCATCTTCTCAGGATCCATTTACGGGTTGTCACTGATAGACAGCCAGACATCCAGAGAACACAATGACTAAGGAGACAAGTATTTTACCACCCAAAAAGTCACCTTTCGGGTTTTCGAAAAGCAGGCAGTCACCAGAGGCTAGAGTTAGGCCTAATAGGGCCGGGAAGCCTGGTTAAACATTTCTTTCCCCTTTGGTCTATTGACTCAGGCACTCCTGGTGTTTTGAGAGGTATGCTCGTCCATACTGGAGCAGTATGTGCCTTTTGTCCCTGCTTGCAGGGAACGGTCATTTATAAAGACTGGGTGGAATTGCCTTTCATCAGCTCTCTGCTGTTGGCGGTAATTAATCCTGTTGCACTGGTTTTGTGTCAAATCCTGGTTGTTGGTACTGTAGCAGTTGTGTTTTACTCTGGTCATGGAACCAAAAACAAATATATGCAAAACTTCTTCAGAATGTGCGTGCGTGCGTGCGTGCGTGCGTGCGTGCGTGCGTGCGTGCGTGCGTGTCATTTCTCACCAAGCACTGTATTGTAGATCAGTCTTGATATGACCACTGCTTTGTTCAATTTGCGTTTATGTATTTTGTTTGTTCTGTAAATGAAGTGTTGGCATTGGTGCTTTTCCTATTCCGTGACCTTAACTACACTCTCAATTCCCTCTTATTCTACAGTTCTATTTGCACACTGTGTCTGGAATTGCTCTGAATGTGATGAAAGCGTGTCTTTTTTAAGGGCTTGTGTCTTTGTGTTCATGTGTGGATGTGTGTGTCTTCTTGTGTTTTGTTTTGTTTTCATTGTGTGTGTGTGTGTGTGTGTGTGTGTGTGTGTGTGTGTGTGTCCGTTGGTTCTTCTACCAGAGCTAAAAAGGAGGTGGAGCTGGTGAAGAGGTTCTCCACTATATTCACAGAACCAGAACTATTGAGCATGAGAGACCTGGACATAAGACCAGGGCCAAAGGAGGAGGAGGAGGAGCAGAGGGAAACCCAAAGGAAGGAGGCGCAGAGGAAGGAGGAGCAGGCCAAGGAGCAGCAGGCCAGAGAGGCTTCTGCGGCTGCAGCCCAGGAACAGAAACAACAGGAGGAGGAACTCAAGGTACGCAAGCACACTGGGTATACTTTGGTCATGTCTGTCGCTCTGAAACGACAAACAACTGTGTTCAGGAAGGAATGGTGTTGCTCCTCCTGCTATAGGTTTCTTATTAAACTTAAGTGGCACATATGAGTTAGCAAAACTTTCTGAAACAATCAATAGTGGTTGATATGGTTGCAGAGGACATGCCCCTAAGATATGTTTAAAGTTTATGGAATCAATACTTTATACTAGCTTCACAATAATAACAGGTAATGAGTCACAATCAATTTCTTGACTAAATACTTGTTGATTTGGTATTTTACACTATTATTGGGATGATGGAAAATATAAACAGAGAAGTTAACGCATTACAGTAAGCAAAGAAGGTACAGGTAAAGCAGGTCGTTTTTCTTGTTGATACAACATTCCCAGTTCATTGTTAATTGTAAAATTCCTTTCAGAGATGAAATAACAGACATGAAAACAATGAAAATTATGATTCAATTATCAAAACCTTCTTCTGCGAGAATTACTATAGCTCTGTACAAGACGAGAACTTCATCGCTTAGTGTTAAAATGTACTTTGGTACAAAAGTAGCCATTAGAATGTCTGTATTGAGGCTAGTAGTAACCCATCTGTCATTCTTCTCCTTCTCCTTCTCCTTCTCCTTCTCCTTCTTCTTCTCCTCCTTCTCCTTCTCCTTCCTCCTCCTCCCCCCTTACCCCCCAGAAACGTGAGGCGGAGGAGCGGAGGCGAGCCGAGGAGGAGGTGCGCCGGCTGGAGGAGCAGAGGAAGCAGCAGATCTACATGGACCTCCGGGAGATCAGGGAGGACAAGGATGACAAGCACTGGCAGGAAACACGTAAGAAACCGCCACGACAGCAGATGACGCACACAGACAGACTTAACAGATACAGCGTAGAGACGGGCTCCTTCCGACTCAGAACACACTTGCAGCCAGCTGTAGTGGGCAGCCAGTGTTTTGGGCTCAGAGGTGTTTAATGTGTCAATAAACCCTGTTTTTAGGAACTGTCAGTGGTTGGCTGGGTGCCCATGATTATTGATTCCGGGAACATGGGTGGTTATGAAAACTCCTGAATGGATTCCTTCATACTTGATATACATGACTATGATGTTACTATGATGTTACTATGATGTTAACAGTTAAAAGATGAAGAGAAACATGGTGACTGTCAAGGCCACAAAGGCCCCCTTAATTTACTCTAATCTGTATGGTTGGGAAAATAAATAGTGTATATTAATGAATGATGATGGCAAAATAATGTTAAAGGTTTTAGTTCTGTTTTTAAAATGGATATGTATGAATTCGCTTGCAGCAATTAAGGTGGAATTCTGAAATGAGATTACATATTGGAATTAAGTGTAACAATTGGTAAGGTGTTACATCTTGAATGAAATAGCACATATCTAACTCTTGTCTTAACTTCAAAACATTTTTTATTTTATTGAGAAAAGTATTAATGTATGAAAAGAAATGTATGTCTCTCAGAATACCATTACGGTCTCCCATTTGCACTGGGAGAAACTCCCCAAAGAATTTTCAGTTTGTAGGATAAGTTAACCTTTAACTTTGAACACTGATAATATCTGACCTTGAATTGCAAGAGCAGCCTACAGTAGCTTTTGAAACCATTTCAAATTTCACAAACTGCTCTGTTGTGAATATACTCATATTATCAAGTTTTCACTAGGAGTGAACATTTCAGGAACATTTCATGGGAGTATGGGAGTCCCTGTAACTGTATAACACAGTATGTGTTCTCTAAGAATACTCTTAACACAAGCGCTGGGAACACCCATGTAAACTCTGACCTCTATTAGATATACATATTGACAGAGTTTCGAAGGACAGTTTTTTTCAACATGATAGGGCACCTGCAGATAAAATATGTCATCCTTATTATTTCTTTAGGATACATGTTATAAATGCATTTAACAAAGATTTGATAACAATGTTGATCCTATATATGTGACTGCAGTAGGTATCTCTGCTGTCATTTACCATTGTTAGTATTTCCATGTCATTTAGAGTTTGAGCTGATAGATTTAGTGAGTGTATGTGTGTGTTTGCTGGTTCCTCACAGTGTCATTTTGAGCTGATAGATTTAGTGTGTGTATGTGTATGTTACTGGGTCCTCACAGTCTGATTTCGAGCTGATAGATTTAGTATTTGTATGTGTGTGTTACCGGGTCCTCCCAGTGTGATTTTGAGCTGAAAGATTTAGTGTGTGTATGTGTATCTGTGTGTTAGTGGGTCCTCACAGTGTGATTTTGAGCAGATAGATTTAGTGAGTGTATGTGTGTGTTAGTGGGTCCTCACAGTGTGATTTTGAGCAGATAGATTTAGTGAGTGTATGTGTGTGTTAGTGGGTCCTCACAGTGTGATTTTGAGCAGATAGATTTAGTGAGTGTATGTGTGTGTTACTGGGTCCTCACAGTGCGCAAGTCCAAAGCAGCTGACCTGCGTCGGCGCTCCATGGCCAAGCAGGCGTTGGAAGACCACCGGCGGCGTTCGGTGAAGGCGTTGGAGCGAGGTCGCGTGGCTGCCGTGACCAAAGCGTTCTGTGGGGACAAACCGTTGCTGCCACCCAAGCCCAAACCCAGGAACCTCACTGTGACCAGCGACACCCTCAAACCGTGAGTCTGCCATCAGAAAACATTTGTATTTTTACTTATTATTATAATTATAATTATAATCCTTATTGGTAACAGTAGGGGGGTGCCTGAGTGTTTTGCAATGATGTAATATTAATTTCCAAAAGAAAAAGTTTGAGATTAGTGAGGCTAGTTAAACGCAGAGCTTTAGCTCTTATTATTTAATATTGTTTCTAGAGATATACTCATCAGTTGCTATTAGATACTGTACATTCAGCTATGAGTTGTGTTCTGCTGTACTATGACATGACATTCTTCAAATCCAAAAGTGAGCCTGTTCATTTTTGTTACCAAACAGGATCAAAAGTGCAGGAGCCCCAAATATTTGCCCTCATTCCCCTGGTTGGGCTTGTTACTCAGCCAATACGGATATGCAGGGATTCCCAGTCCAGACAAATCCGTGATGTAGAAACAGACCTAGCTTTAGAGCTTTAACGCATGAATGATATTTACCGGCTGTCCTGACCTACATTCTCGCCCGTAGGAAACCTGGCATGCGACGCACCACTTCTACCTCCAGCAGAGAGCACATCATCCGATGGTTCCAGGAAGAACAGCTGCCCCTCCGCGCTGGGTTTGAGAAAGACCAAAGTCGGATCGCGCCTTGGTTCCACGGTAAGCAAACCAGCAGGTGAAACATTATCCAAGGATATCAGATCATGGTGTTGAATGATTTAAAAGTGTTAGTGTTAAAACAAAAATAATACAACACGTGTGGTTGCCATCGACTTGAGACATTACTACCGGTATCCATAACGCAACGGGCTACAACTTGTTAGGTGTTGTTTTTATTTATATATGTTTTTAAGGTTTTTTAAACACTGTATTAGCAATAGAATGAATGGGAACCTTTTTCTACAAATGTCTCTTCTCCACCCGTCAAGGTATAATATCCCGTGAGGATGCAGAGGAGCTGATGTCTGAAAACAAACCCGGCCACTTCCTGGTCCGAGTCAGTGAGAGGATTCTGGGATACGTCCTTTCCTATCGATGTAAAGACGCCTTCAAACACTTCCTCATCGACGCCACTGACGGATGCTACATGCTGCTGGGGGACCAGATCAGATTCTCGTCTCTCTCTGAGCTTGTAGACTACCATGAAGTAAGATGTTTTAAATGTATTCTTCACTAGAGGGCTCTATTGGAAGTGGTGCCACGCATTAACTTAACCGTGCGTGGTCCTGCCTTTCTTAAATTCTATTTAGAAAGCTTTTGTTGTGTAGCACATAAGTAATTAATAAATACAGTAAGCTCAAGTTCTGTCTTGGTGTAGACTGGATTGCCTAAAATCCGGCTTATCTTCTAACTTTCTCACAGCCATGACTCATGTAAAAAAACTGTGGTCGAATTTCTACTATATTGCAGGGTATTGCTTAAACTAGAATATCAGTATGCAACATAAGTACATTATCATGCATCGAATCGGAGTTGACGCGGCTTTCCAAATTTTGGTCACTAGGGAGAGCCCATCACCATGTCTGGAGGGGAGCGCTTGCTCCACCCTTGTGGACAGAAGGCCGGCAAAGTGGACTATGCAGACCTCTTCGCCTGAATAGGAATGACCAGCTCTGAGACTTTGCAGACAGGACATATAAGTCCTATATGGAACATATCCCTCTTAATTTCATGAGGTATCCTCTGCTTCCCAGGGTCTGGTCCCCTCTGTCAGAGTTATTGGACGGACTTAATGCCGATGATTTTATCCTGTTTAAATCAATCAAGGAGGACGAGGAAATTATTTGGGTGTGCGCCACCGCGATTGACCTGATTGAAGTGTTGTTACGACAGACTTGTGCGCTTAAAGCAAGTGAGTTTCTTCATAGTAAGTTCACAATAATAAGAGTCACAATTATACATCTTGGTTGCTCTAAAGAAAGATTGCAAATTCTTTCCAGTTTTCATTACCAGGGCTACTGTATTTACTGTGCATGTTCTGTGGGATGGACAGATGTAGTTTTGCTTGACACCATACCGCCCATAAAAAAGAACAAAAAAAATGTTCCAGTTTTAGAACTAAAGAATGGGATTGTAATAATATATGATAAACATGTTTGAAGGTATTTACTGTGAATGAAAACATCCCTACTAGCCCTGTTTGTGTCTACTGACCAACAACAGCAGACATTATCCTCATATTATTAAAAACAAATCTTAAATTATCGAATTGATCTTCCATAGTTTTTTTTCCCATTCTCGTGATCTTTTAAGATGGACGTTAGTGTCTTCTCCAGTACCCGAGTGAAATTCTTCCACTTTGCTGCTTCATTAGATGTGCTACTTTGTCTTAGGATTACTTCCACCACAACGTTGCTGAATAAACAAAGAATAACAAAGATAATGTTAAGATATTGTGTATACTCTGGCTGTTTCTATATCAAGGAATATCAAGGACTGTGAATGCTTGACGGCTCAGTAATGCTAACAGTTTAGTATATGTATAGTATACATATACTAACCTAAATATTAAGAATCAATCAATAAGTAGTATACATTGTATACATGGATAAAATACATAACTCAGTAGCACTGATGACATTTCAACTTCCTTCTATTAATCATCATTTTCAATGAACAGCACTCATAATACCACTGATACCATTGAAAATGCATTCATTCACTTTTTTAAGACAAACCTGCTAATTCTATTTACAGTGCTGATCTAGTAAATCAGTGTGTATCTCCATAACAAGTTAAAATATTCATTTTACATACTTAAAAAAAGGATTAGCCATGTTCCATATATATATATATATTTATTTCTAAGGCCATTTTCAAATTATTATAAAATACAAATTCCCCATTTACATTTAACATTGATACACATTGATAGATTGATGCTGACATTATGGGGGCCGAATCTTCGCAGGACGAATGTTGAGAAAGATTGACTCCAAGGTATGACTTGGAGTGACAGGAAACCCAAGGATCAATGATGACGAGAAACCATTACAATGATCCCAGGAATGTAAATGTTTACCATCGATAATAATATTTTCACAATCTATGAAAATCTCAGTTCAACCACTGAAAATGTGGGAAGACATGCCGATTAGAGATATGAAAAATGACGCCAACACTGAAAAAGATATGTCCTTCCTCCGATTGTAGAAAAAAGAAAAATTGGGGACCTGAAGACAATTCCTCTGCTGCCACTGTATGAAATACTTTTACACTGAGAGCATTTCTTAAGACAAAGTGTTCATATTAGAAAAGTGACTGGTAAAATATACGTATTTGTTACAGTGCAGATGGGGGTTGACATTATAAAGGTTTTCAGTATTCTTCACTCCCCTATCAAAAAGTTTACGCAACATTTTAACTTAATTAAGTCTCTAAGCCAAATCCAGGATGATAAAAACCTGTGGGATATCAAGAAATTAAACAAATGTTACCATATTTAAAATTATTCTCATCTTACAGTATGCAACCTTAGCCCTAACTGTACAACGCAGAAATCACCAGATCATCACTGTCCCACCCATACAAAGCGTAATGTCTCCATCTAGCGGCCATCAGGGGAGTTTGGAAAATCGTGATTTGAGGTGTGTGGGGCAGCCATCGAACTAGATGTGAGCAGCAAAGGCATTGTGTACTAAATGTGCAAGATAAAGACATGCCCCAGACCCTTCTTTAAACAAATTCCTTTTTTTAACATGTAAACATTTTAAACCACAATTGTTTCTTTGCGTTTTGTTTCGTAAGCCTCTATTTGGAGACAGGTCTACATGTTAATTCCTAATGGTCCCGGACTAGTTTATGCAACAGCCCTAATTCCCCTTTGAAGTGACGTTGTCGTATATTGTTTCACCAAGGAAATTGCATAATAACTTTATGTGTCTTGTTGTATGCTATGTTTCCTGATGTGGGCATGCGCGGTACTGCATTCACGCATGGGGCATTTAAAATCTTCGGGCATAAGACATCAGAAGGTCCATTGCGAAGTAACTCTTTCTTTGCAAAGGACATTTACGTCCTTGCGTGAAGATGATAATATGGCTGTTAACAACAGTTGCCACAGGACTAATCGCGCTTATGATGTACCAAAGGATGGCATATCCTTTCTTTTGGAACGACTTGATTTATTACCTGAAACTTCAGAAACTCGGAAAGGCGTTGAAGTCTCGCATGCAGAAGGGAATTATCACTTACCTCGATTGTTTTATTTACCAAGCGAAAATGACCCCCGACAAGCCGTTCATAATCTTTGACACCCAAACTCTTACTTATAAGGATGTTGATAAAAGAAGCAATCAATTTGCGAAAGTATTCAAAACTGAAGGACACCTTAAGCAAGGAGATATCGTTGCCCTTCTGATGACCAATGAGCCTGACTTTATTTGTCTGTGGTTTGGACTCTGCAAACTAGGCTGTGAAGTTGCATTTCTCAATTTCAATATTAAATCAAAATCGCTGCTACACTGTTTTCAAAGCTGTGGAGCAAAGGTTCTTGTAGTAGGCGCAGGTAGGACACATCGTTTCCGATCTAGCTTGACTGATGAGACATGGCCGAGTAGCCCATCGAGTAGTACATTTTAAAGTCAAATTATTTCTCAAAAAGTGAAATGCCGTCTTAGCTGGCAATAACATAGCTTACTATCACTATTATATGCATTTTTATTCGAGTTTTTGCCCATCTCTAGTGACGAGTAACGTTGCAGCTACAAAAGTTAAAATATCTCTTTACAACTAACACGAAACATCTCACAACATACATACACGATACTTTGTGTAACTAAGCCTGTTCTCTCAGAGATTAAAGATCTGGTGTGATGGGCATGTGAAACTCTTGGTTTGTGGTTCAGTCGAGGCCAAGATTCCTTCAGTTGTTAATAAAAAAAAGAAAATACAAATGAAAAAAAAAGATTAAATACAAATGGGAAAACTACACAGTCCTGTTATGATGATTTATATTGCCATAAAAACGGTAAAAGATCCGTTTAATCTTACAACTGTGAAACAGCCCAGATGGGTGTGGTCCTCTTAAAACCAATAATAGCCTAGTAGTCAGAAACATGGAATTTCGCCCTTACCACAGTTTGCTACTGAGAGGCAAAGTTCTGAAGGATGTCAGGTCACACTGGACCCTGAGATCCCCTCACATTATAAAACGTAACTGGAAGTCGGGACCCTCCTGTTGATAACCTGTAGTAGATGAAATATATGTAGTTTCAGTTAGCCAAGAAGTTACGCTGTCAGGGCTATCTCCTGTTGATAAGATTATCCGACATCATTAATCTGGACCAAAGTCCCTCTGAGCAGTAGCTGTGGTAAAGCTAACATACATCATAGTTCTGTGTATGTTGATATAACCGCACAATAAATGAATGGCATGGTAAAAAAAAATATATAATAATAATATATATATATATATATATGCAAAGTTCTTCTTTTATTAGGCTGCATATTATACAATGATAGAATAGAAAACTGCACAAATTCCTAATGTGCTTCCCAATATGTTAATCTCTGTTTGCACAGCTTGCATGCCAATGTTTTTCAACAGCCCAACTCACAATTAGAGAGAGAGATCCTACTCATGACCAATAAAAACAAATAACATAATCGAATAAAAAGTGAAATCGATTCAGTCAGGGATTTGCTTCACTGCTAATCACTCATCCTGTGGGTGTTTTCCTCCCGCGGACAGATTTGGTGAATTCTATTGAAGAGGTGCTTCCTAACTTGCAGGAGAACGGTATCACAGTGTGGGTCACAAATGCCAGCTCTCCATACGAAGGGGTGGGCTCGTTACTGGATAAGGTGGAGCAGGCCACGACAGAGCCCCTACCTGACCGTCCTAAAACAGACATCACGTCCAACTTCCTGTTCATCTTCACCTCGGGGACCACAGGTACCCTCACCTGTTTTTTTTATTATTGACTATTTAAGTAACGTTTGTTTAATTCATTATATTATGTCTGTCTGTCTGTAACTTTCCTATAAGCTACCACTGGGTGGTAACATAATCAGAATATATGAAATATGGCAGTGTGGAAGAAAACAAGAGTGTTCAGGTTCTTTTAGTATGTAAAATGAGTTTGTAAGAATTTATTCAGAGTTAAATCATAACACAATCACGGACAAAAGAAATATGACTTGTTTGTCAATGGGCCCTCCTACGCACACCACTACCTAAGATGACACTATTTCACTACCTAGACTGAGACCCCTGTGCAAGGGAATTCACAGAATACTTATAGCCTGACATCATAGATGGCCCTAGCCTACTATAAACAGGTGATAAAAGAACTATGTGACCCAATCCCGAACCAACTAATTAGACATCGAAGTACCAGTATACCTAGAACATGCGTAACATGATTACGCTACTGTAATAGTTGATATGGCAATCCATAGACAATGCAAATCATAATATGTAAATATGATTCTTGCGACAGTAGACTGTTTTACCTTAAGTCACTTACAGTAATAAAAGTGAATGACCTTTCCTCTGTGATTTGCTGCAAAAGGATTCTAATCCTAATTCAATCCTAATCATGTCCAGTCACAGTAAGCAGAATTCACAGGGCTTATTTGTTACACAGTAGCCCCAAACACAGAGCACTGAAACTTTCATTCGACACCAATTTAAGTCGCTCAAGACCTGCGTTCATTTTAAGACCTAGAGGGCCTATTGAGAACTGTAATTTGCAGCCTAAAAAAAGATAAAACAATATTTCACGGGAAGCAGAATCTGTTTTACAGTAGCACACACACACGCACACGCACACGCACACGCACACGCACACACACACACACACACACACACACACACACACAACCACTGGTCCTCTCTGTGCTCCCCTCTCTGCCTCCTCTATAACTGCGGATGTTACCATCACTGGTCCTCTCTGTACTCCAGTTGTAAAATCGGACCCCCACCCTGTAAAAAGAGGCCGATTGCTTCCAAGAATGTGCTGAGCCTTGAGCACTGCTTAACCTGGTCAAAATAGATACCAATGCGCTTTGGGTCAAATTGTATTAATGGAATTGAATCTATTAATGTGTAGTCACATTTAAAGGAGGTCCATGGGGACCTCGTTTGGTTTGATAAGCATGTGAGGTTAGATTGCTGTGTTTCAAGCTTTTAAAAAGTAATTTGTCACAATAAAGTAAAAAAAATAAAAAAAGTATTTGTTGATCAGCAGAGAACCTTACTTCCTAAATAATAGCCCTCGGGCCAAACGTTACTTGGACCAAGTCCTGAATTTAACAACAGTGTCCTGTAAATTGTCCTAATCTTGAAAATGAAAACGTTACTTTATGTTCAATTTGAATGAAAGTCCTTCCTCTGGCGTGCCTCAATGTTTAACCTGTCGCTGCAGTTTGTCTGACTACCTTTCCGTCCCTTGGTTCCAGGTCTTCCTAAGGCTGCCCGTGTCGGCCATCTTAAAGCTTTGTTGAGTATGGCCTTCCTTCAGATGTGTGGTGCCCGATCTGACGACATCATCTACCTCACCCTCCCCCTCTACCATATGTCAGCATCCTTGCTGGGGATTGGAGGATGCATACAGCTGGGTAATATCAAAATATATATATGTTGTGTTTTGTAGCACTTTTGTAATAGTCACCGCTATAGCTTGGGAACCTCTTTGCTTTGTAACTGACACATGTCAAAAAAACATTGTTACCTTGTCTGTGTTAGCGAACTTGAGAGCCACATCCGTTGACTTATATTGTTACTCTCAACATTCACTGCATGGCAGGCGAAGGAATCTGTCTTTAGTTGAGATTTATTCACAATGTATAAAGAACAAAAATAACCAGAAATATATTGACCGGTTGTTTGTTTAAAAAGTAGTTACTACTACAGAGTGAATTATGATTGCACACCCATTACCACAATCCACATGCAGTTCAATTACAAGGCAGTGGGTTGGCGGGCGGTCAGTTACTAAATACTTCCACAACATCTTCCATTTGGCTGCTGTGTCGAGTCCTACCCCTCCTAGGTCATAACTTTCTTAAATATTGTTCCTGGTTTTGTTTGGCAGGGATCATAAAACCCGTCAAAAACCCATTGCGAGTCATAACTGCAAAAAACTTAAGAAAACCACTTTATACTGAAGTGTTTTGGTGGCTTTTGACTGTTTACCTGACTTTTGAACTTCCTACACTGTAATAAGGCTCTGAGAAAAGGGGATGTGACAACAAAAGTAAGGCCAAACGTCCCACAATTCCTGGAAGCCAAGCTGTTAACATGTGCTGTAGATTAGTCTTCTCTTGGGAAGGGGACAGGGAGTGAAAACCCGAAGGCAATGTGAAAAAACAACGACAGCTGTCTTATAAGAATGGTCGGTTGCTGTGGCACCCAAAGTGCATTGTATTCATTTATTGTGTCGCAATTTTAAATTGAATGTCAATCATTAAATATTAAACATACTCATTGAAGTCAGTGATGCATTTCATTAAGCGTGAAGCGTATTTTTCTTTATAATTCAGGCACTTATTTGCATAAAAACATGACTGTAAAAAGTACTGTTATAGTGTAGTGGGATTTAAACTCTTGCAGTTTTGTAGAAAATCATAATACTGTAGAAACATTTTAGAGCATTTGGCCACAGAGGCACTCCAGGGGCTGTGTTTCTTGACATTAAATCTGACTTTTTTTTGCTCTTCTTTGGGTCACAGGTGCCACTTGCGTTTTAAAAAAGAAGTTTTCCGCCAGTCATTTTTGGAAGGACTGTGTGAAATACAATGTCACTGTGTTCCAGTATATTGGAGAGCTCTGTCGCTACCTGGTCAACCAGCCTACGGTAACACTTTATGGAGCCCAACCTCTTCTTTATGTGTAACATCCCAGTTTGTTGTAATTTTCATACGCTTATTTGTATTATTATAATTTTTTTTATAATTTAGGAAAAGTTTTCATCCCTTCTTCCCACAGGTTCCAGAGGAGAGAATCCACAGCGTGCGTGTGGCTGCGGGTAGTGGTCTGAGAGCCGATGTCTGGAGGGAGTTTGCCAGGCGTTTCGGGAAGATTAGCATCAGAGAGGGCTATGGTCTGACGGAGGCCAGCATTGGCTTCCTCAACTACACCAATGAAATTGGGCCAATTGGACGCGCCAGCTATTTCAACAAGGTTTGATATTATTTTTATTATTTTATTTATTATATTTCTATCATTGTTTCTCTTAATATATTTCACTAGACAGGGATCATTAATACAGAACATTTTGATTTATCGTTTGAGCTGAATTTTGACATCGAACTAGATCAAGGAGTGTATTTCAGCTATGATCTATAATAATAACAATATAATGTGCTCATTGAACTAGATATGAGCGCTCTTATTTTAGGTTAAGAAAATAGTTTTCGTTCAGACAAGTATCTGATGTAATATTATGTTCTTTTTACTCTTTTTTTTTGCAGCTTAGCTTGCCTTTCGATTTTCTGAAATGTGACCCCCAAACATATGAGCCCCTACGGTCAGAATCAGGAAGATGTATTCGAGCACCAAAAGGTATTAATTTAATTATGATTTACTCTTTCACCTTGGAGATCTGGATATGTGTGTTGAATGTCCATCTGTATCTATATACTGTGTACCTTGATTGGTATGTCTTATTTATGTGTTTACCTGTGTTTACCTGTGTTTACCTGTGTGGGAGTACTCGATTGTATATATTACAATACAATATATTACAATACTATAACTATAAGTGTTAAACCACTGTAAATAGCACTAGTACACTCTGTGTCCAGGAGAGACCGGTATCCTGGTGGCTCCTGTGTCCTTCATGAACCCGTTCCTGGGTTACGCCGGCAACAAGACCCAGTCCGAGAAGAAGCTTCTGCGGGGCGTCTTCGTGGAGGGAGACGTGTACTTCAACACGGGAGACCTGATGCTGCAGGACCACCGGGACTTCCTCCACTTTCGAGACCGCGTCGGAGACACGTTCAGGTACCACTGGGTCGTTTATTTGGCTCGGTTACATAGCAAAAAAGACACGGGGTTAAATGATGTGGTGTTTTTCCTATTTTAGGGTGCTTTTTCTTTTAATTTATTTTTCGGTAGACACTGTTTTGGGACAATGATAAATGATAAATGATAAACCATCGGATGAAGCCAGAGCATTTATAGATTCACTGTTCACATAGTTACATTTTTTCGATTTATTTCTTTTCCTTAGGTTTTTCCTCAAACAAACATACTTCCATGTCTTTTTAGGTTATAGCACGTTTATAATTCTAAATTATCTAAAATATGAGTGCTTACCGCTCACTAACATAAGACCTAAGAGCTTCTAAGATGACAAACAAATTCTCTATTATTTTAGTAGGGACAATAAAATGGGTATCGGTATCAACACTTGCTGAGTAAAACTGACCATACCGATCAGTCTATGTCACTTTATGTGGTATTGCTTTCAAAAGACTCTCGCCTTTTTCATCTGTCAATCACCGAGTCTCATTTGTCACCGTAGCAGCAGGGAGCTGTCTTCTTCTATGGTGGGGCTCCAGTCAAGCAGAAAGCGTGGTGGTGACTGATTACCGTGGTCATTCGTCAACATGGCAGCCTTGCCTGGCAATCCCCCCAAAATAAAAATAAAAAAACACACAGCGCCATTAGTCACCTCACTGTAAACACTAAGGCACTCTCAGATCCATTAGCTGTGTCTACAAGGCTCTATGGGTCACTTGGGTACTTATTGAATTGGTCCTAAATGGCAGCTTCCATGTGTGAAAATCCTGAAATCTTGTAATGATTAATATGGTCAAGAAGTAGACCTTAATTCAGTACCTCTAGAATCCACCCCCCCTCCATCCCACACACACACACACACACACACACACACACACACACACACACACACACACACACACACACACACACACACACACACACACACACCCGTCTGCGTCCTCCTCCTCCCATCACTGTTACTGTGGGGTTACGGGGCAAGAGGGCTTGAGTTTCATTCAGGTTGGCAGGCCCTAACGGAACTCTGGCCAAGAGAAAAGGTTCCAGCACTCCCCTCAACTCCCCCTCTCCTCACTTCATTCATAAAACCAGAGCAAAGAGTTCCAATGGCAGAAACCCCACTGGGAATCCCCCTCTCCCCTCACACGCACGCACACACACACACACACACACACACACACACACACACACACACACACACACAATGCCATGCTTTGGAATGCCACTCAACTTCCCTTTGCCCCCATTCCAAATTCCACGGATTCTACAAGAGCGGACCTTGTCCACATTTTCTGTGTTGTTTCACGAGGACTAAGGTTACCCTGTGGAGCAGATTAGCGACTGAGAGAGTCTTGTTGGCGTGTTTCTGTTGTTGTGGATGTCGTCATGTGTATTAGTATGTGTTAGTGTGTGTGAATTCAGGCATGAAAACAGGTCAGAAGCCATTGCCCAGGGAAGTGTCCTGGGAAAATGTTCAGGGTCACGATGCCATTGTTTGTCTCTGGCTGCTCTCCTCCTGGGGCACTGCCGGGGGTTTTGAAGTTCACTCGCTGTGACTTTTACTGCCCGCTCGCTAGCGATGAGCAATGCTAGCTAATGATTTGTTTTCCTCTCTGTGAGGTGCTGGTTGGTTTGTGGATCAACAGTTGTCAATGCACGTCGTAATCCTCCTGTACAAAGACAGTCAGATGGGCCGATTGCGATTCTCTCGCAGTACTAAGGATAACGCCAGTCTACTTTTGCTAAATATTTTTTGTATAAATAGTTCATGGTTGCATTCCTCTTTCAGAAAACCGTCCTACTCATACAGTGCTTTGTAATGTGAACGGCCAGAAAGCAGGATTGAGTGCACCTGTAATGGTTTTCCCATCTTATTACAGAACCTTGAATGTATGCCATGCAAAGCCCCAGTGTGGTCGTGTGAGTAGCAAGCCAATGAAGTGAAGTTAACAGATTGAGAAGGAACCGTGTAAAGGAAGCTTCTTGTACAAAGTATTGGATGAATGTGAGGCATTGTAAAGCAAACATTCTCCAAATCTTTCAATCTATTTTCTTTGCTTCCCCAAAAGTTTCTAAATGCATAATCAGGTAAATGAGACCTGTAAAGTTATGCTGTGACATAACTTGACTATTCAAAATATTTCTCTGGATACTTTGAGCCAGTGTGAAGTTTTTGTACAATATCGCCATCTACTGTTTACGCTCTGAAAGTGGTGGACGTATATTCTTCACAAATGATAGCATGATGTAAATGAGCGATTTAAAATAATTTGAGATTGACTGAGCATAGATTAATCTATTTCCAAATGATTGTAGATTTGCAGCTAATAGCTTTCTTGTCATCACATTTCTCGTTAATTGTCCTTTTGTAAAGCCAGATACAATTTTCCATCTATGGATTGACAAAGTTGTATACATTTTTTTGTTGTTCTAATGATAGAAGTGTAGTCTTTGTGTATTGAGCTGGCACTATAGTTGAATCTCTTCTGGTTTGTCTTGTTCTAGGTGGAAAGGAGAAAATGTGGCCACCACTGAGGTCTCAGAGATCCTTGGCAGTCTGGATTCTCTACAAGAGGTTAACGTCTATGGAGTCACAGTGCCAGGTCTGCCATCACAAATTCCGATACAGACAACTGTATTGATCCCAAGAAGGGCAATTGATTCATCGATCCCTGTTCCTAGATAATTACATGTGTCGCTACTCTACACTAAAAATAGTGTCATGAGAACAGTTTATCATTTTAGCAGTGTCTATATGATAGTTTTCTCTTTTCCTGTGCATGAAAATAAAGCGTTACTTTATGATCAATAAAATTTGGAATGACTCGTAACATCAGAGGGAATACAAGAAAATCAGTGTGACTAAACTAAACATTGTGACTTTTTTATTATTATTATTATTATTATTATTATTATTATTAGGATGTAATCTCTGTTGGTATGTGTCACAGGCTACGAAGGCCGAGCGGGCATGGCAGCAATTGTCTTGAAACCGGACCAAGTTCTGGACGGGCCAAAACTCTACAGCCATTTGGCCAAAAGCCTCCCTGGATATTCCTGGCCCTGGTTTCTTAGAATCCAGGTAACTAATACATGTCCAAGTAGGAGCCGAACACACTTTACATACATTTTATGCTGCTGCGGGCATTTTGTGCAGATGTATATCACTCTGTTTCTATTTCTTTTTGTCCCCCACCATTTTTCCTTTTTTGTTGTTGTATCCTTTCCCTCTTCCTTTGGTGTTATTTATCTTCATTCCGCTCTCCCTCTTTTTACTGTTTGTCTTTTCTTTTATCTTGCTCTGTCCTGTCTCTCTGTGTTTTTTCCACAATCTTCTACTTATTTCCTGTCGTTTATTTTCTCTCTCTCTCTCTCTCTCTCTCTCTCTCTCTCTCTCTCTCTCTCTCTCTCTCTCTCTCTCTCTCTCTCTCTCTCTCTCTCTCTCTCTCTCTCTCCCTCTCTCTCTCTCCTCATCCTCATCCTCCTCCCGTCCCTCAGACGGCCATAGACATGACGGAGACCTTCAAGCAGCAGAAGGGGAAGTTGGTTCAGGAGGGTTTCTGCCCCAGGGCCGTGAAGGAGCCATTGTACTTCCTGGACCTCTCGCTCAAAGACTACGTTCCCCTGACTCTGTCTCTCTACGAAGACATCCTCTCCGGAAAGATCCGTCTCTAGACTGCGGAGTTGGTTAGAAAGGCCATTCAAGCTTTTGTCCGTGCTGCTATTTTCCCGTGGTCTATACAGCGGTAAAGTTTGGGGCCTTGAAGATCGTTTTAACTATGGAACAAACCGCTGACAGAATGTGTGAAATGCCTCACTATTTAGCTAAATTGACATTGAGAATACCACCTTATTGGTCTGGGACTGGGACTGGACTAGGCATTATTAAACAGCCTCAGGGTGAGCAAACTGCTCTTTAGGGTGTACAGTAAAATCACTTTTAGACGGAGCAAGACGGAGAATGAAATGCATTGCTGAATGCACACAAAACAAACCTTCTATTTGTCAGCCTCAAATACAATGTCCCGTTTTAGTATTATTTCATTATGTTGCATTATGTCATTTAAAGACATAGAAAATATATAGTTAACATGAGAGAGATTCTAACTTTCCTTTGGCTTCCTGGCATGGTTTTGTACTGTACAACTCAGCTGCTTATTGTTATTCTAACCATTCATGTCAGTGGAACGTCCTGGTTTGCGTACATTTGTTGCGTGACTGAATGCCTTTTATGTTCAAATGGTTCAAATATAGTACATACACTTTAATTATGTATTTTTATTCATATTTTATAAAATAGTTGTTTCAATAGTTGTTCAGAGTGATAAGACAAAAAAAGAACAGCAGGACTTTATTGTTTATGTTTCTATGGTTCTTTAAAACCATGCCCATAACTTTTATAATGTAGTAATCTCCTGTGCCTTTGGCATGTTGTGGTTGCAATTCAACAGGGATATTTTCGTTGTCTCTTATGTTATGTCAGGGCATGCTCTGCAGTGTGAGAGGCAAACATTCTACCTTTATTGGGGGGCTATTTTGACAAACTGCACTTAGCAAACATCAGAGATATTGCCCCAAAAAGGTTTCATGATTTTCTAGTGTGAAATGCTGTGGCATTTTCCTTCATAATGTGGAATTTAACTGTCCTTTCAATTGGTTGAAATGTGTGTGTGTGTGTGTGTGTGTGTGTGTGTGAGTTTGTGTGTGTGTGTGAGTGTGTGTGTTTGTGTGTGTGTGTGTGTGTGCGTGTGTGCGCGTGTGTGTGTGCGGGCTGTGTTTCAGTCTCTGTATGTACATGGGCCTTTCCTGTAGTTAGTAGGAAGGTAATGGTTTTTCAACTACAGTAATACTAACAGTAATGTTTCTTTTTGATGTAGGCTATTTTATAGAATTGTATTGTAAAGAAGATATCATTGAAAACTATCTGTAAGAGATTTTATTTGACAACAGAACTATTAGTTCTACATTACTTTTTATTTTGAAAGATATAAAAAGATGCAAGTTA
>CM030172.1:49830875-49873375 GCA_017639675.1 Aplochiton taeniatus
GTTTGAGTTTATGTCCGATCTTTTGAAAGGTGTTCCAGGTTCAACTCCTCGGAGAGAACGCCTTTCTAGACGGACTTATCATTATTTGATGGCATGATTGACAAAAGCTTAAAAAAAAAAACAAAAAAAAAACATTCAAAACGAAAAGAACCGTCTTTCCTGGGTTGCGTACGTAGAAATGGTGGGAGGTCAAGCAGCGGAAACATAAACGATTTCCTCCCCGGCGACATCCCTCACTCTGCCTCGCCTCCCTGTCAGTGGGTCTGCTCCCTGCATCATGGCGTCCCGTGGAGAGGGACTGCCGACTGTTTGCTTGCGCGTGCGTGGCTCCTCTCCGCCCCGCGGTGAGGGATGGGGGTTTCGCGTGGAATAAGCGGGTGACGCTCCCTCACTCTGGTTTCCCCCACGCAGCCATTTGCCGGAACAGCTGTGGCGACGGCTTCTGCTCCCGCCCCAACATGTGCACGTGTTCCAGCGGTCAGATCGCCTCCACCTGCAGCCCCAAATCCAGTGAGTAACAATAACCCACCGCCAACACAGCTATGTATGCTGTATATGTTCATCATTCAGTTCGGTATGTTTCTTTTTTATTTAACCTCTATTTAACCAGGCAAGTCATTAAGAACAAATTCTTATTTGCAATGGCAGCCTGACATGAGGGAAGGGGGTAGGAGCTTAAAAGAAATATAAAAGTTCAAAAGACAGCAGCACACATCCAGACATTTGCCACGCAACCATTACTGGCAACAAACAACAAGCATTACATGCGAGAAGTATTACATAGAGGTTTGAAATATACTAACATTGCACTTTCAGTCTGCACATCTAAACTTGATGGTTATGTTTGACCCCTGTTTGGTTTGGAGAGATTGTCCCAAGTAGTTGATCAAGTAGACGGTGCAAAACCAGGCATTGGCCTATGTAGCTTCTATGTCATTTCTCGTATAAACGGTAGAGTTCCTGTTCTTTCCTGTTCTTTTCATTTCGGTGGTCTCAAACCTGTGCCTGTCTCCTCCTGTGCTTCTCAGGCCAGCAGTGTAGCGTCCGCTGCATGAACGGTGGGGTCTGTGCTGACGACCACTGCCAGTGTCCCAAAGGCTTCTCCGGCACCTACTGTGGACAACGTGAGTATTGCGTTATAAATATCACAGGAAACACACAAAGACACATCACACCTATTCAGAATGTGGCGATCCGAGTGTGAAAATGTGGCTTGACTTGTGGTGTTGGAGAGTTCAGAGCGTCTTCGCCTGTTGGAAATCAGGAGTCTCAGGAGAATCTTGCTTGTTTTGCCAGCCTCACTGTGGCCAGAGCGCGCAAGGATTAACACCACTGACCTGTGACCTCAAAGACAGCTGCTGCTGTCTTCTTGTACATTCAATTCAGAATTTATTCTGGGGCCGGGATTGAGTGTGAGTGTGTGTGTGTGCGTGTGTGTGTGTGTGTGTGTGTTTGTGTATGTGTGTGTTTGTGTGTGTTTTAAGTGTGCATTTTTCAGAAAAAGTCAGAAAAAATTAACAGAGAAAGTGTGTGTGTGTGTGTGTGTGTGTGTGTGTGTGTGTGTGTGTGTGTGTGTGTGTGTGTGTGTGTGTGGGTGTGTGTGTGTGTGTGTGTGTGTGTACATTAGTGAACAGTCAGCATGACTTTACTGCGTGGGCAAAGAAAAGAGGGAAAACAGGGCAGAGAGAAGAGAGGAACGAGAAAGAGGGGAATGAAGAAAGAGAGATGAAGACACTGGAATACGCAGAGAAATGTTTGAGTTTGACTTCAAAGCCAGAGGCCCTGTGGAGGTGTGCATGGAGAGTTAGGGTCTGGGTGGGGGGGGGGGGGGAGTGGGGTGGAGGGATGAAGGGGGGGGGGGGGGGGGGGGGGTGTTGATGACAGGAGAGGTAAGCCCCACCGCACATAGCAATTAATAACCATTTCCTTTGTTTTATTAAGCGCACACATAATATAAATGTACATGGACAGAACTCTATTGGTTAAAAGTGGTTACAAGCATTTTTTATTCAATTGTCAAGGAAAGTACCTTTTCAGTTTAGGTCAAAAAGATATTGTGATGCCATATCAAATACAAGTGTCTTTTCACAGTCAAAACTTTCTCTTTCATGTCATTTGACAACAGAAATAGGTTACTTTCTAATACTGTATGTATTATTATGTATTTATGAATGCATATTGAAAGTAACAAGCAAGCAAATTGGGTCTACAACATGATTGTTCTGGTCTGGGGAGCAGCAGGGTTCTGATAGAGAAAGACTGAATGGACAGGTTATGCATGCATATGGTCTGCCATAAGCCCACGTCAGTCTGCTGTAAAATAGCCCTGTTTAAACTGCACCGCGGGCTAGGGTCAAACAGGGGCGGGCCAACTAGTCCATTTCCTAAATCAAAACAACGTGACTTCTGCCTGTTTCTTCTCCCTAATGGAAACATCATTATATGCCAATTAATATAGCTGCAAAGCGTGTGTTAAGGTAGTAACAACTCAACATGAATGTTAGAATTTGTAATGCTAAGTGTCACCCTCGCCTAGCCCTCGTTAGGCATGCTTGTCCGCACATTGGAACCTAGTCCATTTATTTTTGCACAGGATTCTATCCTGCTCCCGGATTGCAATAATCAAACTGTGTCGGCGAGAGAAGAGCACCCGAAGACTTTGGATTTGCGTTTGCTCTTCTTGCCAGCAAAATAACCTGGCGTCTCGTTCAGAGGAGTGGAAAATACTGAGACAATTGTAAACGGGGGGAATCTGACCCACTTGTCCAATCAGGCTCGGACAAAGAGCCTAGCAACAGAGAGAGCTGTTACTGATGGTCTGTTTAGATCTGGCCGTCGTCTGCATGTGTCTGCACAAAATGGGTCTTATCTTACCGTTGTTCATTTTCTATCTCTACCTCTTTCTCTTCCACAGACACACACCGCTTTGCATACAGACACGCACACACTTTCGCACGCACGCATACACACACAAACGCACGCACACACACGCACGCACGCACACGCACACACAGACACACACATTCAAACATTTATACATTGACAAACACCAACTCTCTCTCTCTCTCTCTCCTCGCCAACCTTCCGTTTGGAGGGCTCCTATGGTCAGAGTTGACGTGTATTGCCTCTCTGTATGTAACAGCTGGGTATTTCGTGTTTGATATGTTCTCAGTTTACATTTGTGCCGTGGCGTTTGTCTGTGTGCTCTCATCATATCACCAGTGTTGGCATGGGCATCGTTAACACTGTGCTTGTGCGTGTGTGTCTGCACCAGGGTTTGTGTTGACATGGGCCGTTGTTAACACTGCGTGTTTGTGTGTGTGCGTGTGTGTGTGTGCGTGTGTGTGTGCGTGTGTGTGTGCGTGTGTGTGTGTGTGTGTGTGTGTGTGTGTTTTTCTCCTTGTCCTCCAGCCATTTGTGAGAATAAGTGCCAGAATGGCGGGCGCTGCATCGGACCCAACCGCTGTGCGTGTGTGTACGGCTTCACGGGGCCACAGTGTGAGAGAGGTAAGGGGGCACCTAGGAGTGGAAACTGCTGGTCACACACTGACTGGTGTATCTCGAAAGAGAGGGGGAGTAGAGAAAAGAGATTTCTATGTCTTCCCCTGTAGTGTCGGTCAGTGTTTTGTCCCACTTCCTCCTCTTTCTTATTGTATCCTCACTCCTCGTTCCTCCTCTTTCTTATTGTATCCTCACTCCTCGTTCCTCCTCTTTCTTATTGTATCCTCACTCCTCGTTCCTCCTCTTTCTTATTGTATCCTCACTCCTCGTTCCTCCTCTTTCTTATTGTATCCTCACTCCTCGTTCCTCCTCTTTCTTATTGTATCCTCACTCCTCGTTCCTCCTCTTTCTTATTGTATCCTCACTCCTCGTTCCTCCTTTACATTCCTTGAATGTTTCCACATTTTAAACAATTGAAAGATAGAAAATGTCTTGATTTCGTTTTTTTTCCCTCCTTGAATGCACCATTGAATATTGCCCTCGGTGTGCAGGTAAACCGATTGATCTGGATTGATATGAAAAACTCTTCCGTCCACTTGCTGGCAGAACAAATCTACGTACACATATTTTCACAATTTACAGCGTTAAGAAGTGATTAACCATAATCTATGCTGTATATTTATTTCAACAGAATCAGACCTTGGCGCTCTTTCACTTCGGTGGCTAGCTGAGTTAGCCCGTTTAGTGAGTTGACATTTGGCACAATTTAGCCGCACTTGTTACCGGGGCAAAAAGGTACTTGAATCCAAACCTGCTCAATGGCAGGCTTAAACCAAGCGTAGCTAGTCCGAATATCAGCAGCTAATTCATAAATTATTTGAGCGCAATTTACAATATTGAAAGTATTGCTACGCATTTCATTTATAAGACTTTTTAGTCTTTTCAGGCTTGCTCTCTCATTTTGGGTGATCTGCCGGTGTTTGATTTGCTTTTGAGAAATCTCTTTCACCTCCTCCAATCAACCCCACTATCAGTTCTTGCTCTGCCTCAGAAGAACAAGTCAACGGGCCCGACAGTAATTCTACCAGATGACTGAATTCTGAATCGTCCAATAATCCCAAATTTGTTTAGCCACCTACGTGCACCCGCAATTCAAATGGCACGTAAAGAAAAGCATGAGAAAACTGTCTGTTCTAGCCCCGGGCCTGAAAACAAAGTGTGCCCCGGGTGGGTGAGGATGGTGTACCCTCCTCCTCTCTGATGCTGTCTGTCCCTCTGTTATCTCACCGTTGGCTTCACTCGAATGTTCACTTTGGGCTTCGCTTTCTCAGCTTTTTCAAGGTTTTTTCCCTTTTTTCTTTTATCTTCCTTGACTCTTGCTTTTAGTGCCCCATCCCGTCCCCTCCTCCCCCCGTCCTGTCCCCATCCCCGCCCCCCCCCCCATCCCGTCCCCTCCTCCCCCACTCATTCCTACCCCCTTTGCCTCTCCCATTCTTTCTTTTTCCTCACTTTGTTTTCCCCCTCTGCTCTCTACCTAAGACATCTGTTTTCAAGGTGTGAACGTTTTAGGTTGACCTGCGCTGCTGTTCTGCCTTACAGTCCTGTGTTCACTAGAATGTGTTCTTCCATTTCGTCTTCACAAGCCGGAAACAAAACAGCTCTTTGGCTCCAACAGAATTATTATATTACATGCGACTTTAATTTCTGTCAAAGGCCTTGTCATCTGTTTTGAACTTCTGTCAGTTGTTTGCCTTTTGGCCACAACAAGTGACCTCCTATTCCCTTAGACTGATCAGAATGACGAACAGCCAAGGAGGGACATTTTTACCGAGTCACGTCGCATTTCTCTTGATTGTTCATTAGCTGAGAGGAATCAAGAGTGTTTTTGGCTCAGTGCATTCCAGTGCTTACCGCAAGGACTTGGCGAGGTCCCGTCCTCATCTGGACTCTGTCACCTCCTTTTCCTGGCTCACGGCCTGGGCCTCAAGCCCCTTCGGGCGGCCCACGCCATTGGGGGGGGGGGGGGGGGGTTAGGGAGGAAAGTGCGCCTGTGATTCCTGGTGATTTACTCTTTGTCATCGGCTCATTGGTGGTTCTGCTCATCACATATCCGTTCTGTTTGTACTAACACCCACTACCTGCTGCAGTAGTGGAGCTCTGTTCTGTGAAATACATCAGGTGTGTGGGGGTGTGTGTGTCTGAGAGAGAATACGTCTTTGTTTGCAAGAGAGATAGTGATTGCATTCTTGTTGTGGCTTTTCGTTTGTATGTGTGGGTGTGTGTGCGTGCATGCGTGCGTGTGTGCGTGCGTGCGTGCGTGCGTGCGTGTGTTAGAGTAAGAGAGATAACTTATATTTGTTATTTTAATGCAAGGCAGTTATTGCTAAAAAAACAGCATCATTGATCCTTGTGAAAGCGTGTGTGTGTGTGTGTGTGTGTGTGTGTGCCAATAATCATGCAGTCCTTGGCTTCAGTTGGGCCTGCCACAGGGACCATTTTCATCCCACTAATCAGAGTTGATAGTGTTGTTTGGGTCCGACTTTTAAGAGAGACCACGTCTTTTTGGTAAACGTCAGCAGACCGGAGATTACATTTCACAATCATCTCATTCAGTTTGGCTCTTGCTTGCTTCATTTTATCTTGCCCTACTACTTCAAATATCTGGCTTATTACTATCTCTGCACCCTCCATTTTCTGTCTCGCTCTCCGTCTCCGTCCGTCTGCCTCCCACCCCCGTTCTGTCTCCATCCCCCTCTCTCTTTCCTTTTTCTGTCGTCCCTCCTCTGTCCCTCTCTCTCTTTCTTTCGTTCCTAACGCCCCCATCACTTCACCGTTTCCCTCTCATTCCTTCTCTCACATACACACCCTGTACTTAGACCGACAGCTAGCCAGGGGCTGGCCCACACCTTGCCTCGCCCTGTCGCCCTAACACAGCGATGCCCTGTGAGGAGAGCCGTCTGACTGACATACTGGTTTAGAGGGCCGTCCTCCTCTGCGGATGTTTCAGAAGCCGGGCAGGGGTTGGCGTGGCACGGCCGGGACCCCGGGACAAAACCTGTGTCTGTGGGTCGGTCATCCCGGCGTTCTTGTAAGCAGTGAGCGGGCGGACAGACAGGCAGGCTGGCAGACAGACAGGCAGATAGAGTGCGGATAGACAGGCAAGCAGACAGGCAGACGGGAAGGTAAGAAAGCATGAGGGAGAAAGAGTGATGTTGAACTGCAGCCTACCCTGCTCACTGTGGGGGGGGGGGGGGGGGGGGGGGGGTTACACATGCTATTCTCCAACTGTGACAATTTTTTTTTCTTCAGCTTTTCTGAAAATACCAAGCCAGGGAATTGAATGACTCATGCAGGCATAATTACCACTAAATCTAATTTCACTAATTTATTACATGTTTTTACGCAAGCCAGCTTCCTTACCCAACTCACACAGTTACACAGACATGAACTGAATGAACTTGATTGACACCACCCTCCTTGGGTGTGACTCCAACTAAAACCCACCTTTGCTGACGGCGGGCTCTGTCGCGCTGTGAGCCAGGGGAAACCCGGTCCCTGTAATCCACTGACTCTACGGCAGCAGAAGCAGGAGTAGAGAGGGTGGCTGAGACAGCAGCTGATCCTGGTCCAGCTGTACTCGCTCCAGGACAGCTGCCATGGGTGTAAGCGCTGACCTAATTGTTATGTGTTCGGTGACAAGGCATAATTTTCTGTACACAATGAATGTTGGTCTTAAGGGTGGGGGGGGGGACGTTTCTTAAAGGCAGACTCTGGAATATGATGTGAGCGTGCTGCGGGGGTTTCAGTGTTAGTGTCCGATGAAAGTCTGCTTATGATATAACGTTTCGTCAGGAGGACAGAGCACTATAAGGACCGAACCATTTGTTTGGTAACACCCCTGTTTACTACGTTTGTGTTTTGAAAACGTCTTAAATATTAGAGCATCTATCAATTTTAAGCGTCAACAACTATTGCTTAAAGTTCTATGTACTGAGGAAACCATTTCTGAATTCCAAGGATCTTGGTGAATCTTTTCTCATCGTTTCTCAGAACCCCAACGTAGAACGTGCTCCAGATTCCTGTGCGTAGTACATGCTTTCAAGTCCAATATAAATATTTTTTATAATCATCAAGTTGTAGTTTAAAAACAGCCCTTCCAACTAAAACAACTTTTCCTATGATTGTAGTTTTTGCAAAGAAATTATCGTTGTAATAAAGCCTGGCTCAAATCCCCATTTTGGCCTGCTTTCCTCCGTACTGTTATTGTTCTGCTTTGGACTTAAAGGCAAATAAAACAAACCAAAAACTTCTCAATCAGTTTCACACACACACACACACACGCACACATACACACACACACACACACACACACACACACACACACACACACACACACACAAACACAAGGGCCTTTGTTTTGACAGCTATTCTATGCTCTGTGTAGGTGTCCTAAGGTGGGAGTTTTAGTTGGACACCACTCCTTGAGATTGGCAGAGAGTGCGTTCTGTAAGCTGCAGTGGAAGGCGTTTTGGACCTTAATTCAGAGCACGTGTTTTGGCTGCATCAGGAATGAGGAGCCTCCAGCTATGGGCCTGGTACTGGAAGAGGGGAACCGGAGACAGGCAGACGGGGGTGGGCCGGGGGCGGGGGTGGGGGTGGGTTGGGGGGGGGTTCTGGCTCAGTCCAGTAAGACCACTCCATACACTCATTTCCTTTCTCCTGTGTCAGCTGACTGGGAGAAGCGCCGGGGGGCTCTTCAGACGCTGGCCTGTCCTCCGTCCCGTCCACAGAATGAGAATCAGCCGCATGTAGGCCTACTCACTGGACACGCTTCAGTTTAAACATTGCGTGGTGGTGAGGTGGCGAGGGAGGAAGGCTGGCCGGCGCTGACACAGACCAGACATGACACTCATTGAGCTAACGCTTTGATCCAAAGCCATGCTTATACGGAGCGTGTTAGGAACTTTTTCCACAGTCCTCAAAGCGCTTCACAATTTAGGCCTCGCCTTCACCCATTCACACACCTATGGCGACACAGCTGCCATGCAATCGGGAGCAGCGTAGTGTTCAGTGGAATCCTTATGTTGTGCAGTGTTCAGCCATGGGGTTGTGGAGTACAGAGTTCACTTCTATGGTACCACAGAAGCCTATTATACTATATCATTCACAGGTGAAGGTGATCATGGTAACTAAGTGTAGATGATTGCTGAAAATATTTAGTTTTGAAAACCATGACGCAAATGATGGGACTCTTAATACGATGTTATTTGCTGTTATTAGCATTATTATGAGGGCAGGTGTAACCAGCTGCCCATGTCTAGAAATGAATAACAATAAACACCACGTCTAAGAGGTGAACCATGGAATCGTGGAAAGTGAAAGCAGCGGTTTCTATTCATAGGACCAGCGTCTGCCTCGGCTTAACGACGCTCACGTTGACTAAATCAGGAAAAGATGTGTGTGTGTGTGTGTGTGTGTGTGGCAGGTGTGTGTGTGTGTGTGTGTGTGTGTGTGTGGCAGGTGCGGACCACTTTCGTTTCGTTACGGCCCAACTTCAGTTTCTTCGCCGCGTCCAAAGGGAGTTTCCATGGTCTAAGTCCTCCCTCTGAGTTGTTGGAGAACCAAAGACAACGGTTGCTTTTATAGCACTGTGCAAAGGCAATGTAAAAGTCGTTAGCGTCGAGTTTCCATATAATTTAATGAAATGAATGAAACTTTTCAAGAGAACTTGCAATGTCTGTACTGTAGAACAACTGCATTACACCATTACGGAATAATCAAACGCTACAGAACTTTTATGATAGGCTTTTATGATACACTCTCAAATGCTGATTGTTTTGCGGTAATCTCCACTTCTGTAATGGTTCCCCGATGCGTTTCATTATTTTGACATGATTTAATTAAAGCGGATGATCAGCTTCACTTTGAGTGTTTCTTTTTACGTCAGCAGGAAATCTTTATCATCTCACTCTGGTTCTCATTTAGTCCCTAACTGATAGCTAGAGGTTATATGAGCTGTTAGTGACTTCACGTTTTCTCCATTAGAAATAGAATGCAGACAAACAGCCAGGTTGTGTGTCATAGGAAAACTATGGTTGTGTTTCCCCTGGTTTCCACTACAGTGCCAGTAAGACTGGTCAGATAAACTAGCCTCCTAATTTATCTTGACACTCACCAGCACCACAAGGACATAGATCATAATAACTTGTTGTTGTGGCACAGTAATAAAATGAAAACACAGTCAAAGTGGCCTCATTACAAGACTATGAAGTTAAAACGGCCACATTTTTTTTTGGTGTGCTATAAACTGTACTGGGGATAAATAAAAAATACACAAAAATAAAAGTCAAGAAGACAGTTGTTCTCTGAAACGCATATTTTCTCATAGTATATAATATGCGTTACGTGACTGTACATTATACGTTGACAGATTGATTGCATTACTGTGTGGGTCAATCCCCTGGTCTCTTTGTCATACTATGGCCGAAAGTGTTCGTTGTCTTTCGGAGTGTTCTTGTTCACACCCTCTGTGTTACTACTCTGTCCCAGTTGGCCTCAGCGCGGCCTGGCTTTGTAAATGTTTAAAAGCCGGTGAAAAGTATGTGGCTCTGAAATGGAAGGCCTCCATCTTTAGACTTGGGCTGACTTGGGACACACAACACTTTACATACCGACACGCACGCACGTTCACACACTCACACACATGCACGCACGTTCACACACTCACACACATGCACGCACGCACGCACGCACGCACGCACGCACACACACACACACACACACACACACATTTGAACATTTACTGTATACATTCACAAACACAAACTCTCTCTCTCTCTCTCTCTCGCTCTCTCTCTCTCTCTCTCTCTCTCTCTCTCTCTCTCTCTCTCTCTCCCTCTCTCTTTCTCTCTTTGCCACTCACAGACGGACACACATGAACACACACAGTGGCATACACTCATTTCTCAGTTTAAACAGTAGCGGTTGGTGTCCTACCGGTTTATGAGGACATAGCTGTGGGGAGGCCCTCCATTTTGTCATGGGAATGGCATTGAAAAAGGAAGCAGGGCACACTCACTTTTAAATCTAAACACGGTTAAATGCAAGGAAATCCGCAGATTTTTGAAGGCCCGGCGTCTCAGCTGCAACCAATATGCCGTGTCATCACATCAAAGCTGTCCTGCTTACATGAGTATTGTTGTCTACGCCGACTCTATCTCCAACTAATCCGTTCTCATGGGCCAAGTCGTTCTCTATGCCGGTCTCGGACTGTTATTTTATTTACGTTGTGTTTGAGAAATGAATAAATAACCTTGACCTTTTTCTCTCTCTTTCGGGAGCATATGGTAAATATGGAATAAAGCGGCGTTGTTTTCTTAGAAACTAGAAGATATTTTCAAATCAAATATTTTCATTAACCGACTGGTTTGGTCTTTGGTTATTTTTGTACAGTAGATCATTTTTGAAAGGTTTGCTAAAGAAGTCCACATTAGTTACACGTGATCATTTTAAATCTTTGTCTTTTAAAAAAAAAATGAACACCGTACTGTGCAAAGTTTGTATGTTTTCAGGTCCCATAACTTTTGAGGCAGTTTTGTCACCACACAAATCCTTATAGAAGCTGTGGCCCAGAACCACATGTAATCCCATTATTGCAGCTGGTGCTTAGGAAAGTAGTCAAGAAAGCCTGGATGGTAACTAGTAGGTTGCGAGTTCAATCTCTGCAACTGGGCGCTATGGTTATATCTATAGAACTAACTGTAGCCGCAGGGCCCTTGAGCAAGGCACCAAGTACACCTCCAGCTAGGTAACACATGTATGCGTGGTCAGTTTGTGCCCTGCCCCTTTTTTAAGATCTGGAAGTTTAAAATTGCACCCATCAAACTATTTATAAATCCACCTGACACTAATTTATTGCCTCTCTTAGAAACCCGAAGCTTTTAAAAATCCAATAAACTTATTTGACAATTTCAAAGAAACCCTGTCCTTTATCTTATCCTCTCTCTCTCTCTCTCTCTCCATGTTTTTCTCTCTCTCTCTCTCTCTCTCTCTCTCTCTCTCTCTCTCTCCATGTGTTCCTCTCTCTCTCTCTCTCTCTGTCTCTCTCTCTCTCTCTCTCTCTCTCTCTCTCTCTCTCTCTCTCTCTCTCTCTCTCCCTCCCTCTCTCGCTGCCTCCCTCTCTGTCCAGACTACCGGACGGGCCCGTGTTTCACCCAGGTCAACAACCAGATGTGCCAGGGCCAGGTGAGTGGCATCGTGTGCACCAAGACCCTGTGCTGCGCCACGGTGGGGCGCGCTTGGGGCCACCCCTGTGAGGTGTGCCCCGCCCAGCCACAGCCCTGCCGACGAGGCTTCATCCCCAACATCCGCACCGGAGCCTGCCAGGGTGAGTGGCCGTTCTGTAGGAAACCCACACAGTAAAGTGGGAGCATAGGGACTTGTGTAGACTGACTGACAGACTGGGACATTTTTGAAAAAGGGATGCATAAATAAATAATGTCTTGGCCCGTGCCAGTCAGCCAGTCAGTCAGTCAGTCAGTCAGTCAGTCAGTCAGTCAGTCAGCCAGCCAGCCAGCCAGCCAGCCAGCCAGTCAGCCAGCCAGCCAGCCAGTCAGTCAGTCAGCCAGCCAGTCAGCCAGTCAGTCAGTCAGTCAGCCAGCCAGTCAGTCAGTCAGTCAGTCAGTCAATCAGTCAGTCAGTTAGTTAGTTATGATAAATGACCGGGGTGTGCCCTCTAGTCCCTGGTCCTGCTCCAATGTCCCACGACTCTGCTATGACCTCAGAGGGGAGAGAACCCCCTGATGCCCCAGTGACCAGGACCCACCACACACACAATGACAGACTCAAACGCTCTCTCTCTCTCACTCTCTCTCTCTCTCACACACACACACACACACACACACACACACACACAAACACACACACACAGACACACACACACATGGCAGTTTGTTTTGATCAGGGGGTAAATTGGTCCTCCCAGAAGCTCCATGATTCAGCCTGGGATCATAGAGGGAATGAACACAAAGCCTTGTCCGTGTGTGTGTGTGTGTGTGTGTGTGTGTGTGTGTGTGTGTGTGTGTGTGTGTATATATGGCTGTGTGTTTGTATTTGTGTGACAGAGGAAAAGAGATATGCTTGTCTTCAATGGTATTTTTGTAGAGTGGACTGAAAAAGAGAGACCAATTTGGTTCTGTCATTGATTTAGCACATTTTCAGGGTTGCCTGGTGCTTGTGTGTTAGTGTTTGTATTTGTGGGAGTGTTGGGATTTGGCAATTCAAGTTGGATCTCTGATGGATCCCTGATCTGAAACAGGCCCCAATGTGATAGATATCTTATTCTTTTAGTAAAGCTTTTTTCGAAATTGTTAGCAGATCTATGGCTGATGATAATCTAAAGCATTTCCTCTGCACATAAGATCATAAAGTGTTACTTTTCTCCAAGCGCTGGCGCAATGCGTGTTTCTCATTTTGAAATGGCCTTGCGATGTACATCTCTCAAATTTGAACGTTTGAGGGCTCCTAACAGCCTGTGTTCCCGATCCACATTCCATGCCACACAGTCAGACAGTGAACAGCAGAGGGCTTTCGATAGCCCCCTGGAAAGTCCCTCTGGAGGGGCTTTATATCAGAATCTCTGCACTGTAATCACTTAACCAACGCCATCCTGTCTGCCTGCCTGCTACTCCGCTACCAAACGGCCTTTCTTCCACTGCCAGCGTGTGTCAGCTCTCGCTGGCAGGCCTGTCAGAGTGCCATCTGGACGGGTAATGGCTAGCACATTGTGGGGCCTGTCTGTGGTGGTGATGCTAAGGTGGATGAGAAGGGTAAAACCCTTAGGGTTTACACAGACACTTTCCTACTGAATTGGTTTTCATCAGTAATTTGGACAGTTTGACCCTACTTATCCTCCACGCTAAAAGCACAAACTGTAACTCCTGAGGGTGTCTACTTTTACAGTTTGAGTATAAACGCAACAAGTGTACACAGAACTGTGCACAAGTTTTAAGCAGATGTGAAAAAATGCTGCCAAAAATGTGAAAACAAAGAGTGGTCACAGCAAACATTGTTACATTTAGATTGTTCCTTCACTTTGCATTTAGTTAATTGATAAAAAACAAACTATTAACACTTCGATTTTTGAAAGCATTCTTACTTTACACACCTGCCTAAAACGTTTGCACGGTACTTTATGGCACCACAGGCTGATATGACACGTATGACGGCTTGTCATTACTGACATACATAACTCAAAGAATGCTACATGCATAGCTACTGGTGCGTGTGTAGTTTAAAGCTTTCCCGTTCAGCTTCGTTCAGATATTACCCTGAGGACTTTCGCCAGCATGGAAGAGCCAGTCGCGTTCTTCTCTTTCTTTCATCCACTTAGCGCTCCCTCTGTCCTTCTTTTTCTCTAGTCCCTCTCTCTTTCTTACACCCGCTTAGCTTTTTCTATATCCTCCCTTTTTTCTAGTCCCTCTCTTTCTTACACCCGCTTAGCTTTCTCTATATCCTTCTTTTTTTCTAGTCCCTCTCTCTTTCTTACACCCGCTTAGCTTTTTCTATATCCTCCCTTTTTTCTAGTCCCTCTCTTTCTTACACCCGCTTAGCTTTCTCTATATCCTTCTTTTTTTCTAGTCCCTCTCTTTCTTACACCAGCTTAGCTTTCTCTATATCCTCCTTTTTTTCTAGTCCCTCTCTCTTTCTTACACCAGCTTAGCTTTCTCTATATCCTCCCTTTTTTCTAGTCCCTCTCTCTTTCTTACACCCGCTTAGCTTTCTCTATATCCTCCCTTTTTTCTAGTCCCTCTCTCTTTCTTACACCCGCTTAGCTTTTTCTATATCCTCCTTTTTTTCTAGTCCCTCTCTCTTTCTTAAACCCGCTTAGCTTTTTCTATATCCTCCTTTTTTTCTAGTCCCTCTCTCTTTCTTACACCCACTTAGCTCTCCTTCTGCCCCTCTGTTTTTTCAATCGCTCTCTTTTTCTGGTGCCACGTGAGGTCATGGGCTCTCTTCTTCTTTTTTCTCTTTTTTTCCTTTCTGTTTGCTAGCAGAGGATTTAACACCTACCTGTAGCTCATAGAAATAGAATTTGGAGAACGGACACATATCTCCGTGCAGAAATTTGAGAGGGGATAGTTAAAGAGGAAAATTAAGGCAAAATAAACCCAAATGTATGTTATTCCTGTCTTCTAGGGAAGCATTTCTGTATTATTATTTCAAATGATCTGGTAATATGAGATAACAGACATTGTCTGGTTCTGCACTCCTTAATATTATGAATGCCCCAACCAAGCCTCAAAACCTTTGACTTGGAGAACAGGAAAGACTTAAATGTTTGCTTTGATCTTTTTGGTCAAGGAAAGGCACCGTAGTGGTAACGTGTTCTCATTCCACAAGCGCGTCCTTTCTACTCGTTCTATCTCTGTGTTTTCTCACCTAGCTGCTTTTTCCTTCCCCCTCCTGGTTGCCACTGCAGCCAGACCTGTAGGTGCAGCCCACATACAGCTAGGGCATGGTCTTTGTAAGACAGAGGAACAGCCTGTTGAAAACCAGCCAAAGCCTCCCTCTCGATTACTTTCCCTTTCCTTTGTTACTTTCTGTATTTCTCCTTCTCTCACCTTCCCACTTCATCTGTTTGTTTTTTTCCACATCCGATCCTTTTTCTGTCGCCCCCCCCCCCCCCTCCTCCTCTATCACCCTCTGCCCCCCCCCACCACCCCCCACCCCCCCGGCCTCTTTTTCCTGAGAGGATATTATAAATGGGATGAATGGTTGATATTGTCAGGCAGGGCAGCAGCGGCTGACTCTTTAAGTGACTTTAGGAGAAGCTGGGGGTTTTGAAGTGAAACCCAGCCTCCGGTCAGACAGAGCAGGGCTACCATTCCATTCACACACACCAGACCAGGCTCTTTAGTGGGGAGACCACACAGTGGGAGTAGTGGGGTTTCCTCCCATCAGGGGAGCCACATAAAAAGATGTAAGGCCATTAAAATGATAACTGTGGTCTTGTATGATTAGACATGAATCGGTGTTTGGGTTCAAAAGGATTTTTTAGGGGGGGGGTAGCGGTTGTTTTCTGCCCCTCCAGGCTGTGTTTGGGGGGTCACCACAGGAAGCTGTGATGAAGGGTCACATACAGTAGAGAGGAGAGAAAATGCCTGAAGTACCAGTGGATGTATGAGAGAGGCACTTTTTTTTTACAACTGGAAAGGGGTTTCAAAAAAATATGGCATAGGATGAAATGTTATTTTGGCCTAAATAACTTGAACAAATAACATACATAATACACTTTTTTTTTTACATGGCTTGAAGAATTTTAACGCTTTACATTTCATGTCGGTTACCTGGCCACAATGCAGCATCCTGAAAGAGAAGAAATGTCCCTTCCCAAACAAACCACATCAAGCTGCTCAAATTTATGAAAATAAATGTAACACATTCAAAAATGCATTTTTGTTTGTGGCAAAATCAATATCTTCTATAGGTCTCCTGCGTTTTTACACATTTTTCCATTTTACAGAGTGCACTAGATAAATGGATAGCTATATAACTGGTTTTGGTACTACTTACTTGCATTACATACAGTATAAACACTAATATGCCTTACCCTGGCTCTTTGGCTTACTGTAGTATCTTCTTGCCAGAATTTAATTACACCTCTCATTTACATTTTTATTTTCACAGTTAAACCGTCATTATTTGTGTCTGCTTGTTAAATAATTCCAATGTTATTGCTTTGACTTGTAATAATACCAAGCCCCGAGAGAAGCTATGCGAGGACATGTGCCAGGGTCCACCACACTACCACCACCAAGGTTATTGTTGCTCATTTACTCTGCTCTTTTGCCCAGACGTGGAGGAGTGCCAGGCCATACCAGGGCTCTGCCTGGGAGGAACTTGCATCAATACTGTGGGTTCGTACGAGTGCAAGTGCCCAGCTGGACACCGGCAGAACGAAGCCTCACAAAAGTGCGAAGGTAACAACAGACCAGCTTCTATTTGTAGTATTTTTTGGTTGCCGTATAACATCGACAGAAAGGAAAATGACTGCCATTTTGGGTCATGTTCACGAAAAAAAACGATTATTTTTTTATATATTTGATTAAATTTATGTTACCCCAGAAAAAAAAGGAAATGTGGTCTGTGCATTTTCCTTGGCATTTCCCCCAAATCTATATTTTTGGGGGGGTGGCGAAATAATTGTTATCTGAAGTCACTATAAATTTGATATGTTTAACTGTAATTTGTAATGATTGGTTGTGGGCAATTAGGGAAATAGAGATCCTGATCTGTAGTCTTTAGATGAAGGCTTCTTTGTTTTTATAATCTCCAAAACTACATGGAAAACCTAGTTTCTGGGAATAATGTTTGGACGTAAGTGAAGTTTTACAAGCCGAACAATAACCTACAGTTAACTATACTTTTTTCTAAATTCCTTTCAGTGTTTTGCGGGTCAGTGGCCTCGCTAATTCCCATAGTCATGTTAGCCTCTTGGCTAACAACTATCCTTTGTCCTGACCTCTAATCTTCTCTTGAGTCTGTAACTTCTCCAAACATCTCCTTTCACCTCTTGTTCACCCTGCAGGTGTAAGGTGCCTAGTATCTTACCTGTCAATTTTACCATTATTTATGTGCACATAAATTATCACATTGTTGACATTTTTTTAAATTGTTTAATTATAAGTTTACAATGGTGATGTGTTGTGTTCACCTATTGCCATTAGCAAAGGAAAAGTGCTGAGATGTTCTTAGTGTAAACAGTGCTTAATCCTCTTTCTGTCATTTTTGTGTCAGATGTGGATGAGTGTGCAACTATTTCCCGCGTGTGTGACGGTGGACAGTGTATCAATTCTGTGGGGAGCTACTCCTGTATCTGCCCTGTTGGCTTCCACCCGTCGCCGGACAGAACACGCTGCTTTGGTGAGTGCTGCACAGAGCGTGACAGCTTCCAGGAAGATACGTAGGAATGGAGAGCTTTGAAACATTTTCAAATGTTTGTTGTATTTTTGATAAGTAAGTCGTGGTATTTGGTAAGTAAGTAGTGGTATGAATAACTTTTGATTCCAGAGTTTGAGGTTGCAAATGAGAGTTTTAGAGGTACAGTATACATTATTTCGTTACAACGTGTGCCTAACAACGTGGCATGGTAGGTACGAACAGAGCGCACATGGCTAAAACCGCATTCTGCCTGCCGCAAGAGCGCGGGCCTGACGCTGGTGCCGCTTGTTGTGTTTTAAGATTGCTGTTTGTATTTAAGGGACGTTTTTAGATTTGACAAGTTGCGCTTTCCCTACTCAAGAACACTCAGGGAATAAAATCTCAAACGAGAGTAAAGTTTTAGCGTTTGAATTGTGTCGCTACAGCGCCACGCTGGCAAAGAAATATCATTATCTATGTCACATGGTGTTTTAGATGGACTTCTGTCAAAAATAATGCAATTATAATTAGGTAAGGAAATGCCAAAGTGAACATCGGTTTGTCATTTGAGCATTTACTTTTTAATGTTTAATGTGGCAAGGGTCTGACGTGGCCTACAGGACACATACATCTAAAAGTCCGATTTTTAATTTATTATTTATTAAGTCCTTTTAGATTTTATGACCCAGATTATGCACACATAACTTGATATTTAAACTTGAACTTGAACGTTCGTTTCTTTTTTTTTTGACTGGCAAGTCACTGTTTGCGCTGTGCTCTCTAACTTACTCATCCTCTGTATTTAATTCTCAATTAGTTCGATTTTGCTCATTTCCTAAATGTTATTCCACTCACTCAAATGGTATACATGCACAAATAGTGAATTTACAGTGAATTACTTTATCACCAAATTAGTTGGGGTTTTTGCACTTTTGCAAGAAATGGTACGAGCTGACCTGAACGTTTAACCAGAACAATTTCCACCAATAACCTTGGTTGCGTAGTCAAACTTGGTTAAATAAGAATTGGCATGGTGGGACGTTTCAAGCCATGCCGTTGCCATGGAAGCGTGGCCCTTCTGTTTCGGGCCACAATACTTACAGACATGTCTGAGGTTTTTCCTCTCGCACTACCCTGTCCTGTACCTGAGGGGCCAGGAATGTAAAGTGGGGCTCTAGAAGTAGCCGTGTCTCTCAACCGCTGGCATAGGACGGAAAAGAGAATTGCCAGTCACTGTCATTAGAGAATCTGTTAACAAGTCTTGTCATCAACCTCTTAGGGCTAATTATCTCCTTTCTACCAGACACACACACACACACACACACACACACACACACACACACACACACACTCGCGTGCAGAGGCATCCACACGCACACACACATCTGCACACACCATTACAGTACACCCCCCACCCCCGCCTTCTCTTCCACTCTGCAGATGTTCGGACTAGTTTAGACTAGCTTAGGCTAGTTAAGATCCAATTGGTTCCAATAGAGAGCGAGTGAATGTATGAGAGCACCTGTGTGTGTGTTTGTGTCATACGTGCCCACGTTTAGCTGGATATGGTTTGGTGTCCATGCCACAGGGGCTCAGTGATTCTGTGTACATTGTTCTGCTTCACATGTGTATGTTTGTGCGTGTGTGTGTGTGTGTGTGTGTGCATTTGTGCGTGCACGTGAAGAAAGGGGGATAGAGAGAGCAAAGAATCGGTCGTACCGGCGGGCTCCCAGAAAACCAACATTGCATCTCCTGTAAGATTCAACGTGACCGCATTAACCACAAAATATTTGCATGTTTCATCTTCGCCAGGTGAAGTGGGGGGGGGGGGGGGGGTAGCGGTTGTTATGGTTGGTATGCAAATCTAGGTTGCTAACCTCACTAAAAAACATGTTAGTTCCTTAAAAAGCTTTTGCCTCTCAGTCTCTCTCTCTCCTCTTTCTATCTATCTCTATCTCTCTCTCTCTCTATCTCTTTTTCTCTCTCTCTCTATCTCTATTTGCCTCTCTGTCAGTCTGTCTGTCTGTCTGTCTGTCTGTCTGTCTCTCTCTCTCTCTCTCTCTCTCTCTCTCTCTCTCTCTCTCTCTCTCTCTCTCTCTCTCTATCTGCCCCACGTGTTGAAACAGGCCCCCGGAGGCCTCGGATGTCAGAGCGGCAGCCCCCCCCCGTGCCTCTGAAGCCCCCCCATTGACCTACATACAGTAGCCAGACCTGGCCCTGCCTATCACCGGCCCCACAGCACCAGACTACCTCACACCACACTGTGGAAATATCCACCCATAAAGGTTTTTGTGTTTAAAGAAAAGGAGGAGAAGGGAGGCAGTTCTCTGGCTCTCTGTGCTGCTCACTTGCAGCTATGTTGTGGGCCTGCCTTGTGCTGAGGGAGAAATGCAAGATTTTTTAAAATTTTAATTGGATTTGAAAGAATAGTCCAGTATAACAAATACCGTGAAAGACAAAGACTATAAATGTTTTTAGTTTTTTTTGGTAAGTCAGGCCAGCAAAGTGTGGCTTTAAAAGTATGTGCACTGTGTTGGGGCTTAATTTCCAGCTTCACCAGGTGGTGACCTTGGGCATAGCAAGGTGTTGTCAGCGACAGTGAGGATAGTTAAATTGGTTGTATTTGCCTGCTTTAACTTTTGTCAAATTACTCTAGATGTTCAGTTTGGAAGTTTTAGTTAAGAACTTGACAACAATCCCATATTAGTCTGAAGTGAAATAGAGACCTGATGAGACTGACCAGAATATATACAAAAAATAAGGCAAATCCCTGGATTTTTACCAAGAGACGTTTGTTTTGTCCTAAACTAAGCAACTTTTGACCTCACGAGCTCTAACAGAATTCCGTAAGATTTCACATGTGCTCTCTATCAAATGAATCCTGGGGAAATTATGTAGGAATTATTCCAAGTATTTTCACAACAAAACGAAAAGGGTTGAGAGGTCACTGGATGAAAATAAAGAAAGCTATTAGCTGGGTCGCAGTATGACATGTTAAAGTTAGGCTCGGGGATTGGTCACGATTAGCGAAAAGACTGGGGGGACACGGGCAGAGAGCTTCCAATAATGGCAGATTAGGGAAATATTAAATACTGTATGCTGCGGTATAATTCTGGAACATGTTGCTGCGCTTGCTTTTTGATGTTGGTAGAGATTCCAGAGTTGTGTCAAGAGATGACACAATTCAATTTGTTGGCTTTTTTTTTTAAATACCGCAAAAAATGTGAAAGTCCTTTACTGCTGTAGCCAATTTAATCTAAATATGTATAGGTGTACATTATATAAATGGTTGTGTGGAAATTACAGCAACTTTGAATTTGTTTAAAAACGATTCCTTTGTCTATATTTTTGCCTTTTGCACTTCAGGCGCTCACCGCGTACTTTCCTCCCTTCCACAGACCAGCGGTCCGGTTCGTGTTTTGGAAGCATCCTGAACGGTCGCTGTGCACAGGAGTTGACAGGACGGCTCAGCAAGACCCAGTGCTGCTGTGACAGTGGACGCTGCTGGGCCCGTGGGAACGTGCCCGAGATGTGCCCTGTCCGAGGGTCAGGTGAGTTGTAGTTCTCTGGTTGACCTTTGTAGTTCTCTGTTGACCATGGTTGACTTTGACGTTTCTGTTGTTGGACACTTCCGCTGACTTGGTTGTTCTCCACTTTGTGACAATAGAAAGCCATTTTGACATTTTAAACAAGATGGTACGACAAGTTTTCTATTTGTGCCAGACCTTAAAACTCTCAGGTTTTTTTTCTTAATTTTCTTTTGGTTTTGTTTGTTTTAAAGATTTTACTTTCCAAGTCCATTGTCCGTTGAGTTTATTAAGTTCAAAATTGCTTCCAAACATTGAATAGTCTTCAGCGGTTCTTTGTCTGAAGCCTGGAATATTTCCTGGCTAAAATTAGAGCCAGAAACATCCAAATAGAATAGGCAACTTATGACAATTAGCCATTTAAGCTCATGCCTAATGTGGTTAACCCAAAAGCCAGTTAACTCGTTATCCCTGACAACTATGCAATCAACACAAGCCCATTTTTTCGTTGGCTGTGCTGGATGTGCTTGCCTGTGCAATAACTCGTTTCCCCAAACTCAAGTCTATGGCTATGCATGGCTGCCCGCTGGCCAGCGCCATCTACTTCCCCTACCGAATGTTTTCCTCTCAAGTCATCAGGACAGAACCCACAATGTCGGCCATCTTTCAAGGTCAGCCATCTTGGATCTCTGATTTGAAAGGAGAAAAATACAATCTGAATTCTTTGTATGTTAAAAACCACAGGGAAGGAACCTTTTTTGAAAATGTCTACTTCTTATTTTGGAAATGTAGTTTGCGAAACACTTATTTTTTTCTCAGCCAAATGACCAAAGCACATTACTTAATCGGGTGATTTATTTAAAATGCCTTCCAGGATTTTGAACACATCTGACAGCCAAGCGTTGCTTGAGAGATGAGGTCAGAGTGAAAGGTCAAAAATAAGACATGCTTCCATCCTTAAAGACTTAGCACAATTAAATTGCTTGCCCTACAGCCTGCTGACCTTCTAAATCACTTGGGAGGAAACATCTGACCAGATTTCCATTCCACCCTCACTTGTTCCTAATTTGATATTTTTCCATCGTCACTGTTCCAGTGTGTAGCTAGCTAGTAAATAGACCTCACCAGGAGATAAAACCACTATCAATGAATACAGCACCATAGAATTAAAATCAAGACTGATTTCTTGTTGTAACGGTTTACCTTGACACCATAAGGCACATCATACTTGAGCCACGCTCTTGCAAACGTTAGACTTAGTTGTGTGTGCAAACATGCTTTAAGGGTCACAAACTAGATTTATTCCGATTTAATAGGCCTCTCTTGTTTGAATATTATTATATTGCTTTTCAAACTTCTTGCCTATTATTTTGCACATCCACATAAGTACTTGAACCTGGATCCATTTCTAGGATTAAAAATTCTATGTCCATCCCTCACTGGGTTTCTCTCTCTCTCTCTCTTTCTCTCTCTCTCTCCACCTCACTCTTCTCTCTACATCTCTCTCTCCACCTCTCTCTTCTCTCTCTCTTTATTTCAGAGGAATATCAGAGGCTGTGTCTTGGTGGAGCTCCGCTCCAGCCGTACCCAGACGGGGACCCCACCGTGGTGGGAGGAAGAGTGCACCCACAGCAGCCCCTGAAGCCTTTTCACCCCCAGAACCCGTACCACCCCTTGAACCCTTTGAATCCTCAGTATCCTGTCAATCCTCTCAGACCGGAGTATGACGTCAACAGTCCCAGGTTTCCCTCCACCACTGGGAATGGACACAGGCCGCCTAAGCCCGACTATGGTAGGGCCAAACCTTTAGACCAGATGTACATAGTTCAAGTTTTTGGATGCATAGGAGGAAGGGAGGAAGGGAGGAAGGAAGGAAGGAAAGAAGGAATCAAGGAAGGATGGAAGGAAGGAAGGAAGGAGGGGTAAGGTGGAGTACAGAGTAGGTAGTGGAGCTGCGTGCCAGGGAAAAAGAAAAGAAAGAATGAATAGAGGAAGGGCGGAGGAATGGAAGGATGGATAGATGAAGGAACTAGCTCGATAATGGATAGTTAAATAGTCAGATTACACATGTCTATCCTGTCTTTGTCCACTCTGAACTACTTTCATTCTTCATGCCAGTTAGTTTCTAGTTCCCACTCATCCTAAAACCTCTTCCTCTCACCTGCTGTTGCTATGAACAGCCACTCTGAACGAGACGGTGGTGAACGTGTGTAGCCAGCAGCCAAACCTCTGTCTCCACGGACGCTGTGTTGCCGTGGGTAACAGTTACCGCTGCGAGTGCAACAGGGGATACATTCTGGACACCCGCAGTGAATGTGCAGGTAAACGCAATAGCGTGGCAGGTAGAATCATTTGCAATAATAGTAATAATGGGTATTGATAATAGCAATAATAGATCATTAGCACATTTGGACTGAAACAGATGTTTCACAATGTTACACAATTATTTACTAATACTTTGGAGATTGGATGGCTTCCTAGATTCAGCCCTGTTTGGAGGTAGCCATTTGTACCTTCTAGGATGACATAGTTGACTTAGACACAAATAAGAGTCGATGTAGATCACATCTCGTTGTTGTACTGCACGTTAGTAAGCAGGTAATGAAATTGCCTGTATGTGTACCTTAAAATAAAATCCGATTTTTAACCTCTGGTTTTGAAGCTGAATATGCCCAGGTCATTCACTGTGTTCCTCTCTGCTGAACTGTAGACGTGGACGAGTGTGCTTCGGACCCCTGCGTCAATGGGGACTGTATCAACACCGCCGGCTCCTACTACTGCAAGTGTCACTCGGGTTTCCAGAGAACACCGGGAAAACAGAGCTGCTTCGGTGAGACAGCCCCCACCTCAATAAACAACGTTCTTACCTGTACATTCAGATGAAGGGGCACTCCTATTCAAATTAAGCGGCAGTTTGTTACGTTTAGCATAGCCAGCCGAAACGACCCGGTTTATGTTGCTGTTGACGACAGGTTACTGAACCATGGGTCAGCCTGCATAGCTGGAAGCGTCGCCTTCCAAATGTGTTTGTCGTTAATTGCAAACCAAGTCCATGTTAGTTTGTCTTTATTTTCTATTAAACAAAGCAGGGGAGAGCTTATATTCAGTTTGGAAAGAAACAGAATAACACAGCTGGTTGACGTCACAGTAAACGGAAACAGAGAAAGCACTGAAACTCCGTCCCTATTTTTGGTTTGAGCAATTTTTTTTGTAAAAAACACCAAGCCTTTTCCCCCCGGTTTCAATTTCACATTTTTTTCCCCCTTCCAAAACCTGTCGCTGCTTTGATAACTGCTTGCTGTGATGTAATTTCCTACGCAGACGTTGACGAGTGCCTCCACAATGGCGTGCTTTGTAAGAATGGCCGCTGCCTTAACACAGAGGGCAGCTTCCAGTGTATCTGCAATGCTGGCTTTCAGCTCACCCCCGATGCCAGGAATTGCGTTGGTATGAAAAATCTTTTCTTTTGTTATTCCTGAGTATTCTGTACCAAAGTAATTATTTTCAACAAAGATCATCTTTTTTCTTTCTAACTTTAATTATGTGGTTGGATGGTTTTTGGTTTCAGTTGCGTCTCTATCATGTAATGTCTTATATAAATTAATTTAGTAAAGCAACAGAATGCCAATGTTAATCATAACATAAAAAGTCCTATGTGGAATAACCCAAAAAAATGTTGAGCTAAGAGGTGAAGAGATTGACCTTCTTTGATAGATTTCAAGGTCCATGTACATAAAAATGTATTGTCGCTTTTATCCAAAGCGTCTTACAATGAGAATACAGGGACAGTCCCCTGCAGCAACCTTAGGGTTAAGTGGCTTTCTCAAGGGAACACTAGTGGTGGTGTTCCCAGATGGGATTTGAACTTGTGACCTTTTGGTCACTAGGTAGCAATCCTACCCACTAAGCACAGTCACCTCCAGTCTGAAGCTCTCTCTAGCCACAGCACTGTACAGTACAGTACGTCTAGTCTTCACCAGCCATCATCCATCACATCCTTTCAGCTGACCCCTGACCCAGCCAAGGGGTCAGCCCTTGAGTTTGTCTTAACACCACCATGCCTGACCCTCTCCCCCTCTCCACTTATTGACCCATGTCCCCATCAACCCCCCCCCCCCCTACACCACCTACCCCCAATACTAGACCATGATGAATGCGCCACCACCAACATGTGTCTGAACGGCATGTGTATCAACGAGGACGGCAGCTTCAAGTGTGTGTGTAAGCCGGGCTTTACCTTGGCCTCCAGCGGACGCTACTGCACCGGTGAGTTCAGGAAGCAGCGCTCACGTCAGACGCGTCAGTTCAGTGAATAAGCCTGGTGAATAAGTCTGAAGTCTAAGTGAATAAGTCTGACTCGGCGAGGAACTACAACCAGAGAAATTTGATGAACATGCTATTAGAAATGCTTCGTTTTTTAAATTACTATTCACAAGCGTTAGGAAGCTATTCAGAAATAACAAGTGGAAAAATGAAGAAAATTAGAGTTGTTCAATACACACACACACACACACATACAAGTATTAATACTCTGGAGACTACAGAAACCCAGGCTGTTGAGAATCCCAGAAATACTGTAAGTTGGCAATACACAAACTCATGTCATGTTGTTAAAACGGAGACAGACTATACTGTAGACTGTAGTTCTTCAAAGTGAGTGCACCACATTCCATCCGTCCATCTGCCACGGGTTTAAAGTCTCATTCCACATGTACAGAAATTTACACACAGACAGATGACTAAAACCAGACCAAGACACTGACCATCTTATTACGGCAAACGGCACACACTGGCATGACGGAATGCAGAAAAGCATATTTTGTATCTTTGTTTATTATTTTGTTGTGTGTGCCAGAACTATTTTGAAAACCACATCAGTCGCACAATGTTGTTCTCATTTTTGTCTTTTTGCGACTAGATCTTGCCTTTTCTGTCCGTTCTCGATCTCCTTTTTTTAATTATGTGTCCCCGTTTCTCTTGCACATTCTTTTTTTTCTCCTTCTTCCTCCCTGTACCTCTTTCTCCTTATCTCCTCATCTCTCTGCCCCTCTTTTCTCATCTCCAACTACCTCCTTCATCTCTCTCACTCTCTCTGTCTCTTTCTCATCCTGTACCTCTTCCTCTCTTTTCTCATCTCCAACTACCTCCTTCATCTCTCTCTCTCTCTCTCACTCTCTGTCTTTTTCTCATCCTGTACCTCTTATTTACTTTATTTTCATCTCCTTCAATCGCTCTTCCTCACATCTCTGCCCCTCTCCACCTCTCCCTCTCTTTCTCTCTCTCCCCCTTCTCCCCCCTCTCTCTCTCTCTCTCTCTCTCTCTCTCTCTCTCTCTCTCTCTCTCTCTCTCTCTCTCTCTCTCTCTCTCTCTCTCTCTCTCTCTCTCTCTCTCTCTCTCTCTCTCTCTCTCTGCCTCTCTCCCCGACTGTGTCTCCATCGCTCCGGTAGACGTGGACGAGTGCCAAACCCCGGGCATGTGTATGAACGGCCGCTGCATCAACACCGAGGGCTCCTTCAGGTGTGAGTGCCTGGCTGGGCTTGCTGTGGGCATGGACGGACGCTTCTGTGTGGGTAAGGCCCTTTAGGAGGACACACGCCCTACAGGTTTTACACTGTTTTGGAGATGGACACACACACACACACACACACACACACACACACGTGTGTTGAGGCATTCTTTGATGAGTAAACACCAGGCATGCCCACATGGATGCAGGAAGGCTCACACAACTGCAAAAACCGTTATGTACATGGAGGCATGCCTTTAAACACACACACACACACACACACACAGCCCGGAGCCCGGAGCCCGTCCATTCCTCTCTACTTATGAGGGAGCTAAAGAAGTTCTGTGAAGAACCCAAGCTGTTTCTGTTTTGGACTGCAATGAGAGTCATGGGCTCTGTTGGCCCCCTTCCCTCTCTCTCTCATTTCTCCACTTTCTCTTCCCTCTCTTCCCTCTCTTCCCCACTCTTCCCTCTCTTTCCCACTCGCTCCTTCAGCCATCCTCTCTGCTCCTCTCTGCTGCGGACCAGATGATTGTGTTAGCAGTGAGTCAGAGCCACTTCAGGCTGCCATGCCATTAGTCTGCAGGGGTTTTCTCAGGAAATCACTTGCTGAATGCCTCCCTCCACAGTGAAAACCCCTTCTGGGAAATTAAGTTTGAGAAGTAGCAAACGTTCAAACGTTGCTGTGAAAAACAGCAGTCACATTCATTACGGCATGTTTATCCAGTAGATATAGAACAGAAGCACAATAAGAACTTCAGGAGAAATCCTTCACAACCTGACCTATATTTATAGGTTGTCCATTGTCACCTGGCCCGGGGCCACTGTCTGGAAACTAGCCATGTAGGCTAAAGCTGCACCATTTACTGTAACAGTTAATCAATGAGCAAGGTCCAACTAACAAATAAAATAAACAAATAAAATACATTTTACAGCAACAGACAGTGACTATATTCTAATATGTCAAATAAACTAAATCAAATAAGTTGTTTGAAGTTATAAGTAAAGGTTTACTAGTATCCATATGATCCTTGTTTTGTTCCTGACTGGATGCTTTTCCTTGCTCAGACACACACATGCGTAGTACCTGCTACGGAAGCATCAAGAAGGGCGTCTGTGTGCAGCCTTTCCAAGGGGCCGTCACCAAGTCAGAATGCTGCTGTGCCAACTCGGATTACAGCTTTGGAGAACCGTGCCAGCCCTGCCCGGTCCTGAACTCGGGTACCGTCACTCCTGCAAACACACACACACACACACACACACACGCACAAGCATGCACACACGCACGCACACACACGTGCATACAAAAATCCATACATGCATTGCCAGATACATTCAGCAACTACGCTGTGCAGATCAATTATCGAGATATTCTGTTTCATAAGATTTGACATGTGGGCTGAATAAGACTTATTATCACATTAAACACAATGAGACAAATTATTACTCTAAAGTACTTTGATTGAGATTTGTCAGGTCATTCTTCTCTAATGTTGCTCTACAACACAGTAAGAGACCATGCAGTAGGCATAGAGAGATCATGAGTTCATTTCCAGATTGTTTTTTTTTATTATACAGTAGTAGAGCTTGGGTCAGACAGAAGACTGTCGGTTGACCTGCACACGAGTGACAGTTTTATTGTCCTGTTTTCCAATCCCATTCACTTTTCCCAGTGTGTATTGTTTTCTCTCTCTCTCTCTCTCTGTCTCTCTCTCTCTCTCTCTCTCTCTCTCTCTCTCTCTCTCTCTCTTTCTCTCTCTCTCATCATTGACTTTTTTTCCCTCCGCCTTTTCTTTGGCTTGTCCTAAGCCAGGGAAATCAGCATGGATCACTGTAAGCTAAATGCATTCTCTGTCGTAGGAGGTTCAAGAGGAAGGGATGTGCGAATGTTTTTGTTGCTTGATTCTGCAAGAGCACATTGTTCCGCTTCAGATCTGTAACAGATGTGATTTTGATGGTAGAAGAATGAGGATGGACTTCTCTGTGCAAACTCAACAGAACTACTGTCATCCAAACCTTTGAGTAAAAAATTTGATAGACCATAATTACACAAGTGGTAACATAAGCCATTTTGTAGTGAATAGTAAGTGGAGCGAATAGGAGGAAAAAACAACCCCTGTGGCTTCTGATCTCTTCCTATTGAGTTATGGGATCCATTTTAATTTCGATCGTTAATGGAGTAATGTCACCCACATGTGACTTAGTAGAGACCAGCTACATGGCAGATCAAAGAGGTATTAAACAAACATAAGGCTCCCTTTTTATTGTTTGTGTTGGAAGGAGGTTTACCTCAGGCCACATAATCGAAACATATGGGTGAGTCGCTTTTAAAATGGCCGCTCTCTGACTCCCACACCAATCTGTTTCTGTTGCTGTTTGATCAGGACAAGGGTTTTCCAGTCTGGACAAGACAGCAGTATGTCATCCATATTAGAGGTGCTGAGAGATGTCATCCGTGTGTTTTCTCGACAAGCCTACACCGCCATCGTGCTAAATGACCTACATTAGCCTCTGAAGAAGAATTTGACATTCTCGTTGGCGGAATAGTAGCCTACATTTGTTTTGCCTGCGACTGCCTGGTTTTGTTTGTTTGTAAAATGCATTCCTGGCCGTAGCCAACTGCAGCTGCCCACATTTTACCCGAGGCTGGCTGTTAGAGATGTTTCTCTCTCCTGAATCATTTGTAAATCTTCCATATTGCCTCCAGAGAACTTGCTCGCAAAATTGTACGATCCCTTAGTTGGTGTCTTGTTCAGTCGTGTATGTAATATAATCTACTATTTTATATTCTTGTGGGGAAAAAGCTTCATTTATCTACAGTGTAGTTGTCCATTTTTATCTTCCTTAATACGAATGAATTTTGCGTTAATGGTGCTCTTCTGTGAGCAGAATTTCAATCAATAAAAAGTGCTGTGTTTTGTTTTTCTCTCTTAGCGGAGTTCCAAGCCCTGTGTGGGAGTGGTATAGGTTTCTCTGTGGACGGCACAGGTGACGTTACCACGGCAACCGTCCACTGAATACACACATAAAAAATATTTTGGTGTAAAACTATATTTTTTCCCCCTCTCTTTAAGGTTTCAATTGCTGTTCATAAAACTGTGAATCTCTCGCTCTTTACCTTCCAACCAGACATCAACGAGTGCGCCCTGGACCCGAGCATCTGCGCTAACGGAGCCTGTGAGAACCTGAGAGGCGGCTTCCGCTGCATCTGTAACACCGGCTACGAGTCTGACCAGACGGGGAGGAAATGTGTGGGTGAGTGAGAGGGACCAAACTCAGCCTGCTCTCTGGCACACATCGGAACACATAGTGGCGTAATCGAAGAGCACTGTTATTTTCAGTAGACTTTGATTCCCCTTGTAGCGTTTTGTTGTTACATTTGTTTTGTTTCAACTATTTTATATTTTGAATTTGTTAGTGGGAGCTAGTCTCTGAGTGGTCGTTGGCCAAATAGTTCAGTAGATCCAGAAAGACCGTTTTTTAAAAGCTACCAACACCCTAGATCGTAGATGTAAACCCCTCTATCCAGCATCCAGTAGCCACTGCTGGCTCAGAATGAATTCAGCGTTCAGAGAGAGGCAACGTCTTTCCATTCAATATGTCGCTGTCATAAGAGTTTACTCAAAGTTAACCCCTTACATACCAGCGTATGGTGTCCCAGACCGTGTGTTTGGTTTCCACTTCACAAGGTCGACCATAGAAACACAGGTGCTACTGTCGGGGCACGGCCTGGAAAATCTGACACCCCGCCCTCATTGCGGCCTTGTGTCTGAGCCTCAGTAATTACGGGCCGGGGAGAACGCGCCGTTGCCCACGGGCTGGACTTTCATTCAGAGAATCATCGGCGCTGCCCTCCGCCTCGCGCGGGTACGCTTGATTTCCGCGACGAGACAAACGGCCTTTCACTCGTGTCGAAATGACATCATGCAGCGCGTAGCTGGCAGCCGGACTCAGACGGGCAGGACCTGAACACTTTTTTAAAGAGGAGGTTAGCTGCACTGCCAAAAGACCTGCGAACGGACGGAGGCCAGCGAGGGGAAGGATGGCGTGAGGAGAAGAAAGAGGGTGGATGGTAGAAAAAAGAACGAGAGAAGGACCAGACTTGGCTTCTGAGCGTTCGTTTCGGAGCAACCGTAAACTTGAGACCTTCCTCGTCTCGGGAAGCGGTTCACACGCAAAAGCGAAACGCCAACGTTTGTAACGCGTGTGAATGTCTGCTTAGGTTTTGAAAGGGTGGCATTTGGCTCTGTGAATCGTTATACTTCCCAAGCACACATTTCGACTTCCTTTTACAATGAAGAGGGTGGAAAAGGAAACCTAATCATTTCTGTCCAATCCATATTAGGAAAACGTCTGAATGGCTGCACCCTTCATTCAGTGTCATGGCTACATATCCTCACCTTTTCTCTGTAGAGAAGAACGTTATTTCGGCGCCATCCCATCAAAGTCACTTAATGGCGTTCTCATAAAATCCTCTTGCCAGCTCCTAGTAATGGTTTCAAGCAATGTTGGCTTCCTCTCTGGACCCAAACGCAGCCTCTCTGCCCTCCAATCCGTTCTGTCAAAAAGCTTTGCGGGATATGGTTTCTGTTTGGCAGTTACACAGAGGCATATGCTCTCCAGCTCCCTACTGTTTGTCTGACTGAAGAAGAAGAAGAAGAAGAAGGGGTTGGTTTTTCTGAACACCTAACAAACATCAGAATGAATGCACAACGAAAACAAGTGAAATCGCATCGGTGGGCAAATGTTCGGAAGCCTCTCTTTTCCAAAATGGCCTTGTCTGTGGTTTCATTTTGAGCCCATGTCATTTGACCTTCAGTAATGTGTGAGGTGAGGGTTTACCCCTTTAGGGCTGGGTGTGCATCTGTCTTTTATGACGCCATCTTGTGTCCATACAACGTTCACGTAAGTATGTATGTTGTGTTAACACAGTGAGTATGTGACCTTCACCACCATTGAACAGAAAGCACGATTGACAGACTGACAGCTCCAATATACAGGCCTCCTCTTTTCTTTTCTCTTAATCAGCAATTAAATGAACGAATGAAACAAATCGACTAGGGGGTCATGTTGTTGTGCTGATCGGTTTCCTGTACATATCATTATTACCATTATTATTATTACTCTGTTACACTGTTCTTTAGTTTAAGCTTGGATATGTCTCTTTAACAAGGAATCTGTTCATGTCATACGTTGTGGGGTCTTACTTAGGGACGTGAGCGTGGCCTGAGAGGTGTGGTGTGTTTGCCTGTTGGTGTTTCCTTCAGACATCGACGAGTGCTTGGTGAACCGGCTGCTGTGTGACAACGGGCTGTGCCGAAACAACCCCGGGAGCTACAGCTGCACCTGTCCCAAGGGCTTCCTGTTCAGAGCCGACTCTGAGACATGTGAAGGTGAGTGAGAGAGTGAGAGAGAGAGAGAGAGAGAGAGAGAGAGAGAGAGAGAGAGAGAGAGAGAGAGAGAGAGAGAGAGAGAGAGAGAGAGAGAGAGAGAGAGAGAGAGAGAGAGAGAGAGAGAGAGAGAGAGAGAGAGAGAGAGAGAGAGAGAGAGAGAGAGAGAGAGAGAGAGAGAGAGAGAGAGAGAGAGAGAGAGAGACTAAATGGAGGGAGGAGGGAGAGAAGGAGAAAGAGAGATGCATGGGGATAAATAAGGCAGATAATTGCTTTGATTACTTTCCCCAACGTGATTCTTTTAGTTTTTATCTCCTTGACTCTCGTAAATGAGGTGTCCTAATCTACTGTTTGAGTCATCCTCAAACCACCGCTGGCCCCCCCGGGTATTATTATATGAGTTGTGTGCTGTGTCTGCTGTTAAGTTATGCGCCTCTATGAACACAGATTTTGGAAAAAGGAATGTAGAAAATATTAAGTATGTCCTAGGGGGTCTGTGTGTTATGTTAATGTCCGATATGAACTGTGCGTGTTGTTGCATGATTTTTTTCATTGTTCAGCGGTACAGGGTCAAATACTTACCTTATACTTATGGTATATCATTTGCCAGTGCTTATATTTCATCCCGGTAGTTGTACATAACACAATCTGTTATCATTGCGTGCACGGGCATGCAGCAATCCAGTCACCAGTGTGTTTCCATACATGATATGGGTCTTACCAGATGGTACAGGGCATGGCAGGACGTAATGGCCCTGCATGGCGTCCCAATGATTCTTCATATTCTCCCGACTCCAACCCTCTGGTTGGTGGACACACCCCAGCACCTCCCCGTCCCCTATGCGGAGCCCGCCCCCAGGCTGCCGTGACTGCAGCCCTGCCAGGGGCCCCGAGCAGGGCCTTCTGCAGAGCCTGCTGCCAACGCGTCAGGGGAAATGAGTTAATGGGTCTAATTGGCTGTGAAAAGGTTGTTCCCTCACTCTCCCTTGGAACCTCTGCAGGGGGCTCCGCTCTCTCTTTCCCCCTCTCTCGCTCTCTTTCTCTCTCTTTCCCCCCCTCTCTCTCTCTCTCTCTCTCTCTCTCTCTTTCTCTTTTCCCCCTCTTTATCTCTTTTTCTCTCTCTCCCCCCTCTCTTTCTCTATCTCTCTCTCTCTCTTTCTCTCCCTCTTTCTCTCTCTCTCTCTCTCTCTCTCTCTCTCTCTCTCGCTCTCTCCTTTGTACTCTCTTGCTTTTATTCTGTCTATTTCTCTCTCTCTCTCCGTCCCTCACTCTCTCTCGCACTGTCCCTCTCCCTTGCTTTCCTGAGGTGGTCATCCCGTTCCTGTGGGGTCAACCAGGCTTTGCCCATGAAAAACATCCCATGTCGGTTCAGGTCATATTGTCCTGTGTGTAAACCCCTGGGTTTATGAGAGCATTCTAGACTGGCGGACTTAACCTAACAGACATTTCAGTAGATCTAGCAAAATGACATTCACTGAAAAATGTTTATAATCTGTGGTAAGTATACTTGAGCGGATTGCTGACGTTTGTACTAGTTCAAATTATGCAGTAAATATTGAAATGAAGATATACATTTAGTTTCCAGAAAGGCGGTCTCACTCTCCTTGTCGGGTTTGGCGTTGGTTGCCAGCACATGAACTCTTTTTTTCCTTAATGTTCTTAAGATAACTTTTTACTATAATCCCCTTGCTAAATAAGTATTTGTGTTGCCTGATGTTTTGGCCCTGGTTGGTCACAATAAAGTCAGGGAGTCTGCAGCTTTCAGAGAGCTCTTTAAACACACGGTTTTATAGAGTCTCTAAATTAGAGTCAACATCAGCCTTGTTTGGGCGTTCATGCTTTTTTGGACTGTTGATGTTCTGGCATCGCAGTCCACACACAAGGAGAGCGCACATCAGGGGGCGAGTAGTATAACTTAAGTCACACACAAACACTCGGCCACATTGCGCAAACAATCGAAGAGGAAACCCTGCACACGTCGAATCAGGTACCTGTGTTTACAAACTGACGTGTGTCTGTGTTTACCCACACACACACACACACACACACACACACACACACAGCAACTAAAAACACAGACTTTTACAATGGCATCTGTCCCTTGTAAAGGTCAGGGAGAAACCGTTTGGGAGTAAATTATTCGCTCTCTCTCTATTCCCTCTCCCCTCCTCTTTCTTCCTGTCTTTTTCCTTTTATTTTCTGTATCCCGTCCTTCCTCCTACCCTCCTCTTCTTTGTCCTCGTTTCCTCCTCTTAACTCCCAAACCTCTTTGTCCTCTTCTCTCCTTCTTCTCTCCTTCATCTTTTTCCTCCTCTCCTTCTTCTTTCTTCTTCTCTCTCTCTCTCCCTTTCTTCTTTCACATGTTCCTAACCTGGGGTGCTTGCCCTCTCCACACTGTCCCTCTTCACCAGACTGTAAGCAGAGTAAGACCAACGCTCCTCCATGTGTTCGACCATGCAGCTGCAGCTCTTCATCTGAGTCTCATGGAATGAAGTGGTCATGGTGTTGTATTTTAGTCAGCAGTGGGGTCTCTCTCTGTGTGTTTGTGTGTGTGTGTGTGTGTGTGTGTGTGTGTGACATATGATGCTGTCACCCCTTCACACTTCCGGCTGATTCACATCCGAGTTTTTCTCTCGGAAGAAGTGTTGAAATCGTACAGCCCACCTCAAAAACACCATCAGGGGGCTGGTCAGTGGCGGGCTGTTCCTGGCAGTTGTGACTAAGACGTATCAAATTGTATTTGTCACGCAAAAAAACCCACTCTACAGAAGGTGCATGGCCTTAGGGAATTCAGCCAGATGAATCACTGCTGACAGTAGGGGAAATTAAAGGTGGGATATTGGGCAATATGCTTTTATTGTGCTGGCTTTCATTTTAAACTGAGTACCCTGTTTTTCATTTGATCATGACTTCCAATCCTGGAATCCTCTTCAGCTCAGCATTTCACCTGCTCTTATCCAGAGTATTCTCAAGCCTGACTTCTCCCATGCAATACAGTATGTCTCACACATGCTAGGCACGTGCACAGTACTTGGCTGAGGCGCTGTCTGTGCAGAACAACAAAATAAACTCAAGTCATATCTGCCTACTCATTGATACACAGGATTGCTTAATTCCTGTGTGTGGCTGCACAATAGAGCGTTTGTTTCTGCCCCAGAAAACAGTTTCAGTGCTCATTTGCCGTGTAAATACGGCGTATGCTTGTAGTTAAAATGATTAACAAAAAAAAACAAAACAGACAGGGGGCTTTGGCAGAACATTTCTCTATCTCCACTACAGCCTACTGTTCTCTCCCACCACGCGAGTTCCTGGGCCAAATCAAAATAAAAAAAGGAGTTTATTATTGATTAGGAACGGCCATTGAATGCAATGCTTTCCATGTTGGAAATGATACAGCTTTTTTTTACTTGGTTCTCGATGCAGTTTTGTAGAATCTAGAGACTCCTAACTTCCCTGACTCTTTGAAACTATTAAATTCATGATGAATAAATGGAAGGTAATGGAAAATAAAAATAGTTATTTATTGTCAAGAAGAAACTAGGGAACAGATAAGTTTCACCTTGCCTTTACTATGTGTTTTGTATTTCCTAGCAATAGACTTCAACGGTGCCCTAACCGTGTATTAACCTTTCCCCCTTTTGCTGCAGATGTGAATGAGTGTGAGAGCAGTCCCTGTGCCAATGGAGTTTGTAAGAACACAGCCGGCTCCTTTGCCTGCGAGTGTTCCACCGGTGGGAAGCTGGACACCACTGGACTCATCTGTTTGGGTAAAGGCTAACACCACCATCTTGATAGACTGATCCACACACAACACCGTGGCAACCACGCCCAACAGGAACCATGGCTATTCTTAACGACACAATGTCCGCAGTGTTTTTGTTTTTTAGAGGGAACTTTGTAGTATGTCTGTAATGAATGCATATACATACCGCAGTGCAACAGTTATGCAGTAATACAAATTTGATTGTTTTATTTTCATCTCTCACTTCCTTTGTCTGTGGTGCTCTCCCTACAGACAGTCTCAAGGGAACCTGCTGGTTAAACATCCAAGATGGCCGCTGCGAGGTCAACATCAATGGCGGCACTTTGAAGTCGGAGTGCTGCGCCACGCTTGGTGCCGCTTGGGGTAGTCCGTGTGAACAGTGTGAGATAGGTGCGTGATCCTGTCTGTTACCTATCTTTTACCTATTAATATTATGGTTATTTTATTATCTATATCTTTTGCTGTGTTTTGTTTGTGTGTAGAGTGATAGGTCGGGTTTGCCACAATCCAAGTCAGAAAGTATTATTTGGGTCATTATATTGTCTTGTGTGCCTTTCCACATCCTTAATTCTGTCTGTGCAGAGCTGAACACAATTGACCTTAAAAAGATATTATTCATTGATACAACGGCCTTCATTAAAAAAAAAAGTTCTGTTTATATCCAATTTGTTTTTACAGACGAGCTATATCTAAATATTACTTAGTGAAGTATTCAACTTCTAGGTTGCATAGGCAAGAAGCTAAATATATTTCTATGTTACCACAGTATGAGTGACAGGGCTTTAGACCTTGCTACATGGGGCTAATAATCTGTGACTCGTAGTTCTCTCAGATCTTTTATTGAATTGTATTCCCATGACAGCGGTAGCAAATAGAACTACAGAACGTGCCATGTTTTTTCAAGTGGTCTGCCTCATCGCCGTTGCTGTAATCGTTTCACCACAAACCCCTCCTCTCCTCGTTCCCTTAGTTGAAACCGCCTCCCAGTCTTCATCTCGGCCTGTGTTTTCTTTCTGATTTTGTGGTCCCACACAATTGATTCATAATGCTTCTGCCAGCCGAGGATAACGGCGGGCCAGACCACTGAAAGCTTATTTAAAAGCGGGATTTTTTTTCAAGCGGTTAAAAAAAAATGAAAAAAGCTATAGAGTGAGATGTGCAAGAACTGACAGCTCTGTAATCATGTTTAGCTGGTAGAATATACCCCACACTGGACTGTGGGAAAGCGGTTGCTTGTGGATGTTTATTAAACTCACTGTAAATCAATCTGGTAACTCTTTGCGAGATAAGATGAGATGAGTTGTTATTTAGCTTTTATCCAAAGGGACTTACAAATAGTGTTATGGCAACCAATGGTATTCAATGTAGTTTCCCTTCCACAAGCCATGAAGTACTTGGCTCTGTATTATAACCAATTGCATGTGGGTTGGAATGAAGGATTGCTTCTCTCATTGGCAAGGTCTGTGTGTGTGTGTGTGTGTGTGTGTGTGTGTGTGTGTGTGTGTGTGTGTGTGTGTGTGTGTGTGTGTGTGTGTGTGTGTGTGTGTGTGTGTGTGTGTGTGTGTGTGTGTGTGTGTGTGTGTGTGTGTGTGTGTGTGTGTGTGGTGTCCCTGCCTCTTAATCCAACAATGTGACTGATGTCATCTAGTGCTCATAATTAACTGTGAATAGGACCTCTGGTCTTCACAAAATATGTCTCTCATCTGACCTCTGACCTTCTCTTCCAGACCCCGCCTGTTCCCGGGGCTTTGCCAGACCGCGGGGAGTCAAATGTGAAGGTGAGCTGCCGAAGACGCTGGCTTGGCTCAGTTGGCTGAGCATCTCTCTTTTGATAAGCTGCCAGATAACCTTTCTGTGGAAAGATAAAAGGTCTGCACATTCAGTATTTTAAAACCGCTACGTGGCATGAAACAGCAGACATTTCATGTCTGATTTAAAATCGAGACCTATTTCATTGAGACCTAAAAATAAGAAGAGTGTGTTTTTCAGAAAGAAATGGTCACGGAGGTTGCATTCACAGTCCATCCTTAGTTGCCATGGTGTCTGTGCAGCATATTAACACCTGGCGTTGAGTTGACATGATGTACGCCCTGTAGTGTAAAGGTCATAGGTCATGTAGCTGCGGGCTGTAATAACTTTATTTCCTGGATGACCCTCATGGCCGTCTCTCAGCAGCCCCTCTCAGGAATCTGGAGAAAAAAAAGTTTAGGGGGACTTGAAGGCCCTCTCCTATTGTCACGATACAGACAAACTATTTAAGATATTTAAGACAACTAACAAGATATAATTCATTCATGATTTGAATACCATTGAAATAATTGTACAAGTGACCAAACATATTGCATCATGTCATGCATTTTGAAAGCTTTTTGTCCCACGGTTTTAAACGACTGGGAAGATTTTCTGATGGACCTCCATAAATATGTTTATTTTCTATTTTTTGTAGATTGCCTTGTAACAGTTGTGAATGAGTGCGAGGATTTTCTGATAAAAACAATTCCCTGTTTGACCCCCCTATAGTTGTGAATGAGTGTTAAAATTGTCTGATAAAACAATCCCCATGTTTGACCCCCCCCCCTAGATGTGAATGAGTGCGAGGTGTTCCCGGGAGTGTGTCCTAATGGCCTCTGTGTCAACATCAAGGGCTCCTTCAAGTGCCAGTGTCCCGAGGGCCTGACTCTGGACTCCACTGGCAGAGTGTGTGTGGGTAAGCGGTTTAACCTGGAGGCCCACCCCCAAAACGCTAGCCTTTTGGTTTAACATGCGCCGGCGTTTTTTCCCCCCATGCATATGTAGCGAAAGTAATATTTGTCATTCTTTTTTAATTCTTCGGCCTGTCTTATTGAAGAGGTCAGCCCAATTTTGAACCACCATCAAATCGTCACGTAATGCATCATGTGTGTATTCCATGCATATAAAACCCAGCAGCAACACGTTTTATCATCTCCAGATGATAAGATTATCTGATGGCATGGGCAGGTATGTTTATGGATGTACGTACAATACATGATTCCTGCGCTGGCGAGTCACGCAAAACTCCGTTGGACCTCGCCCTCCCGCAGACATCCGCTCGGAGTTCTGCTACCTGACGTACGACGAGGACTCCTGTGCCAAGCCGGTGCCCGGCCGCTTCCGTATGGACGCCTGCTGCTGCACGGTGGGGGCCGCCTGGGGCAAGGAGTGCGAGGCGTGCCCCGAGCCGGGGACCAGGGACTACGAGGGGCTGTGCCCGCGAGGACCGGGCTTCTCCAACCGAGGGGACTTGGTGACGGGAAAGGCCTTCTATAAAGGTCAGAGGGCAAGCGGAGCGGCGGAGTTGTGTTGGTCATGGAGGGGTTGTACATGTCGGGTGAAATGTGTTGCATTGTTTTTATATAAAAATAAAAAATAACATAATGGGGGTTAGAGCACTGTGAATCTTTAAAGTATGTTTACTAATTTCATCTGAAATACTTTCTTGAATTTGGACATTCGAGAAAATGAAGAAAAGTGAAATAACGATCTATTTACCACGCGTCCTTGCAGTATCTTCTAAACTTTCTTACTTTAAGTTACAGGAAGAGCTTTTGATGGGGAGAAACTGAAACCCTCAAACTGAATGCATTTATTTAAGTAACACGTTTGTTAGGAAAAGCTTAACGGTAGTATTTCATTTTGTTTCTTCCCTCCCAGACATCAACGAGTGTAAGATGTTCCCCAGCATGTGTTCCTATGGGAAGTGCCGGAACACCGTTGGCAGCTTCAGGTGTCGTTGTGATGGTGGCTTCGCTCTTGACATGGAGGAACGCAACTGTACAGGTCAGACCTGCAACGTCAGGACATTCAAATACCTTCAAAATGGAGCAAATGATTCCATTTACCTTTTAGAGTGAAGCTGAATATCATTCGCCATGACCGTAAGTCCAGCTGCATTTTCCTTCAAAATGGCGGTGTTTTTTCCCCCCATGTCTTCTCAGACATCGACGAGTGTCGGATCTCTCCGGATCTGTGCGGCCAGGGTTTGTGCGTCAACACCCCCGGCAGCTTTGAGTGTGACTGTCACCAGGGATACGAGAGTGGCTTCATGATGATGAAGAACTGCATGGGTGAGGGAAACCTGGATGTTTCTCTGTTCTCTCTTCTTCTACCACCTTCTACTACCACCCCTCGTCCCGTCCCCTCTCTCTCTCTCTCTCTCTCTCTCTCTCTCTCTCTCTCTCTCTCTCTCTCTCTCCGTTACTCTGCTGTTTTCTCCCCTGTACCCCCCCATTTCTATTTATGCACATGCTAAATGCACTGCGTGTGTGTGTGTGTGTGTGTGTGTGTGTGTGTGTGTGTGTGTGTGTGTGTGTGTGTGTGTGCATCCAGACATTGACGAATGTGAGCGGGACCCGTCCCTGTGCCGGGGGGGCTCCTGTGAGAACATGGACGGCAGCTACCAGTGTGTGTGTCCCCCAGGACACCAGCTCTCTGCCGACAGGGGCTCCTGTGAGGGTAGGTCACACCACACAAACTCACACTCCTCACTCCACTGTCAGTTACAGCTATAACTGTACTCCAGGTTACTGACAGTCATCACTCTACTGACAGTTACTTACAGCTATAACTGTACTCTAGGTTACTGACAGTGGTCACTCTAGGTTACTGACACTCTAGGTTACTGACAGTGAAAAGGATAAGATGGAAACATTGTTGGCTTGTCATGCTAAATACTATATTTCATTCCCATCGTTTGGTACACCCTACGAGTTTTGGCTACAACACCCCAATCCCAAATTGGACCGCGCCATTTGAACCCTGTTGCTCGGCAACAATAGTTCAGCATTAAAAGTTGAGGCCTGGGCCAGCATGATATGGATATCGATCTGTACTGCCTGGCAAACGCTAGCAGTTTGGGTCAGCAGGGTGTGTGTGTGTGTGTACACTAATGAGTCAGTGATTCAGTGTGTGCGTAGAACCATGGATCACTGACCCTGGGCTTGTCGTTGTGCACCTGTGTCTCTAGATTTCAACGAATGCGAGCAGAGCAGTAACCTGTGTCGCCACGGTAACTGTGTCAACATGGCCGGAACCTACCACTGCTTGTGCAACTCTGGTTACCAGGCAACCCCTGACAGAAAGGGATGCATAGGTTTGATTGCTTAATCATTTTGCTAACTTGTTCATTTTAATGCAACAAAGTATATGGTGTCTGTTTATGTTTTTTGTGATGACTTTGCCATTAACAAAATAGTAGTCACGATATTTTTTTTTATATTCTCCAATTTGAAATGTATTATTCTTAAAACAATGTGTTGTATTAGTATCTCATTCTGTGTGTGCGTGTGCCGTGTGTGTGTGTGTGTGTGTGTGTGTGTGCGTGTGTGTGTGCGTGTGTGTGTCGTCCCTGCTCCAGACATCGATGAGTGCACCATAGAGAATGGGGGTTGTGGCCTTCACTGCACCAACTCTGAGGGAAGCTATGAGTGCAGCTGCAGTACCGGCTACGCCCTGATGCCCGACCAGAGGACCTGTGCTGGTAAACACACACCTCTACACACACACACACACACACACACACACACACACACACAGCGCTACACACACGACCTGTTAGCCCACGTATTGTATAGGTGTTTCTCAAGCTATTGATTAAAAACGTAGTTTTTTTTTTTTACCCCGGTGTTAAAGTGTGATCCTCTCTGTGTGCCTGTCCTCCCCTTTTTCATCTATATCACCAAACCCTCTCTCCCTCCTTCCCTCTGATCTACCCCCTCTTTTTCTCTGTCCCAGATGTCGATGAGTGTGAGGAGGGTGTGAACGTGTGTGACGGAGGCCAGTGCACCAACCTGCCAGGAGAGTACCACTGTCTCTGCTTTGATGGCTTCATGGCCTCCCTCGACATGAGGACCTGCATAGGTGCCTACACATACGCGCGCGCACACACACACACACACAGACACACATACACACACACACGCGCACAAAGACACGCACGCACAAACTTACATGCACTAAAAAACACAAACGCAAACACAAAAGACATATTCCCACGCACATTCACACACACTCAAAGACCAAAACAGACACACACATACACACTCAACCCCAAAGGCAGACATAATACACATGGACACACTGACACACTCATGCTCACACATGCACATAATACGATGACCAGCAACTGCTTCGAGACATTTGTCCCTTGGAACATGGTTTTAACGTGGCTTACCTTTCAGCTGACGGGGAGTATATTTAATAACCCCCCCCCCCCCCCCTTTCCCTCCTCTCCTCCCATCCGCCCCGCTCTCCAGACGTGAACGAGTGTGACCTCAACCCCAACATCTGCATGCACGGAGAGTGTGAGAACAGCAAGGGCTCCTTCATCTGCCACTGTCAGCCCGGCTACTCAGTCAGGAAGGGCACCTCCGGCTGCACAGGTAAGAGAGCCTAAGAGAGGGTGTGTGTGTGTGTGTGTGTGTTTATGCCGGCTGTACAGGTAAGAGAGCCTAAGAGAGGGCGTGTGTGTGTGTGTGTGTGTGTGTGTGTGTGTGTGTGTGTTTGTTTATGCCGGCTGTACAGGTAAGAGAGCCTAAGAGAGGGAGTGTGTGTGTTTATGCCGGCTGTACAGGTAAGAGAGCCTAAGAGAGGGTGTGTGTGTGTGTGTGTGTGTGTGTGTGTGTGTGTGTGTGTGTGTGTGTGTGTGTGTGTGTGTGTGTGTGTGTGTGTGTGTGTGTGTGTGTGTGTGTGTGTGTGTGTGTGTGTGTGTGTGTGTGTGTGTGTGTGTGTGTGTATATACCGGCTGTACAGGTAAGAGAGCCAAAAGGCCATGATACACGGGCAACTTTTTGGGGGGTGGAATATCACTCAAAAAAGTTGACCCTGTATCATGGTCTTGAGGGAGTGTGTGTTTTATATTTGACAGCTTGAAAGCAAGAGCAGGAATTTCTACATCTCAAATCATCATCATCATCAAACGTCTGTCCCGATTTATT
>CM030172.1:49878375-49973375 GCA_017639675.1 Aplochiton taeniatus
AAATTCATTTTTTTAATGATAAATTGAACATGTGTGTGTGTGTGTGTGTGTGTGTGTGTGTGTGTGCGTCCCCAGACGTTGACGAGTGCCTGGACCCCATCAACTGTGTGAATGGCCTGTGTGAGAACACGGAGGGGTCCTACGAGTGCAACTGCCCCCCAGACTTTGACCTCAACCCCACCGGAGTCGGCTGTGTTGGTAAGGGCCACGACACACCGCCACGAAACACCGGCGCCATCTTGACTGCCATCCTGTGTTTAACCTCGGAGTCCTCTGATGCCGCTTTCCGCCCTCACGCCGCCTCCCCTTCCCCCCCACCTGCTGCACCTGCGCCATATTGACTTACCTGCCGTTGGTTTTATTTCACCTCAAGTCTTTCCCCCCCTCTCTCTCCTGCCCCCTTCCCCCTCCCCTTCCTGCAGACGTGCGTGTGGGGAGCTGCTTCCTGGAGTACGGTTACCGGGGGCAGGGCCGGCTGGCGTGCAGCGTGGAGGCGGGCGTGGGAGTCAGCCGCTCCTCCTGCTGCTGCTCCCTGGGACGGGCCTGGGGAAACCCCTGTGAACTCTGCCCCACCGTCAACACCTGTGAGCGTTACCTTGTCTTCACTCTATTCATTATGTCCCTGAAGTTTTTGTTTTGGTTTTTTTTTTTTTTGCTTTTATAATCCTCCTCCCGGTGAATTCTGTCGTTCCTCCGTCGAGGAGAGAACATACGGTTTTGATGTCTCGTTATCTTGAAACACCGTCTGCACCCGGCTCATTTTCCTCCAAGAAATGTGTTTGACGTGTTTCTTTATGTTTTTTTTTTCCTGCCGGGTGAACTCTGGTGTCTCTCCCTCTAGTCTTGCTAGAACAGAACGCGCAGTTTTGCCTCTCATTATCTTGAAATGCTGTCTGCCACCCTGCTTCTGATCCAAAGGATTTAGAATATCTCTGTTATTGTACCCTGAGCTCTGCTCCACCATTACGTTTTGTGAGAACAGCACACACCGCTTAACCCCTCGATGTTTTAAACGTTCCTGTTAGATGTCTCCCTTTATACTTTATGAAAGTAGTTTCTTCCTTCAGACTACTTACACCCCCCCAGTAGCTTCTAATTTAAAGGCTGTCCATCTCTCTATACTTCATATCTGAACATTATCTATCTAACTTCACAAAACGGCACTGGACACTACTCTCTTCATGAATTCTAAAAACTTTTCTAAAAGTAAATCCGGAACGTTCCTAATCTAAATGTTATCTATGTATTGGGAAATAACACTGTGTGATACATACTTAGCATTCACCTAGAATGTTCTGATATATTTAGTTAAGCTCAAGCCTTGTCTACGTTCCAACATCTCTCTGCTTATTTTGGATTCCTTCAACCTTTTGTGTTTATAATTTATTAGCATTTCTTTATGTGTGTGTTTCCCTGTTCAGCCAGTTACAACACCCTGTGCCCTGGGGGAGAGGGGTTCCGGCCCAACCCCATCACCATCATCCTGGAAGGTAACTCTCCATTCTCTAGTATAGATCTTTAATAGACAGTAGATTCATTGCAATGTTAAAACATTTAATTATGTGTGTGTGTGTGTGTGTGTGTGTGTGTGTGTGTGTGTGTGCGCCTACGCGTGTTCCTTTAGATATCGATGAGTGCCAGGAGCTGCCAGGCCTGTGCCAGGGGGGGAACTGTGTCAACACCTTTGGCAGCTTCCAGTGTGACTGTCCCAAAGGATACTACCTTAACACCGAGAGCCGCATCTGTGAAGGTCAGACACACACACACGCACACACACACACACACACACACACACACACACACGTGCACACACACGTACATACACATACATATACCATCACCGCACACACACACATGCTCACACAGACACACCAGCACACACACAGACACACACACGCAAGCACGCAGAAACTCACTTTAGACTCTAACACATTCTACATTTTCAACTTGTTTGACTCAACCCTTTCGCTAAATATATATATATATATATATATATATATATATATCAAAGAAGTCAAGACAAGGTATCCATCCATGTCTGTTGTGTTTTACTACCTGCAGACATAGACGAGTGCGTGGTGAATTCTGGGATTTGCGGTCCTGGCACCTGCTACAACACACTGGGCGACTACACCTGTGTCTGTCCCCAGGACTACATGCAGGTCAATGGTGGAAACAACTGCATGGGTGAGGGTCTCTCATATGGTACAGCCAGACATGAGAAGCGTTATGATAAATAAAGCTATGGATTAGAACTGATACTGAATGTTGAACCTCCCACTCTCCCTTTATAACCAAAGCTCAAACAAGTTTTTAACCCAAAATAAAATAAAATATAATTTTAAAAAATATAACTAGAATTTTCTACAATTACTAAAAATAAACTGCAGCACAATATTGTCTTTTTATTAATTTTTAATTTATTTTAAGTGGAAACTTACTTTCTTTTTATCGTTTGCAGATATGAGGAAGAGTCTCTGTTACAGGAACTACAACGGAACAGTGTGTGAGAATGAGCTGGCCTTCAACCTCACCCACAAGATCTGCTGCTGTGCCAGCAACGTGGGCAAGGCCTGGAACAAGCCCTGTCAGGCCTGTCCCAAGCTACGCACGGGTCAGTCATACACTCGCACACACTCGCACACACACACACACACACACACACACACACACACACACACACACACACACACACATAACGGTTCATTCACTTCATCCTGTGTTGTGTGTGGAATCATGTGTTTGTTTCTTTTTTCAGACGGCTATCGGAAGCTGTGCGGGAATCTTCTGCCAGGCTTCACTGTGGACATCGAGACAGGCAGACCAGTGGGTAAGACTGGACAGAACCACCTTCAAACACCAACACGTTACTTAACCTGTACTTAGACCATGTTCAGTGTGAAAGGTTTAACCAAAGTCATAGGCTAGAATAGTGATGCATTTTACTGAATACCAAAATGCAATTCTTGAAAAGCATCATGTTCTTAACTTTTAAATGATACAAATATTTCTGTGTGGCTGTGTGTGTATGCATGTGCGTGGATCTTTGTGTGTGTGTGTGTGTGTGTGTGTGTGTGTGTGTGTGTGTGTGTGTGTGTGTGTGTGTGTCTACCCGTGCAGATATTGACGAGTGCAGGGAGATCCCTGGTATCTGTGCCAACGGAGTGTGTATCAACCAGATAGGGAGTTTCCGCTGTGAGTGCCCCACTGGCTTCAGCTACAACGATCTCCTACTCATCTGTGAAGGTAACACACTTTGAAGTTGAAGTATTATCCGGAGCTTTTTGTGCAAGTGTATGTGCATTATACTTTTTAGATATGTTTTAAACTCCTGTCACGGAAAATACACATTTAGTATTGATTTAAAATCACAAAATTTGTCTCGGTTTAAAATCTTTAGAGTATTTGCGAACCTTGTTTTGGCATATCGGTCAAGTTATTGACAGGTACTGTGTTATTGAGGGCTAATATTTAATAACTTCTAGTAGGACAACCTTTCCAAAACGAGCTTTCAAAAATTCCTCAATAGGCCCGTGTTCAGAGTCCAGTGCTCACTGTGCATTGACCCAAAAAGACAATAGCATACACCTACAACCTCAACATCTATTAGTCAAACATCTGAGTCAGTGCTGTCCTATGGCTCCTAATCTTCCTGTCTTGCTCAGTTCTGTTGTGCCAAGAGTTTGCAGGTGGACCGAAGGTTAGCTGTTAAATATGTACGTTACGCCCCCCCCCCCCCCCCCCCCCCCCCCCCCCCCCCCCCCCGTGCCGCTGTGTCTGCTCGTTAACTTCAGCGTTGGGTGGCGATCCCCAACAGACTGTCACTTCAGCCTCGTTATCAGATCCTACCCAGCATGCCTCTGTGGCGCCCCCCCAACCCTCACTTCCTGTCCTCCGCTCCTTTTTTAAAAATATTAAACCTGGGGTCAGAACTCCTGCCAGCGGTGGCCGGCCCTGCGGGGACCTGTCAATCAAAGCCGCGCTGGGGCAACATAGTCCGATGGGACTCGTCCCCTTTCATGTGGGTCCAAGTTGTTTCTGTGGTGGGCGCCCAAGGGAGGCTTTGGGCCAACTCTGGTTTCCGTTTCTCAACTAAAAGAGAAACGTTTAGGTAATCACACACACACACACACACACACACACACACACACACGGCACGTTATCCCGCCTGGCAGCGGGTGGACTGACGTCCAACCGAAAGACAACGCCAAGCCCAACCGCTATGGCTTTTTAATGGAGTCCCCGTTTAGCCTCGGACCCCCAGAGAGGAAAATACGGCAACCGCAAGACAACCAATAGAGGGGTCCATGCCGGGGGCAGCGGGGGGAGGGTTATTTTAAGAGTCCAATGAAAACAGAGGAGCCGGTGGGCGCCGCGGGAACGACAGCATGTGTAAAACGAATCACCGCTTCACAGGAATGACTAGACGGAAATATAGTTCCAGCTCCACCGGTTTGGCTTGGAGGAATTTGTGTCGGTCTTTGTCAATCGTCGGCAGGTCAGTCTGAGAGTGGCCTTGTGTGTGTGTGTGTGTGTGTGTGTGTGTGTGTGTGTGTGTGTGTGTGTGTGTGTGTGTGTGTGTGTTTGTGTGCGCTGTGGGTTATAATGGGAGACCCCCTCTGTTTGACATTGCACACTTCTACCACCTCCCTTCGTCCCGTCCCACCCCCGTCCCCCTCTGTCTGTCTCTCACACTCTCCATTCAACCCAATTCTCTCTCTCTTTTCTCTCTCTCTTTTCTATCTGTCTCTCTCTCTCTCTCTGTTTTCTCTCTCTCTCTCTCTCTCTCTCTCTCTCTCTCTCTTTTATCTACTCTCTTTTCTATCTGTCTTTTTCTCTCTGTTTTCTTTCTCTCTTTTTTCTCTGTCTCTCTCTCTCTCTCTCTCTCTCTCTCTCTCTCTCTCTCTCTCTCTCTCTCTCTCTCTCTCTCTCTCTCTCTGTCTTTCTAGTCTCCTTTTGGCACCACCACATTGGTGGTTTCGGTAGAAACAGGATTCCCTGCCATCATGGCTTCCCTCAGCGAGCCGTTACAAATGAACTTGACATCGATCTTTATTTAGTTTGTGAGAGTTTCCCCTGCGGTCCATCATGGACGTCTTAATAATGTCTCCTCGAAATAAAGTCCAAAGAGCAATTTCAGTTTCAATCTTCATGATTGCATTTTGATTTCCAAGCTATATTTACCCCTTAATCATATAGTGGTACGCTATATACCACTGGTGTTCTGGAGGCGGCAGGTCATTATATCGTATTAAATAGTAGTATATATCATTATATATAGTACATATATTAAATGTACACCACACTACCACGGCCATTAGCTTTTTCTCTTTCTATCAACTCGGACTGTAACTATTCGGTATTATTCTCTGTTATTATAATCTTTATGAAATAAGTTACGTCATCTGTGTGTATTTATGTATAATTTCTTCTTTGCGTGCGTGCGTGCATGTGTGTGTGCTCTCTCTCTCCAGATATTGACGAGTGCAGCAACAGTGAGAACCTGTGTCAAAAGAATGCTGACTGTATCAACAGTCCAGGGAGCTACCGGTGTGAGTGTTCCCAGGGTTACAACCTCTCGCCCAATGGAGCCTGCTTAGGTGGGTTTACACACACACACACACACACACACACACACACATTTTGGATTTCAAAATGTACTAATGGTTTGACTTGTTTAGTTCTTCCAACTTTTTTTCTCCTAATTATTATAACAGTGGATTCATGTAATTTCTTCATTGTGTTTCTGTTATCTTTGTTTGTCTGTCTGTCTGTCTGTCTGTCTGTCTGTCTGTCTGTCTGTCTGTCTGTCTGTCTGTCTGTCTGTCTGTCTGTCTGTCTGTCTGTCTGTCTGTCTGTCTGTCTGTCTGTCTGTCTGTCTGTCTGTCTGTCTGTCTGTCTGTCTGTCTGTCTGTCTGTCTGTCTGTCTGTCTGTCTGTCTGTCTGTCTGTCTATGTGTTTACTTTGGTCCTCTCTCAGATCGTAACGAGTGCCTGGAGATCCCTAATGTTTGTAGCCATGGAGAGTGTGTGGACCTCCGAGGGGGCTACAAGTGTGTGTGCCACACCGGCTTCAAAGCTACTCCCAACCGCAAGATGTGCATGGGTGAGACACAACAAACACAACGTTAACACAACAACACAATGCTTACACAACAACACAACACTAACACAACGCTAACACAACAACACAACGCTAACACAACGCTAACACAACGCTAACTCAGCTAACACAACGCTAACACAACAACACAACGCTAACAGCACAACACTAACACAACAACACAACGCTAACACAACAACACAATGCTAACACAACAACACAATGCTAACACAACAACACAACAACACAATGCTAACACAACAACACAATGCTAACACAACAACACAACAACACAATGCTAACACAACAACACAACAACACAATGGTAACGCAACTAACACAACGCTAACACAACAACACAAGGCTAACACAACAACACAAGGCTAACACAACAACACAACGCTAACACAACAAACACAATGCTAACACAACAACACAATGCTAACACAACAACACAATGCTAACACACCTTTGAGCTTTGGGGAGACACACAGTAGATACACAGAGAGAGATAGTCGGGGTCTCACCTCTGTGTTGTCTATTGGTGTCCGTCAACTAAAAGAGGACTGGTCATCTGTGCCCTGAACTTCAATTAAATAAAGTCAATGGAAGACTAGAAGAAGAAAAAAAGAAAGAAGAAAAAGAAAAGAAATATATATATATATATATATATATATATATATATATAATACTGTGCAAAAGTTTTAGGCACATGTGAAAAAATGCTGGCACAAATATGAAAGCAAGGAGTGGTCACAGCAAATATTGATTTAGATTGTTCATTTGTTCATTCACTTAGCATTTATCTGCACGGGTAGAGAGACACACACACACACACACACACACACACACACACACAAAGATCCACGCACTTAGCATTCTCTCTCTCTCTCTCTATATTCGTTTAACCATCTGTTTCTTCTCCTTCCAGATGTTGATGAGTGTGATAGACAGCCGTGTGGTAATGGGACCTGTAAAAACACTGTGGGCTCCTACAACTGTCTGTGTCACCCCGGCTTTGAGCTCACGCACAATAATGACTGCATGGGTATGTATGGGGGGCGCTTACACTCACTCACACACACACACACACACATACATACATCTCTAAACACATCACATCCATCACTAGCATAAAGGGGCACATTCATCATTAGAAATGATTTAAAAGTTATTACTTTCTCTTCAATGCTAGATGTACTGCCAACGCACCTGCTAAGGTCATAAATTCAGACAAATATTATTTAAGTAATCTATCGGTCTGTTTTCACTATTTCACTCTTGGTTATTTCTAGCCTCACTCTCAAAAAGACCCTGGGGGTTGCACCCTGGGCCAAAAGGCTTGGTAATCCTGGCAGGGTGATTGTTTTTCATCTTTTTCTTCTTCCCTGTGGTGTCTTCGTGGTCTGCAGACGTGGACGAGTGTACGACGGCCTACGGCCATCTGTGCAGGAACGGCCAGTGTGTCAACAGCGTGGGCTCGTTCCAGTGTATCTGTGACGACGGCTACGAGCTCACACTGGACGGCAAGAACTGCGTTGGTGAGGAGAGCATTTCCTGTCGTTTATTATACCTCAGGGGAACATTGCCTGTAGTTTATTATACCGTAGGAGAAGATTTACTGTAGTTCATTATACCTCTGGAGAACATTTCCTGTAGTTTATTATAACTCAGAGAAAATTTCCTGTAGTTTATTATAACTCAGGGGAGCATTTCCTGTAGTTCATTATACCTCAGGAGAGCATTTACTGTCGTTCATTATACCTCAGGAGAGCATTTACTGTAGTTCATTATACCCATAGTATGGCTTAGAAAAGGTTTTTTAACCCAATAAAAAAAGGAAGAAAAGAAAAGACTAATCATTCCAATGACTATTGTGTCTGCGGGTTATACTAACCATGAAGGTAGTAGAATGCTCCGGGAGCACCTTTTATTGATGACAATAATAATTGAGTTTCGAGCAGAACTCTTTTTTAAGTTTCTGAGCCCCCACAAAAATATTATTCACGTAAGTTATCCTTTAGAGGTGGTGAACTTTAGGCATTGAACATTAAAATATTGCTTTCCTCATATTTTGGAGAACACTGTTGATAAATCCCGATGATTCATGTTCTCTAGATGTGAATGAGTGTGTGGTGTTCCCTGGAACCTGTGCTCCCGGAACATGCCAGAACCTGGACGGATCCTTCCGCTGTCTCTGTCCCGAAGGCTACTTGCTTCGCAATGAACAGTGTATAGGTGAGCATGCCTTCACTCTCTCTCTCTTCATCTCTCTCTCTCTGTCCCTCTCTCCCTGTCCCTCTCTCTCTGCCTCTCTCACTCCCTCTCTCCCTGCCCCTCTCTCTCTGTCTCTGTCTCTGTCTCTGTCTCTGTCTCTGTCTCTGTCTCTGTCTCTGTCTCTGTCTCTGTCTCTCTCTCTCTCTCTCTTTCTCTCTCTCTCTCTCTCTCTCTCTCTCTCTCTCTCTCTCTCTCTCTCTCTCTCTCTCTCTCTCTCTCTCTCTCTCTCTCTCTCTCTCTCTGTCTCTCTTTAGCTCTTTTTCACTCTCACTCTCCGTTTCTCCCTGGCTATGTCTCTCTTTCTCTCTCTCTCGCTCTCCGTCTCTCTCTCTTTCTCTGTCTTGTCCTCTCTCCCACTCCCTCTCGCTTCCTTGCTCTCGTCAGTAAGAGGAGCTGTCTATCCCTGGTCGAACATTCTATGCCGTCTTCTCGCAGCAACATTTTTGCCTTTCACACTTACTTGTCCCAGGATCTCCGTGTGTGTGTGTGTGTGTTTTTGTGTGTGTGTGTGTGTGTGTTGAACATGTGTCTATTATTCCCCCTGATGGACTAGTGTAAAGGTTATGACAGTGATGAATAGCTGTATGTAAGCGCCACATGCTTTGGTTGACATCTCTCTGGTTCACCTGTGGGGCCGTCCAAATATATGTCCTCTGCTCCCGCCGTGTGTCTTAAATCAACTTTGTGTGTGTGTCTGTGTGTGTCTGTGCTTTAGTGTGTATGTGCGTGCGTGCGTGCGTGCGTGCGTTCGTGTGTGTGAGGATTAGCGTGACAGGAGATAATGCCAGAGCCATCCTCCATGTTTTCACCGTTACCGTAGTTACAGGTCTGACCCCTCTTCCTCCTCCTCTCTCTTTATAGACGTGGACGAGTGCGCTGAGGACCCCAACATGTGTCTCTTTGGCACCTGCCTCAACAGCCCCGGCAGCTACGAGTGTGTCTGCCGCCCCGGCTTTGTCGTGTCCGAGAACAGGCGCAGGTGTTACGGTAGGAGCAGACGCCATTTTGATGGCCTTTCCTTTACCAACGTGTGAAATAGCGAATCAAGATTTGTACGGCGATTTAATAATATGATGATGATTTATTATATTTCTAAATATTTAATGATAATACTGATTCATTGAGGGCAGCGATGAAGCCGTGTGAAAAGAGACAAATTCAGGAGAATAGTTTGGAATTGAAACGAGGCCGTTGCATTGCTGAGGTGGTGGGCGTGTGGATGTGTTCTGACTCTGAGCCACTTAACAAAGGCTTACTTGATATCGGTTAAATCAACGCTACGCAAGTAAGAGTGATCTCATCGCAAACTGCAGCTGGCTTATTTGGTCTCCATCCCAGTTACGAATTCAACCCAAGAGTCAATGGACATTTTCCACAATCCACGTTAACCCGTGTAGTGTTAGAAACCCAATGCCATGCTGTTCCAGATACGCGTGAGAGCTACTGCTTCACCCGTTTCGAGAGGGGCAAGTGCTCCATACCGCAGGCCTTCAACACCTCCAAGGCCCGATGCTGCTGCAGCACCATGCCCAAGGAGGGCTGGGGGGACCCCTGTGAGCTCTGCCCCAAAGAGGGGGACGGTGAGGGGAACACACACACACACACACACACACACACCAAGGAGGGCTTGGGGGACCTCTGTGAGCTCTGCCCCAAAGAGGGGGACGGTGAGGGGAACACACACACACACACACACACACAGACATATCCACACACACATTTACAAAGTTTGACGGTAATAGGCAATCCAAACCCTTACTCTAAGCTATATTTAACTCATATTTTGTATTCATTTTGTTTTTCTGATGTAGTTGCCTTCCAGGACCTGTGTCCGTTTGGCCGTGGCATAATCCCTGGACCCGGAGACAATCACCTAGGTAACAGAAATACCTGTACACGAGTGTGTAACAAATACTTTGTTGTATTTACAAATAGTCCCTCAGAACTCCGGATGTATTGACAGATGTATTGACTGATTGCATTGAGCAGAGCTGATCAAGCAGGAGAGCTCAGTTGATGTTGATTTGTGTACATTCACATTCAAAAATAAAGATCACATGTAAAATGTAACCCATTCCTAGAAAGTGCAGCTTTAATCTATTGTACGTATTTACATTGGATTGTATACTGTATGTCCTGTGTAAAAAAGCGCTTAAGACAGTATTGAAATCAACCAATAGCAGGATGAATTTGAAATATACATGGTGTGTCCTGTTGCCGGGCAGACCTGAATGAGTGCGTGGAACAGCCCGGCATCTGTTTCAACGGACACTGCATCAACACCGACGGCTCCTTCCGCTGTGAGTGTCCTATGGGCTACGCTCTCAACTACTCCGGAGTCCACTGCATTGGTAAGAACGCCCATCCATCTACACTGAACAATATGTCCTGCCTGTCTTGGTTAAAAGAGGTCAAAAGGACCTATGGGTGATCGCGTTGTTTTCTTGTGATTCATTGAGTTGATTGGTTAATAATAATCTCAGTAATAGATGTTATTTACATAGTGCTTTTCTGAAACCCAATGACGCTTTACGTGGTAATCAGAAAACATGACAACAGACAGTGACACATAAACAGGGAGAACAACACACAAAAAAATGAATCTCAGATGGGGGACTGTGACATAATTAATGTATTTTTCCGGTCCTTTCTCCTCCTTTATGACATAATAAATGTATTTTTCCGGTCCTTTCTCCTCCTTTATGACATAGTAAATGTATTTTTCCAGCCCTTTCTCCTCCTTTATGACATAATAAATGTATTATTCCTGTCCTTTTTCCTGCCAGACATTGACGAGTGTTCTGTCGGGAGTCCGTGCGGCAACGGCACATGCACCAACGTGATTGGTGGGTTTGAGTGCAACTGCGAGGACGGCTTTGAACCTGGCCCCATGATGGCCTGTGAAGGTAGGCACAGTAAAAACCAACACACCAAAAAAACACACACAAACAACCAAACTGAACCATAACACCACAGAGGACAGTGCTACTGATTCCACCGATAACAAAACCCACTGTGAGCAACCAACTGGACTTTTTATTTAATGGAAAAAGCCAAACCTTAAGTCTCAAAGGACTTCTCGGGTGTCTCCGTACTAGACTGATATACAGTATACTGTGTTTGCCAGGTCAATCACGTGTGTTTCACTCGCCTCTTGGTCACATTTGAGTGCGAAACAACAATATTACATACACTGTCTACAAAGCAATTCATCTTTTTGTGTCTTCGAGTGCCTTGAAACCCAGAGCAAATGTGTTATTAACGTGTTCAAACCGTGATTTCTTTGTTCAGATGTGAACGAGTGTGCCCTGAACCCTTTGCTGTGTGCCTTCCGCTGCATCAACACCTTTGGGGCCTACGAGTGCACCTGTCCCTCGGGCTACACCCTGCGGGAGGATGGCAGAATGTGCCAGGGTGAGACGCTCTGCCAGCAGGACCACGCTGTCCACTCTACAAGGACAGGGTGACGCTGCTGGATTACAATGGTTCACTTCGTTTCGTTTAAGAGGTCGAACGGTTACAACGTTTTTTTGTCAATTGAACTTGTTAAAACAGACAGAGAGAGCTTTCATTTTTGGGGGGGGTGGGGTACCTTGACCTTTTATCGTTGAGTTCGGGAAAATCCAGCCTTCCCAGGAATGTGAGTGAATGCACAGTATGTTTGAAGTATCAATAAATTAGTAGCACTGGACAGTTACAGTGAAATGATGCCTGGACACAGTGGAGGTTCCTCTGGTGATGGATTCAGTCTTTCTGTGTGTTTGGGTTCTCCTTGCTGTGGGGTCAGACCTGGACGAGTGTGCCCAGGGGCTGCACGACTGTGACTCCCGTGGGATGTCCTGCAAGAACCTCATCGGAACCTTCATGTGCGTGTGTCCGCCGGGGATGGTGCGTCGCCACGACGACGAAGTCTGTCAAGGTGAGCCACTGCTGGACGGAGCGGCAGAGTTGTCAAAGTAAACAGTCTTGTCTAATGTATCCCCTCTTATACCTTTGTTTACGTTATATATTGTTTCTGTATTTCATCCTTGCTTTGAATATTTATTTCCCGTCATCATCCTGTCAATTGAATTTCTCTTTTCTCGGTTTGATCTTTTTCCTATTTTTTCTTATAACATCTGTCTCTCTCTCTCTGTACGTTTATACCCCTTTAACCTTTATTTGATATATCTTTCCTCCTCGCTCTCAATGTTTCTTTGCTATTATCTTCCGCTTTTCTCCTATTTTCTCCTTTTTATTTCTTTTGTTTCCCATCATGTCTGTCCTTCTCTCTCTTCATCTCTCTCTCTCTTCATCTCTCTCTCTCTGTCCCTCTCTCTCTCTCCCTGTCCCTCTCTCTGCCCCTCTCTCTCTGTCTCTGTCTCTCTCTCTCTGCCCCTCTCTCTCTCTCTGTCCCTCTCTCTCTGCCCCCTCTCTCGGCCTGTCCCTCTCTGCCTGTCTCTCTCTCTCTGTCCCTCTCTCTCTCTCCCTGTCCCTCTCTCTGCCCCTCTCTCTCTCTCTCTCTCTCTCTCTCTCTCTCTCTCTCTCTCTCTCTCTCTCTCTCTCTCTCTCTCTCTCTCTCTCTCTCCCCGTCCTCTCAGATGAGAACGAGTGCCGTACCAAGCCGGGGGTGTGTGAGAATGGCCGCTGCATCAACACCGTGGGCAGCTACACCTGTGAGTGCGGAGAGGGCTACCAGACCGACTCCACCAGGACCCAGTGTCTGGGTGAGACGTTCTTCATCGCATTCACTACCCACACTCATCCTCACGTTCACCACCCACACTCATCCTCACGTTCACTAACGATACTCATCCTCACATTCACTACCCACACTCATCCTCACATTCACTACCCACACTCATCCTCACATTCACTAACGATACTCATCCTCACATTCACTACCCACACTCATCCTCACATTCACTACCGAAACTCATCCTCACATTCACTACCCACACTCATCCTCACATTCACTACCCACACTCATCCTCACATTCTTTCCAATATATCTGCCATTATCTATTTTTTTGTGGTTCAACATGATTAAGATCATGTAGTGAAACGTCGACAACTACTAAATTCTAATTGCTTGCTTTAGAGAGTGTGCGGGACCTTTCTGTTTTCTCAGTTACCCTCTCTCTGACTCACCAGCTACCTAACACCTAGCCACAGTGTGACAGAATATTTCTTTCCTTACTGGGTCAATGTGTAAAAGAGCCGTGTTATTCTATTATTCTATTCAGCTATTATTCTACGTGTTATTGAATCATTTTATTTGGTCTCTAATTATTTTCCTTCCTGGTCTTCATCCCCCCCCCCCACCCCCACCCCCCAGACTACAGAGAGGGCTTCTGCTTCGCCGAGGTCCTCCAGACCATGTGCCAGATGTCCTCCAGCAGCCGCACCCCGTCCACTAAGTCCCAGTGCTGCTGTGACGGAGGGCGCGGCTGGGGGAACCAGTGTGACCTCTGCCCCCTGCCCGGCACCGCCCGCTACAAAAAGCTCTGTCCCCACGGCCCCGGCTACGCCACCGACGGAACAGGTGAGAGGACAAAGGTCGAAAGGTCAAAGGCGAGGGCGTTGACCCGAGGTTTGGGAACGATCTGTCATTAGGATAGTCCTCCCAAAGACGAACCGTTTGATGACAAGTAAAGAGAAAGTCTTTGAAATGGATATTCCTTGGCATCGTCCTTTAGCATTTTAAGGCCATTATTTGTGATGGGTCCTATTGGGGATCTTTTAATTGGGAACATAAAGAATTACATCAAATGCTTTTTCAACTAATGGATAGACGTCTCACATCCTTCCACGATTGGCTTAAACCTAATATGATTCTTCTCCGTCTTGTTTTTTCCCTGACATATTGAAAGAATATATTTCTAATTTGTTTGTATGAAAGACACCCTGTTGTCATGGGGATGCATTGAGTAATGTGAGGTTTAACCCCCGCCTGCCCTGCTCCCGTGTAACCTCAGACATAGACGAGTGCAAGGTGATCCCTGACGCGTGTAACAACGGCCGGTGTATCAACACCATGGGCTCCTATCGCTGCCACTGTAAGCTGGGCTACACCGCCACCATCATGGGGACCGCCTGCGTCGGTGAGACACACACACACACACACACACACACACACACACATTTATACATACCCATATCCACACACACACACACACACACACACACACACATTCATACATACCCATATCCACACACACACGTGTACACACTAACATGCACATTCATACGTACCCTTATCTATACACTTATATACACACACACACACACACACACACACACACACACACACACACATCCATACACTTATACACACACATCCAAACACACACACACAGACAGTAATACATACATAAACATACCACTGCCCTCTTCCTTATGGCTGGTTCACTGACTGTGCTTAAGTCCTACTTATTTGTACTGTTCTTGAATGCAACACTGAATAGCGTTTGGTCTATGTCTGCCAGATCTGGACGAGTGTGCTATGTCCCCAAAGCCCTGTAACTTCCTGTGTAAGAACACTGAAGGCAGCTACGCCTGCTCCTGCCCACGGGGATACCTGCTCCAGGAAGACGGACGCACCTGCAAAGGTAGAGTAGAACTACGTCTCCCACAACCCCTGACTAATCTGGATTAGAACCGCAACTCCCACAAGACCTCCAATCGCACGTTCGAACAACATTTTATATCGAAGCAACGCAGTCAAGATGCTTATCCTACTAGACTAGACTTACAAAGGTACCCCTGAAAATCTCACGTTCATTTTTCAAATGCTGTGCACTGATAGCAAAGCCATGAAATCAATTGACTACCAGCACGAATGCAGCTTTATCTAAGTCGAACATCAATAACAGCTTGTTAGTAATAGAATTACATTGTACCGTTCTTATCTTTTCCATACCAGTGAGCTAGCAGGGAGCTCCCCTGATTAATATAGATGGTAATCAGAGATGGACAATCCTCAGCGATGCTTATCGGCTCAGACCGATATTAAAACCTGGTGATGGCTTGGACCCTGCCTGGCCTGTATTTTGTATCATACTCTGAATATTGATGTTATGAAGAGTCGCCCAATAACCCTGACTACAGGAGGCTGTTGTGGGAATACAAGGCAAAGAGAGTTGAATGGATGTTGTACTGTAAGCTTAGCTTCAGTCGGACAGACTTTACCGTAACTCACTTTTTGTTTTGTTATAAATGTTATGCTCAAAAATATAGTGTGTGTGCGCGCTTGCGTGTGTGTGTGTGTGGGTGTGTGTGCGTGTGTGTGTGTATGTGACCTTGGAGCTCCTGGTTCACCTTCTCCCACTCTCCCCCCTTGCCCCTCAGACCTGGACGAGTGCCAGACCAAGAGACACAACTGCCAGTTCCTGTGTGTCAACACAGTGGGAGGGTTCACCTGCAAGTGTCCCCCGGGGTTCACCCAGCACCACACCGCCTGCATCGGTGAGCACCACCCCACCTACTGAACACAGTACACTTCACCTACTGAACACAGTACACTTAGCACCACACCGCCTGCATTGGTGAGCACCACCCCACCTACTGAACACAGTACACTTCACCTACTGACCACAACCCTTAGCACACACACCGCCTGCGTTAGTGAGCACCACCAACCCGCCTTCACCTACTGAACACAACCCTTAGGACACACTCAACGCTGTGGCTGCTTTAAGCAAGGAAGGGGCTAATGCCTGTGCTATTGAACTATTTTGTTACAGTACATTTTGGGGGTTTGATTAGAAGAGATTTTTCATATTTTGATAGTAGTATCAAATGTTAGTTGTAATTAACATAGACTCTAACATCAAATCTAGAGTGATTCATGTAATAGCACACATGTCAGCTACCAGCACACATTCAAAACAATCCCAGATAGCCATGCATTCTAACCACTCCAATGAAAGAAATCAGAAATCAGAAAGTGATACTGTTCCGGTTTGTTTTGCCATAAAATCAACATCTCAACCGCACACTCTAGAATCTCAGATTTTCTCTCAAATGTGTTCAACCGCTAAGCCTCACATCCGAGGCCAAATGCGTTCGATTTAAGCTTAATAAGGAGCCAGCAGTGTTCGACTACACGTTTACATTCTTTTTTGAACCAGCACCAACAGTATGGGTAGAAACACAGGCGTTTCCCCAGCGTTCATTGACCTCCTCGACCTGTGTTCCATGCCAGATAACAATGAGTGTGCGTCCGAGCCGTCTCTGTGCGGCGACCAGGGCGTCTGCCAGAACTCTCCGGGGAGCTTCAGCTGTGACTGTCGGAGGGGCTTCTCCCTGGACACCTCTGGGCTGCACTGTGAAGGTGACCCCAACTCTACTCCACTCTACTCTACTCTCTCTCTGTCTCTCTCCCTATCTCTCTTTATCCTCTGTATTCCTGGACACCTCTAGGCTGCACTGTGAAGGTCACCCCAACTCTACTCTACTCTACTCTACTCTACTCTACTCTACTCTACTCTACTCTACTCTACTCTACTCTACTCTCTCTGTCTCTCTCCCTACCTCTTTTCATCCTCCGTATTCTTGGACACATCTGGGCTGCACTATAAAGTTAACTTAATCTCGAATAAAAGTTACACTATCCTTCTCTTTCTCTCTCTCTGTCTTAATCCCCCCTCTCTATCCATATTCCTGGACACATCTGGGCTGCACTGTGAAGGTCTAGTTTACACTCTTCTCTCTCTCTCTCTCTCTCTCTCTCTCTCTCTCTCTCTCTCTCTCTCTCTGTCTATTACTTGTTTTCCTGGACATCTTTGGACTGCGGTGTGAACGTGCAGTGTACACTCTTCTCTCTCTCCTCCCTGTTCCTCTTCTCTTCCTGCTCTGCCCTGCTCTGTCCGTTGATTGATGCTACTGGACGCTGTAAGAGAGAAAAGCACGGTCAAGGTACCGCCTCTTTCATCTTTGATCCACACACTCCTCTGTCTCTCTCACCTCTTCTTCTGCACTGTGCCAAACCTGAAATGTGTCCTTCTCTCTCTCTCTTTCTACCTCTGTCTCTACCTCCCTCTCCCCCTCCTTTCTTTCTCTTTCTCTCTCTCTCTCTCTCTCTCTCTATCTCTCTCTCTCTCTCTCTCTCTCTTTCTCTCTCTCTCTCTCTCTCTCTCTCTCTCTCTCTCTCTCTCTCTCTCTCTCTCTCTCTCTCTCTCTCTCTCTCTCTCTCTCTCTCTACCTCTACCTCAGTCTCCACATCTCTATCCCTCTCCCTTTCTTTCTCTCTCTTTCTTTCTCTCTCTCTCGCTCTCTCTCTCTCTCTCTCTCTCTCTTCCCATTTAAGCACCACATTTTATAACCCAGTTGATTCCAAGCCCAGGCAAACTAAACACAGGTGATTAATGTTACACATTAGCCAGCTATTCTAAGTACACATTTTGCTTTTAAATGGGTTACAAAAAAAGTTGCCCACATCTCATGTTGACTCAAAAGCTTTCCAACTTTGACCCAGTCACAGCTTTCCTCAATAACATTACCACACCGGCTTATTTTGCCATTGAGGTGGCTTACCCTGAGTATCAGGTACTCAGGGGCCAAGCTCTCCGAACAAAATAATTAGCCTTTCACTCAGGAAAGGGGTCGTTTCTTAAGTAGACACAAAAAAATTGCAACAGTGGATTTAAGATTAAGACCGTGTTAAGTGCCTCGGAATCTATAAGCGGTTGATTTACCCCGGCACCCAGTGGATTGCCTAACTTTCGAGTCGTTGAGACTTTACCTGGTTTGGATTTACTCGAAAGCCGTGCGGAATCCTTAGAGGCTGTGCCGAATCGTATACAAAAAAAAAGAAAAGCATTTCCCTGGCTCACCCTATATTTTCCACAGCCACATACATGTGTGCATGAAAAACAGATGTGGTCTTTGATCTGCCAATCCAATAAAAGGGCTTAATTTTTTGTGAATAGGCCCAAAAGGATCCAGATTTGGTAGTTGATGGGCGCAACAGTTAATGTAGCATTGCATATAAAAATCTTTAAATATCCCCACAGGACATGTTTAAGGCTTTTCCTCGAAGATTTTAGCGGTGCTACTGGTTGAGATGCCACCGAGATAAGGGAGAGAAATGGATCGCCGGGATTCCTACTGAGGGAAATGCCTGCGGGATATAACTGGATCATGGCATTATAATCCTGAAACCAAACCACGTGTTGCTATTATCGATAGACAAAAAGAAGTTCCCTGCAAAGTGTGGGTTTTCTGATGAGCTGAATAGAATTGGATCGCGGCGTGTTTCTCGGTACTGCAGCGCCATTCTGATTCTCCCAGCTCACGCTGTTTCTCCCTATTGATACACACAACAAAAAAAAGTTAGCAGTGGCCCCACATTCCTGACGCTGTCCCCCTCAAACGCCCCCGTTTAGATGTGGACGAGTGCGAAGGCAGTCACCGGTGTCAGCATGGCTGCAAGAACATGATGGGAGGCTATCGGTGCAGCTGCCCTCAGGGATACACGCAGCACTACCAGTGGAACCAGTGTGTGGGTGAGGACCAGGACACACACAACCACACACAGAAGTATACATACTGTAGACATACACACAAACACACTCACACATACATGCTTGCAAACTATAAAATATTTTATTAAACCAACAAAAAAACAACACTAAATAAAGAATGGAGTGTGTAAATGAGAGAAATCAGCATGAATGCAAGGTGTGTGTGTGTGTGTGTGTGTGTGTGTGTGTGTGTGTGTGTGTGTGTGTGTGTGTGTGTGTGTGTGTGTGTGTGTGTGTGTGTGTGTGTGTGCGCGTGTGTGTGTGCGCGTGCGTGCGTGCGCGTGCGTGCGTGCGCGCGCGTGCGTGCGTGCGGTGTGTGTGTGCAGTGGTGGGGCCAACCACCAAGTCTGAGCAAAGCAATGGAACAAATGGCCACAGGCAAAGTCAAATGGCGGTCAGGGGCTTGACCGCACAGGTGTGCCATAGCTGTGGGAACGACCACCCCACCACCTAGCAGCCCAGCAGACAGCAGGCCGGCGGCACAAACCATATTGACAATAATACTGTTATCGTTGTTACGCGTAATGAAAGAAAACTTTTGGTCTGTCTCTCAAACCCGAAGAACTTTGTGTAAGAGTTTTGTCTAGTTCTGTGGACAGGGTCTGTGTGTAGAATAGTTAGGGAATTCCTTCTGGGCAAACAGCAGAAGGTTGTAAAAACTGTCTGGCAGAAGAGCAGAGGTTGCTAGGAGAGAAAGAGGCCGGCTGGTTAACAGCTGGGCCAGGAGGACGGAGCCAGAAACCTTACCAGCCTGCAAGGAGAAAACTACCCAATACTGCCACCTGTTGGAATGTTATTATACTAAATATGTACGCGTGACTATTGAACAGGTGCTTCTATTGAAACGCAAGAATCTAAATAATCCAGGTTTTCCAGGTTTATAAGTTCATCTAGCTTGTCTAAGGACTACAAGTTTTCCTTACAGTAAACGAACAGTCTAGAATTAGTCTAGCTGTCCTTTTTTTGAATCCTTGGGCCAACCAACCCAATGAAAAGATAAATGACTAAACAAATATCTACGAGAATCTCAAAAGAGGGATATTTTGAGTCGTCATCCCCAGACTTCCTGCTGTATCACTTCCATATGTGTGTGTGTGTGTGTGTGTGTGTGTGTGTGTGTGTGTGTGTGTGTGTGTGTGTGTGTGTGTGTGTCCCAGACGAGAACGAGTGCTCCAACCCTGGCAGCTGCGGCTCGGCGTCCTGCTACAACACGTTGGGCAGCTTCAAGTGCGCCTGCCCCTCAGGCTACGCCTTCCACCGGCTCAGTAGCACCTGCGAGGACCTCAACGAGTGCTCGTCGTCTAGCAACCCCTGTAACTATGGCTGCGCCAACACTCAGGGCGGTTACCTGTGCGGCTGCCCCCCGGGGTACTACCGCGTGGGACAAGGGTGAGGAGAAAGGCTGCATGGCCAAGAGTTAGCGGATCGATATGTCGTTATAGAACATGAGATGTATATATATTTTTTTATCCTGACGGGAAATTGCAGGCCAGAGGTATCATAACAAAGTAAACTGTCTGGTGGAGCCATTTGTCATAGTATATTTGCGTGTAAATTCAAAGGTTTACATACAGTGGGGCCAAAAAGTATTTAGTCAGCCACTGATTGTGCAAGTTCTCCTACTTAGAAAGATGAGAGAGGTCTGTAATTTTCATCATAGGTACACTTCAACTATGAGAGACAAAAATTAGAAAAAAAATCCAGGAAATCACATTGTAGGATTTTTTAAGAATTTATTTGTAAATTATGGTGGAAAATAAGTATTTGGTCAATAACAAAAGTTCAACTCAATACTTTGTAACATAACCTTTGATGGCAATGACAGAGGTCAAACGTTTCCTGTAAGTCTTCACCAGGTTTGCACACACTGTAGCTGGTATTTTGGCCCATTCCTCCATGCAGATCTCCTCTAGAGCAGTCATGTTTTGGGGCTGTCGCCGGGCAACACGGACTTTCAACTCCCTCCACAAATTTTCTATGGGGTTGAGGTCTGGAGACTGGCTAGGCCACTCCAGGACCTTGAAATGCTTTTTACGAAGCCACTCCTTCGTTGCCCGAGCGGTGTGTTTGGGATCATTGTCATGCTGGAAGACCCAGCCACGTTCCATCTTCAATGCTCTCACTGATGGAAGGAGGTTTTGGCTTAAAATCTCACGATACATGGCCCCGTTCATTCTTCCCTTAACACGGATCAGTCGTCCTGTCCCCTTTGCAGTAAAACAGCCCCAGAGCATGATGTTTCCACCCCCATGCTTCACAGTAGGTATGGTGTTCTTGGGATGCAACTCAGCATTCTTCTTCCTCCAAACACGACGAGTTGAGTTTTTACCAAAAAGTTCTATTTTGGTTTCATCTGACCACATGATATTCTCCCAATCCTCTTCTGGATCATCCATATGCTCTCTGGCAAACTTCAGACGGGCCTGGACATGTACTGGCTTAAGCAGGGGGACACGCCTGGCACTGCAGGATTTGAGTCCCTCTCGGCGTAGTGTGTTACTGATGGTAGCCTTTGTTACTTTGGTCCCAGCTCTCTGCAGGTCATTCATCAGGTCCCTCCGTGTAGTTCTGGGATTTTTGCTCACCGTTCTCATGATCATTTTGACCCCACGGGATGAGATCTTGCGTGGGGCCCCAGATCGAGGGAGATTATCAATGGTCTTGTATGTCTTCCATTTTCTTACAATTGCTCCCACAGTTGATCTATTCACACCAACCTGCTTGCCTATTGCAGATTCACTCTTCCCAGCCTGGTGCAGGTCTACAATTTTCTTCCTGGTGTCCTTCGACAGCTCTTTGTTCTTGGCCATGGTTGAGTTTGGAGTCTGACTGTTTGAGGCTGTGGACAGGTGTCTTTTATACAGATGACGAGGTCAAACAGGTTCCATTAATACAGGTAACGAGTGGAGGACAGAAGAGCTTCTTAAAGAAGAAGTTACAGGTCTGTGAGAGACAGAAATCTTGCTTTGTGGGTGACCAAATACTAATTTTCCACCATAATTTACAAATAAATTCTTTAAAATTCTTACAATGTGATTTCCTGGATTTTTTTTCTCATTTTTGTCTCTCATAGTTGAAGTGTACCTATGATGAAAATGACAGACCTCTCTCATCTTTCTAAGTAGGAGAACTTGCACAATCAGTGGCTGACTAAATACTTTTTGGCCCCACTGTACGTTTTAGCTCCTTCTTCGGTCATCTCTTGAAAGCACTGCAATGCAGCCATGCGAGTTAAGGTTTCCGTGGTGCTTCTATTGGTCGTACACAAGGAGAAGCTCCTTTGGGTATAATGTGGTTGTATCTACCCACTAAGCTACAGCGTTCCACATCGATATCATATATGAGACAAGCGTATGTGAAAATGTTGAGTTCCAAAAATGATTGAGGGTGAAACGTAATGTTTTGTTTTGACAATGTGTTTCGTTTCCCTCTTATTTGTCTTTCTTTGCAGCACCTCATTTTGACACCCCTCCCTTTTTTTTCTGTGATTGTCTCGTGGCTGTGGTGTTTGTGTTTGTCCAGTCACTGTGTGTCCGGTGTGGGCTTCGGGCAGGGCCAGTATGGGCCAGCAGAGGGCGACGTAGAGGAGAACCAGAGTAACTCCCTGTCTCCAGAGACCTGCTACGAGTGTAAGGTGAACGGCTACCCCAAGAAGGGACGTAACAGACGTAACACCAACGGAACACAGACTGAGGAGGTGAGAACAGCACGCTCCCGAAAACTCTCTCTGCCACCGTGCCGTAGAACACTCTGGAATGTTCCATCTCGTTTCAAATAGTCTTTCAGTCAAGGTCAAGATTCTGTTCTAAGTGAAATCGTTTTGTCATTGAATGCCCTTTGTGTGATTTATTCCATGTTGTTTGTATAAATTGTGGTGGTGTTGGTGTTAAATAACTTACATCTTTTAGGAAAGTGCTACACAAATAAAGGTTGTATAAAAATTGTTCTTATTATTATCCATTAGTTATAGAAGAGATAGAAGATAAGAGACACACAAAATGTACAATTCTCAGTTATTTTAACTGCGTAATTAACAGTGAAATCTCAGACCCAGCATTTACCTCTCTCCCCCCCCCCCCTTTTACAGGAGGAGCAAACGGTGAGCCTTGCCAGCCTGGACATGGAGCAGCCTCTCTCCTTGTTCCTCAACGCCTCCCACCTGGACCCCCGGCACCACCTCCTGGAGCTGGTCCCCGCCATCAAACCGCTCTCCGGCCACGTCCTTTACGTCATCGCCACCGGCAACCACGACGGAGTGTTCCGCCTTCAACGCCACGACGGCCTCACCTACCTGCACAGCGCCAAGAGGAAGGCGGCGGTCGCCGCGCCGACGCTGCCGCGGGACTACACGCTGGAGATCGTCAGCTCGCCGCTCTACAGCAAAGCCCAGCTCGGCCAGCTGGAGGACAGCCGGGACCAGGACTACCTCACGGGGGAGCTGGGGAAGAACCTGCACATGAGGCTGCATATCCGACTGCAGTAGCAGGGGTGGGAACACCCCCGTGGTGAAATGGACCCTTCCAAGACACTGACTACCTTAAGCCAAAGAAGTGAGTTGAGGAGAGGAGCGTTGGGAGCTAACATTGATCCTGAACGTACAATATAGCAGTGACAGTGAAAGTACTGAAAATGACTTATCTTGTAGAAGAGGAGGTGATTCAAAGCTTGAAGATTATGGAATCGAAGACAGACATTTCATCTTACGTTTTGTGACTGTGATGAATATGTTTGAATTCTAACTAAGACCTATTAGGAACAGTTATGCCCACACCATGATGGGTGTTGCGTACTCTGAACTCAAACAAAATGTGTCACATCCTTTAACCAGCATGGCCTATTATCTTTCAGATATGACACCATACTGGGTTTGGTGCAGCTTAGCATGTAGTACTGTAGATTGCAGTATTACAGCATGTCCTATTTTGAGTAATGCACAACAAAATGGGCTTCAAAAGGCTGTGAATGGACAAGTTGCAGAATGTATTGATGGTTCTAGTTATACTTGCCCATATAGTTTCCCATATAATAAGAGTTTGAAAGTTTTCTTGTGCATTGAAGACCATTGCTGTTGTTTAGTTGAATATTTGGTTGGAGTACAAAGCCACTGTTTTGTGTGGCCTATTGCCTTCCAAAAGGAAAATCTGAAACTTTTATGTTTGCTTTATGAAACAGAACAAAACAAAAAAGGATAATTGTCATTGTGAAAAAAGCAATAATCAAACTTTGCATTCTTTCTTAAATTTGTATATATTATCAATCAGTATTCCATCTTATTTTACCTGATTTTCTTATTTATTTTAGTACTTTGCAAATTATATATTTTATTATTTAAAAAATAGAGGCCTTCAAGGATTAAAAGTTACATTACATAACATGACAATAGAATGACCCACATCTGATTGACTTCAATATCTTGTTAATAACATTTTAGGAATTGTTGCAGTTCCTGTAATATTTCCTCAAATAATTACCATTTAATATTTAAATCCAGGAAGACACCAGACAATATCAGGTCTCTAATCAGCTTTTATTACTTCAAAAATATATGTATACGAGGTGTGAATTATTGAAGTTCACTTTCTCCCAACATCTTCTGTTACTAGGTAGAAATGGGTCTGGATATCTGGAGAATCTGGTGTCATACATTTCCTGCTTCCAATGAGCCGGGCTAGAATTGGTTAAACCAAGCAGGTTTATAGCTTGTTGGACATTTCTGATATTGAAAAGTGTCTAACTGCCCTTAAAAGCTCGAGTTGGTAGATTTAGTTATGAAAGCAGCTGTAGTAAACTTAAAATCCAAACACCGTAAAAGATTTGATGGCAAAATTGCAATTACTTTATAGTGGTTTCCAGATAGGTTACAGATTTTATGACACTTGACGTCTCTTTTAAATACAACAGACTTCATGACTTTTTGACAGCAGCACCACTAGATCACAGGAAACGTATAAATAGAACCAAACATCATTTTATATCTGTCAATGATCTGTTCGACTTATGGACTAACACAGTTTTTATAAAGATCACTTGGGGTAATTGGTGGAAGGAATTAATTGAGGCATAAGTGAAGTGTTCCTTCCTAACAATTTCTTACCAAAACCGTTTAAAACAGGTACAACAAACGACTTGATAGGTTTATGACCATACTTGTTTAAAAATCTGACTTCTGACTGTGCTATCAATCTCTTGTAACTGCTAATTACACACATTACATGAGAATTTTACTGATTCAAAAAGTCACAACTGTAAAGTTGACGGTGCTATTATGTGGTTGAACAAGCAATGATATATAACAAAATTATTGTCAACAAAAGCAGAAGCATTCTGTGATATTTGTCTTGTGTTTTTTTTATCCATAGGTCAAATACTATAGCTATCTTAAACAGGTGTTGTAAAAGATACAATATTTTTAAGAGAATATATGTCCTTCAACATCCTTGCCAAAAAAAACATTGTTTATTGTTGCATTTGTGTATTATATTGTAACCATTTGACATTTATTGATTTAAAAAAAAAAACTTTTTTCCAGTAAACGTGTTGTTTAGAGGTGAAAATCTGGTGCGTTTATTTTTAAATATTTGTTTGAGAATTTAATCCAACCAAATAATCCACACAGTGGCACTGTTGTTTAACATGTAAGGGCAGATTAAAACATTTGTCCATTACTGAGAACTTTTTAAACATAACACATAAGATAACGTTTTATATATATATATATATATATATATTTATTATATTTTATCATATTAGATTTATTATATTATATTTTATATCTTAGTAACAGCATTTCAAGGTGCATTTCACCAGTTTTTTTAAGGACTTCAAAAATGTTGGGCGATAAAATGTACAGAAGAACAGTCAGCTTGAGAATTGTTACAATGGGCTGTATGGTTTATCAAAGGTGGATGACAATGCAGGCTGGTGTGCAGGTATTATATTTTTACCATGTGTTTTCTTGCACTATCATAAAAGAGTTGAAAGTACAGTATGTCATCCTCTTACAATAGCATATAGAACCTGCCAATCCTCTTCTCAATAAGGATAACCAAATTGTGGTGTTTAGAAATTTCAGACCCACCGTAAAAAGTTGGTACCGCAACCCACATTATGAATGCTGTACACCTGTCTCTCTTTTGCTACTGTTTAATTCAGTCACCATGTGCTTGCCAGGTTACTTATGGTAGCTTGAGGTGCAAACTATATATGTCACTAGAGCAAATGAGTTCACTACGCAACACACAGACTGGAAGCCCTTATTAAATTAGAGGTTTATTACTTTTACACATAGGCATGACATCAAGTTTGAGAAATACAACATAGATGAAAAATGGCTCAAGGTGCACAACAATAAATGCTGTTACTTTATTTCCCCAAACCAAATTATTTGGTTCATAATATCAAGCTTAGAAAAGTCACACAAAAGCCTTTCTCATTCATGCAATTTTGGTCATAAGCCCCCTTTTTTATGGACTTAAGAGACATCCAAGTGAGCTGCTATCATTCCAAGTTTACCATTAGAGCCAACAGAGGGGCCCGAAGTGGCTTCATGAAGGAGATAATACACACTCAACACACGCAGACACGAGAGAGATTCACAAAACGTACATTCAAATACAGAAAGGCACGCTCAACCAGCTGAAACGACACCTTAAGAGATTCTATCTGAAGCTACCGATAAGTATCTTTGTTAGACCTAGTGGCGGGCTTGAGGCCTTTAGGCTCTGGTTTAATATGAAACTGTGAAAGAGCTTTTGTGCCAAATACTGCACTCTCTATATGCATGTTCCTTCAAACGATATTTGAGGCGATGGCAATAGCCTACTTTGGTGATGTAACTTAGTGCTAGATTGCCAGAGCTGTGAAACGACCTCACTATCCCTTCATCTATACTGCAGGCCCAAGCGTGTATAATCATCAGTGTGTGCTTAATTTCTGGGCTCTTCTGGTTCACTTCAGACACATCATAATGGATCTTGCACGTTTTACAGTTAAAGAAGGATTTGAGAAATATAATTTAGGAAAATGAGGCTTAAAATAGCAATTATGCATATTGGCATGTTTCTTGGTGCAGGCTTTTATCAGCCCTGCTTAGGCATGCAGTGGAAATACTTAGCTAATGGGTGTACACCATGCATACTACTATACAAAACCGTTGGTTGGCTAGGTTTTAGCATACTAGCTACTATCGACTAGAACTGTGGCTTGTGGCAAGATCCTGTGAGAACTGGTGGGCAGTGACATGGACAGAACATTTTACAAGGGAGGGCCAAGTGAAAGGGGTGGCTGAGAAAATCAAATGTATCAAATCTTGCTGAAATTCTGACAGGGGGTGGGGAGGGGTCACCAGGGGGGGCTAATCTGATTTCAGAGGGGGCCCTGGCCCCCTCGGTGGCCCCCCTTGGACCCACCACTGCTGGTGGGTTCTTGAACAAGACACTTAGCAAAGGGCTGCTTCCAGTCCAATCAGTTTACCAGTGTATAGTGTAAGGTTGACAAAATTGAAACCATACTTTCAAGGATGATTTGATTCATTTCAATTGATTTATTTATTGCAATAAAGATGTACAAAGTATTTATAACCTTAAATGTTAAAATGTTAGAAAAAAGCATATCTGTGACAGTTAACAGTACAGCATATCAAAACATTACTGTTTCAACGGGCTTGGCAGAAGCTCAACCCAGACTGAAGAGAAGGAGAAAAACATCTTTAAACCGTTTTGTCAACATCGCTTTTTCTTCAAAGGCATATAAAAGATAGAAATGTACAGACTGAAAAAAAAGAAACTTAAAGACAATTTTTGGAGGAGATCAAAATGCCAAACAAAAGAGAACAAAAATCAACATGCAATTAACTTAAACCAAAAAAAAAATATATATATATATATATATATGGGGGAAAAAAAATGTATAATCTTGGAGAAAATTCTATGCTAAAATAAATATACCTTCTCCATTTTAATTTGAAATGAATGTTCCACTCCCTTAATTTATGTCGTTAGGCTACCAAGTATATACAGGTTAGTTAAGAGTTCTACAGTGTGAACTATGAGTTCAGAGTCACTTAAGTTCTGACCACTGTCTATTTCTTCATTGGTCATCATGGCTCAAAACTCCTAACAGATTGGGAATGAGGTAAAGGGAGGGGAGGTTGGGGGCTTTGGCTAAAAATACATAGAGGATGAAAACAATGAAGTGAGAGAGTTCGCTAGTACAGGTATAATAGTTTTGTCTACTTTAAATGACCACACAAGTAGTGGTGTCAGAACCGTCTAAACAGAAGATAATGCTGTAGTATTTATTGTAATGCAGGTCGTCACACAGTGTAGGACCTTGTGTCTACGTGTGTCTATTACAGCAATGAAGAGAAAGAACACATTCACAGACACAAGTTATTTGGTTGTGACAAATCCACATAGCAAATGGCTGTATTATGTGACATCTCAGAAGACAAAACAGCAGATTCCTTCCTGTGTTATTTGTACATCTATTGTTCTCACACACAAATAAGCAGTGACCCGTGTTCCTTGTAACATTGTTGCTTTGTAACAGTAACTTAAGGGCAACCCATCGATTCATACACCCACTCTGAACGGCTCTAGGTTAGTAAGATTGTACCATCTGGTTTCTAAAAAAACATTACTTTCCCTCCCACCCATTCAAATAATTACATGCTTTGCACATACTTGAAAATAATACCTTTTATACAGTAGTATATATAGATAGAAAGTTATATATATATATGTATATATATTCATTCGTAATGGCGTATTCATTCTCTAGATAAAAAGGACACGGAACGGTGGGATGCAGTCATGTGGGTGGTGATAGTAGGCTACATTGAGCCAGAAAAACAGAATACACTGCACTTTTGAGTCCCGTGTGTGGCAGAGGATTTCCAAGTGGATGGTAGCTCCAAAACACAAGGTGACAAAACTCAGCAGGGCTTCGAAATGACGAGGGTGAAAATACGTAGACCAGAGAACATTACCATATGTCAACTCACATTAGTGTTTCAAACGATTTTACATTCAGCTGACCGAAGTCGCACGACCACACATTGTTTTTGGGAATTGCATTTACACTGTGGGAAAATCTATTATTGGGAGGAAAGCGCAGGTGGTCGTCTTTGCTGTTTATAGGTGACTTAGCAGTCGTAGGTAAGGCGTGGGCAAATAAAAACAGTACATAAAAAATGGTTCAGAACCCTGTTTTGATCCAGAAGCTTTGCGGCAGTTTTTCGTCTAATAACATTTACTATCAGCTACGCGCTCTGGGACACTCTTTCCCGTTAGGTAGGCCTACAGAAAAAGTTCCCGAAAGGTTCTAAACAACTTCAATTAAATAAAAAACGGTTTGACTGTGCCAGAAACGTATCAGTTAAGTTCTGTGTATCGGGTTTTTGAGCCAGGCTTAACATGGCCCGTTAATATACAGAGGTGATCAGAGCCATTTATAAGAATAAGATAACAGGTTTCAACTACAAACAGTAATAGGACAGCAGCCCATCTCCACAAAGGTACATCTCAACACCCAGTTCTACAGTAGGTGCTTATTCAAAACATTTACTGTGAACCAAACCCTCTTCATAAACCCCTAAAAAAAGCCTGGAAGAAGAAATGAACAGGCCGAATGAAAAAGAAAGAAAGGAAGCATGTCTTCAGCCCCATGTTGTGCTACATGTTTGACAACTCCAATATGGCGCTTGCTTTTTGTCTGAGGCCGAATGGACAAGTGCTAAACTACGGACAACACGGCCGAGAATCGCCTTGGATCAGCATTTCACAGGCGTTGGGCTAACCCGCAGAAAACACACATTCCGGACTGAACCACTGTACGAGACTAGCAGGGGTGGCGTGGGTTCTTGAAACGAGAACGAAAAATCACATGGTATATATATACACATCATTTACACATCTCTTTAGAAATACTGAAGTTACACATTCTCTTTGACACCCTTTCAGAACGCCCCGACAAGCTAGCTACTTAATCAATAATTCAATCATTCAGCCAGTATGGCTTATAGAAGAAAGGACTTGACAGCAATTGTGACTTGTTGCGTTAAGGCAAGGTCTTCAATAGTTTGTAGGGCTACAGACCATTTAAACATGGGAATTATTATCCAGAACCCAGGGGTTAGAAAGGGGATTCTTTATTTATTTATATATATATATATATATATATATATATATATATATATATATATATATATATATATATATATATATATATATATATATATATATATATTTTTTTTTTTTTTTTACTTAAAGCCTTTGTGCTAGCTTGCAGCATCGAATGGCCTTTTTTTAGGTGTGACCAGGATCTAAGCCACTACCTGTCCAGCTGAAGTCAATTCTCACCCAAAAGAGGACCCAGATCTTCACATTAGGTTCATATTATGTATCACTCACTACCACAGTCAAGCTATATTCTTTGTAGTATCCTAAGTAAGTAGTAGATAACACACCTTGGGTACATATATATCCCTTAGGCCGCTTGAAAAGGAAGACAACAAAATGGATGGAAACCAAAATCTAAATGAGTAGGCAATGTAAAGGAAGAGAAAAGTAGTTTGTGTGGAAACCCTTCCCTTGCATTCCACTCACATAAATACACATTCTCAATTAAAAACTAAAACATTTGAAACCAAAAAACATCTATACTAATACCCATGGGTTATACTGTGTCAATCTGGGTACAGCTTTAAAAATGTAATTGGATTTGAACTGGAAGGCACATCCATAAGGCTTTAAAAGGTGCTGCAAATCAACCGGCGTGGTTCACTCTCCCAACACATGAGGGAAAAAAATAGGATGATTATTGCCGTTTCAAAAAATAATAAGAATAAAAAGACTTAAAGACCAAGAATCTAAAAGTTGTGACATCAAGATAATCAGAATAGAAATAGTATTAAAAATGATCTGGGGGGTATGTGTGTGTGTGCTTTTCGAGCCAGAGAAATAAACGTAAAAACAATTGTTTGCTATGTGAGGAAATCAGAAAGGTGAGGGGTTCAAGAATGAACCCCAGGTTCTTCCAGCCTCCATTTAAAAATAAAATAAAAAAATACCAAAAAAAGGCGGGCCTTCACTGACTCTCAGCAACTTCCTGCCAGCCAGCCAATCCGCCGTCACTTTGGAGAGTGCCGAGGATGGACCTTAAGCAACATCATTTCCTACACTAATATTAATATAACAATCACCGTATTCTTATGAGTGGCTACTGTTTGGTCTGTGGATGGGTGTCTTTTTTCAATGCATCTTTTTTAAGTTATGCTGGAACTGGGATGGGAAGTGTGAGCGTTCCCAGAGGCAGCCAGTGTGTGTGTGTGTGTTTTTTCTTAAGAGTAGAAGGTGAGGACGCTCTGGTGGTTCCCGCGGACCAAAAGGATGGGGGGCAGGTCCTTGGACAGCGTCTCCAGCCAGGACATGTACAAAGTGCTGGACACCGTGCCTTTCCTGGCCAGGGGCAGGCTCCTAGGAGCAGGGACACACGACAGGAGGAAGAGCCGTATTATTAAAACACAGGAGGAGGATGCCTAAACCAAAACCCACCTTTAACCACCTGGCACAAGAAAGTGTTAGGCTTACTTCTACAATACCATATAGTGCTTTTTGTGCTTCCACACATACCTAAACAGCCACCTTGTGTGTTTTCACACTCTGTTCATAGGATCAACATATTATGCTGTTAATATGTTGCATTCTGTGAGTTGCACATTCCCAGTTCATTTCTATCAGGTAGCCATTTGGAGGCCACAGCGTTTGACCCTGGCAGGGAGCGGTGAGACTGGGTCACTGTAGGCTTAAGTACACGTCACCCATAGGCAGAGTTTGACATTTGTGCCGGGAGGGGCAATTTTTTTTTTTTACAGATGTCAATGCGTGGCGTGCGTATTTTAGACTTAATGAAGTGACATATTTCAGCCGCTGGGGGGGGGGGGGGGGGCCTGCCTCCCCGTAAACTCTGACTATAATGTCACCTGCCCCCCCACACCGACGCCCCTGACCCAACGCAGGCGCCACCTTCAGATTACATCATCGTCCATACTGTGGCAGCCGACCTCTTATGTAAGCCCCAGGGCAGGACGCCAGCCACACACACACACACACACACACACACACACACACACACACACACACACACACACACACACACACACACACACACACCAGATGTTCTCTGTGTCCCATCATGCGACAGAACCCCCCTCTTCTAACACGCTTGTTGCAGATTTTAAATATGACACGCACGCACACCTTATCTAGTGTGTCATAGATTCAATAAAAAAAAAAAACACAGGATAATAATTTAAAAAAAGCTTGAAAAGAATAGTGGGAGGATGCAGTGGTGTTGACTGGCAGCATCAGCCTGTGCAGCAGCATCAGCAGTAGCATCAGCCAGGCGGTGGGTGGTGGTGGTGGTGTTAGGGCCCTGGTGGGTGGATCACCAGCGGTAGGGGTGAACAGGGCGCCTGCCTCAGAGACGCTGGGCTAAGCCGGCAGCACGCCCAGACAATGGTTGGGTAATTAACCCACAGCACTACTCAATATGAGAGAGTGGAGGATCCTCTGTGAGCCTGAATGTGGGTGGGTGGGTGTGGTTGTGGGGGGGGGGGGGGGGGGGGGGGCTGCTGGCAGTGTTTCAGTTCACATGCAGGCTTGGCCTTTTCACTTAGCGCCTTTTATTGACAGAGCTCTCACGGCTGCACACCAGAGGTCAAAGCTATGAGGGCAGTTCTAACACACACGCACTCACTCACTCTTTTATGGCCTCTTCACTCTCACAACCCCCCCCCCCACACACACACACACACACACACACACACACACACACACACACACGGTCTTACATGACGATGAGGTTGGCTGTGTTCGAGTGCTCCTTCAGCAATTCGTTGAGTCTGATCTGGCGGTTGGTCTGAGGAGACAAAACACACACACACACACACACACACACACACACACACACACACCAAAGGCTTTAGTTTGCCTAAACTGGTATCAGGTTACTAGATAGACATCTAGAGCTAAACACGCCAGGGTGAGGACTTTCCTATGGCCAAGCCAGACAGCGTATTCCTGTTCAACAATAGTCCTATCCCATCCAGAGGGCTTTGTCGTTAAGTCCACTGACTGGGTCGTTTGTCTTCCACTACCACCAGTGTCTGCTTCTCTCACAATGATCAGTGGACTGGCTGGGTTAGCTCTTCATATTCATTTGGAGATATCGACGGCTAGACTAGACTGGAGCAGCAGTATTCACCTCACCTGAATCGCCAGCCCACACGTTAACAAAAGAGGGTGCCATGTTAGATTAATGAAGGACTACTCGGGGCTATGCAGACTGCTCAGGGCTATGCAGACTGCTCAGGACTACGCAGACTATCACTCCTTACCAACCTGATAGTGTCCGGGTGTAGTTCACATCAGAGCTCCTAAACTAAGAGTCTCAGCAATAAACTAATTTAATAAAACGTAGTAGACTTAACTACCCTTCACGGATATGCACCATTACCAGTCTTTAATTTCACAAGAAAAAGGTTAATTTCCGTTTATGGCAAAGCAATAATGTTTTGCGACAGCAACTCAAGTCTGGTTTCTGTTTCCTAAATATAGTGGCAATTGTGACTGTGCCTGTTGACACCGTTACAGTTGTGTGTGTAATCCATTTTGGTGAGGTTGTGGATCTAGTGAATGTTTAGTCTACCTTGGCCCTAGAGAACTCCAGTACTAGTAAGAGTGTATGTCCCCTAACAACATATTTACCCTTCGATAACAATGTGGTTTGTACTACTTACAGTGTATTTGCCCAACCCAGAATCTAGAGAGCTAGGTTAGAGCTTGATGTCATTGTGGTTTGTACTACTTACAATGTCTTGCCCAACACAGAATCTACAGAGCTAGGCTAAAGCTTGATGTCATTGTGGTTTGTACTAGTTACAGTGTTTTTGTATTAACTCAAGAGGTTTACCACGGCCCAGCAGAGCTAGGTTACAGTTTGATGGTAAACCTGACCCACTCTGATAACGCGGCCCTGCAGAGACGCACGTTCTTGGGGCGGACGGCGGTGCGGGTTACCTTGGCTCTGTAGAGCTCAAGCTCGTTGTCGGTGATCCTCCAGGGCTCACTGTTCTTCAGCCTCTCGGCGGCCTCCTGCTCCATGTCATCCTCCTTCAGACGGTAGGGCTCGATCATCTCCTCAAAGGCTGCCACACTGACCACCACCACCACAACAACAACAACGTCAGAGTTTTAGCTCCCTGCTTAGAACAGAGGGAGTGATGATGATGATACACGCTATGTTTTAACATGTTTTGTGGGGAGTCAGAAGAGGGAAATGGGCTGGAAAATTGTCTTCTGCAATTGTTTTTGATTGGGGAAAACATTCATACGATCCTCCCCCAAAACGCAAACTGCTAACCAAGAGGGAAGTTTGTAATGTGTGGAAAACACTCCTTATTTAGTTTTAACCACAAATCAGCGAATACACTCGACTTCCATATCCAACACGCAATTACTTTATTAGTGCCTGCAAGTCTACAAAAGCTTTCCTGGAAGTCTGTAAGTGGTTGCAGGCACTGTGAGTTCTCAATCAGACACACATCCTATTCCAAACACTGACTACTCCAGTTGCAAATTGTATTTACTCTATTATAAATATAAGACTAAAGGACCATTTAAAAAAAACGATTTATAGGAAATAACAATTTCCTGGAATGGAATGGAATTTTTTCAGGAAAAAATCTAAACACAAAGAGGAGTGGATGTTCAGCATTTTAGTGACGCAATCCTTTATAAAATCACTTGGATAATGCGTAAACAAGACGCAATCGGAGCTAATGATCTAGCGAGGGGAGTCCACTCACTTTTCCTTCTTGGGCTTGGTGTTGATGTCTCCCAGCACGTTAATGTCGGAGAAGTCTATCCTGAACTTGCTCAGCAGCGTTGCCATCCTGGACGGGGATCAAAGAGATGAAAGGTCAGAGGTCAGGACACACACACACACACACACACACACACACACACACACACGTGAACGCCCCCACCACCACCTGCAGGAGAGACTGCAGCAGCATCACTCGCCAGGTGGGCTACTCGTCTCTTAGCGAGGCCAACAGAAAAAGAAAAGAAAAAAACAACAACTCTTGTTTGAAGTCACCAAACAAAAAAGTCACTCAGATCACAGGTATGAGAGCTGAACGGAGACCCCCCCCCCCCCTCCCCCCGCGCAACTGCAGCGGGGAATTGAGTTGATTCTCCCCCCCCCACCCCCCCCACCCCCCCCACAACAACTGCAATTTCCGCTGGCCTTCCCTTCAAAGGCAGCGAGGTAATCTTTCAAAAAATCTCCAGCATCTAGAGAGCTGGAAGAGCGGCTGTACAAACACAGAATTGTATTTTTCTACGTAGAGTGTTAACAACCAATACCCAGGTACCCAGGACATCAAAGAAAGGAGGGGGGAGGGGGGCGTCAACACACGGCAGAGATAATGACAGGAGTCTGAAGTATGAAATGTTAGAGGAATACCAAAGGCGCATGATAAACTGAGTTCTAAATTTGTAACATACTACACAGATTAGGTTCTCTCTATCTATCTCTCTCACACACACACACACACACACACACCCAGAGAGAGAGAGAGAGAGATAAAAGCAGACGGTTACTACAGCATCTAACATGGTGCTAATTATAGCAGACAAAGGAAGCCGGGGCAGCTGTAGACAATGAGCCAGGGGAAGGAAGGGGGGAGAGAGCAGAGTAGAAGAAGAGAAAGAAGGGAAGGAAGTTGAGCAGGGCAGAGAGAGGAGACAAGGAAGAAAGCAGGGGGGAGAAAACAGAATGGCCAGAGAAGCAAAGAGAGGGGGACAGAGAGAGAGAGAGAGAGAGAAACAGAGGAGAGGGCAACACATTGGGAGAAAGAAGATATGACTACTGAAAACATCAAAGACAGACAGACAGACAGACAGAGAGACTCTCATTTAAAATTAAAAAAATGACATGTGAGAGAGAGAGAGAGAGAGAGAGAGAGAGAGAGAGAGAGAGAGAGAGAGAGAGAGAGACAGTCGAAATGAATGGGAAGGAATTTTTTGGCTGACTGGGGGAATCCACTGGGTCTCTTTAAAGGCAGCCAGCCAGCCCGCCAACGTTTACATAAAAGACATGCAGCATTAATGGGTTGCAGCGTGGGCCACGGCGGATGAGGAGCCACTGGCAGTGACTAAGCACGGCTTTTTGGAAGGCGACGCAGAGGGTGCGGCCCCACATAGTCGACATGGATGCCAGCTCATCCTTAATTGAGAATTACAAACAGACATGACAACATCCTGGATCGGCGGCACCTCCCAGTAGACTGGAACGCTATGGACACACGCTCGAAGAGGATGATTTAATGGCCTGATAGCAGCTCTTCCTTGTCATAATGCCAAACGCATAGCTGTGTGTGTGTGCGCAGGTGTGTGTGTGTGTGTGTGTGTGTGTGTATGTATGCTCACGCTCTGCGGTCGTGGTCAATCCTGTTGATCTTGCCACCGATGAAGACCCGGATCTTGCAGTCCTTCCACCTCTTCTTATTGGTCAGCAGGTATGGGATGAGCAGGGTCAGACCTGCAGTGAGGAAAAGGCAGAACGGAGGAGGGGGGAGAGAAAGGAAGGAGGGAGGGAGGAGGAGAGAAAGGAGGAACAGAGGGAGGAGGGGGTGGGAGAAAGGGAGGAGAATAGAAGAAGAAATGTCAATCTTGTAACAGTTTCTCCATGTCGACAGACATTGGTGGCTTCTACAATTTTACGACAACTATTTAGTCAAACAGCTTACATTTAGTGAATATTCTATAAAGTATGAGGCCGGATATCACAAACTAAGTGCAACAAAAACACATGGTAAATATCATGTTTCCATTTCAATTTAATTCAAATCTCCCCGAAAGAGGGAACCTCTATATTTTTCAGTGATTATGTCTGAAATCTCCTCGGGGTGAGTCTGCTCCCCTTGGTGGTGGGAGGCTGCCATGGCAGAACTCACCGCCGTCGTCAAAGAGCCACCAGACGTCCACGGTGCCTTTCCCCTGCTTCTTCTGGAACTGCTGGCTGGCCTCTAGGAGGCGCTGGTCTGCCATGTTCAACGGCACTGTGGGGCTCTTCTTGTCTGGAGGGGGCGACACCGCACACACACACACATCGACAGAAAGACAAACACACAACACACACCACACAAAACACACACACGTGCACACAGTGTTACACAGAGGTCATTGAAATGTAAACCAACCCATCCTGACTCAAATGACAACGTTAGCTAGCAAACTGTGTGTGTGCGTGCGTGGACGGTGATAACCATCAAAGGAAACGAGAACAGCGTGCTCCTGGATCCCAAACAGACACGCTACAATAGGAACGTTCCTAAACAGGCCCGGGTGGAATGTAAACGTTGCGAGGACTGTCTGACTATTCAGAATGTGTGTGTGTGTGTGTGTGTGTGTGTGTGTGTGTGTCTCAGCTAGCGCTTCGGTCAAAATGTCAGTACTGAACAGACCAAGGTGGTAGCCGTAGTAATTCTCCACTTAGTATACCCCAGGTAGAAGTGAAAGGCAAAATGAGGATGCTGTCCATCTTCAGAACAAGTATAACAGATGACATTAGAGCATGGGCAACAGTTTAAAACAGAGAACCAGTGAGAGGACAGAGAGAGAGGAAAGAGAGTGTGTGAGACAGAGAGAGAGAGAGAGAGAGAGAGAGAGAAAGGCCTCCATCCCTCCAGAGGCAGCTTAGCCGGCCTGGCAGGAGAGAGAAGCGACAGAGTAACAGGATGTAGACAGAGTGCTGAGGACACAGTGTCATCTCCACAGAGAGAAGCAGCAGCCGCAAACACACTGAGGAGAGAACGGAAACAAGAGGCGCTTTAGAGGAAGTAACACACACACACACACACACACACACGAGAGGAAGACATTCTCACGCTGACTTGGGCAATATGTAAACACAAGGGCATGCGTGTGCACGGGGACACACGTGCGCGGTTAAGGCCGCAGGAAGCTGGAGCGTTAGTGGCGGAAGAGAGAAAAGAAACGGACAAGGTTATTCCCAGATTTAGCCAGGCCAGCAACGCAGGAAATACTACTGGAAGATGGGGGGAGAGAGAGAGGGAGAGAGACAGAGAGAGAGAGAGAGAGAGAGAGAGAGAACGAAAAAACACAGAGAAAGAAAGGAAATTGAAAGGTGAAAATAGAGTAAAGAGGCTACTACAAGAAACCCAAGGAGAGAAGGTATGTCGACAAGACAGAGACATCAAGGAAAGGTGAAGAGAGAGAAAAAAAAAAGGCAACTGAATAAAATGACTGCCTGCCTTTCTTTAACAAGGGCTGGGTGGGAGCTTTGCCGTCGTCTTCCTCCTCTGGAAAATGGAAGAAAATGGAGGGAAGGGGGGTGGGGGGTGGAGAAGGAGATAGAGAGAGAGAAAGAGGGAGAGAGAATGAAAGGGGTTAACATTGAAGTGTTGTCACGTTGATGAGAAACACATGGATCCAAAGGCTACAATGAGAAGTCTGTTGTACAGGGTGCGTGTGTGTGTGTGTGTGTGTGTGTGTGTGTGTTCACCTATCGAGATGAGTGGGCAACGGGCATAATGGAAAAAGGCCTAATGGCAGCATCGGAGGGACTTTCAAACCAAGCCAGGCAGAGCAGTGAAAAGCGGCGCGCCAGGACTTTTCCATGGAACTTTGGGATGACCGGGAAATCGGGGGCTACGGAGGATTTGGAGACGCATAGCACGAGAGGGATTGAGCAACGATCCAGGGAAACCTTAACATTCTCCCAGGGCATTTGGAAGAGCGATACTTTGACAAATTTATATTTCATATAGTTCCAACCTTTTCTTGCTAGCACGGGAGTGATAAAATTACTTTAAAACTTCAAGCTTTTCCCTTCAAAACAAACAATCTCCTCACTAAATCCCTCGACTGATAAAGTCTTACTCCGGTATTCTGACGGCACCAGAGGGACTTTTCCCCACACACACACACAATGGTTCCTAAGGCAGCAGGACTCTCGAAAGGTTTCTCAGAACATCAAGCCACGCTTCAGTAGCCACCCTGCTGACAGCTGATAGGATTACAGCCACACAACCTCTGTCATATTAGCCTGTCAATCACTGGTTTGAAAAGAGGGAACCTGAGTTTAGCAATGCGTGGGCGTCGGCTCTCAAACAAAACAGTCACTAGTACACGCACACGCGCACGCGCGCACACGCACGCACACGCACACGCACACGCACGCGGTGGAGGGGGAGGGATCTATGTCAGAAGCCTCAGATGCTGCGGATGATATGGCTGGGACGTTGTGAGAAATGGTCCCTACCCAATAAACCGGGACTGGGAAAGCTTAAATGTGCCACACTGGGAAACCGGGAGAGCTTGAGCGGGCAGGACGACGTGACGTTGGGAATCACCGCCGGCTGTTAGTCCGGCAGGGTCAGGATACAGCAGCGTTCCCAGATGCGCTGTGGGAACAGATTCCCCGTTTGTTTGGGCCGCAGTGTGCGTGGGAGGCCAGCAAGCCCTCGTAAGGTCACATGGTCAAAGAACACGCACACACACACACACACACACACACACACACACACACACACACACACACACTTTGGGACAGTTGTGTTGCCTTGTTTAGTGGCCGACACATGCAAACAAAGAGTCTTGTCCTGTTTGTTTACTTGCTCGAGCACGAGCGCGCGCACACACACACACACACACACACACACACACACACACACACACACACACACACACACACACACACACACACACACACACACACACACACACACACACACACACACACACACACACACAGCGTAGGAACCATCTGTGGGCTGTGGACAAACAAACACTGCCTAGTTGGAGGGCCGAGGCCAAGGAGGGGGGGGGGGGGGGGGGGTCTTTGAGGACTTCCTCTTCGGCCTGCGTCCCTCATCCTGCCGACTTACTGGGGGAGTCGTAGAACACAAGAGAGGCCTTTGAGGGATCAGAGGGCTGGGTTGCTGTTTCCAAAGCCTTCCTCTGTTCTAGCCTCCAGTGGTGCTGAGCCCGTGCTAAATACTTCTGCCACAATCACTTTAATGCCTAGATTACCAAAGCCACTCTGAAACCCAATAACCCATATTCATTACTAAACACCACGCCAACTCTAAATATGCATACGTGCACATACATATCCCTTATGCATGTTTCTATCTGTGTCTAGAATACAGGCTGGAGTTTGTTGTTCTTGTTATTGCTTCAGTGGACTTGTGTGTGTGTGTGTGTGTGTGTGTGTGTTGGGGTCGGACCTTTTTGGACCGCGGGGCTGTTCTGGACGCTGGTGGCTTTGGAGGAGAGCTTCGACGAGTCTCCATCAGAGTCTTTACTCATGTCGATGGACACCACCACGTCCTTCATCCCTGACGACTTCTCCTGGGAGGACAGCAGCTCGTCTGGGGGCAGAAAGAGGAGTGAGACGGTCGGAGGAAGGAAAAAGAGTGTGAAATAAGTAGAGAGAGAGAAAGGGAGGAGGGGGGTATTAAAGACAAAAAAAAAGGCATGAAGGACAAATAAAACAAGAATGCATGAGCCTAACACTAAAAGCAGGACCTGTAAAATGGCTGTGAACAAATGACAGCATAGGGGCAAGCCACTTAAGTTAAGTTGTTTTCTACCTTGAGAAGGCTAGCTAATATGAACTCCCCTTTGAGACCACTAGCTATATACACAGAGGGCTGTTTCACGTCCTCACTATCCAAGTCCCCATCGCTAAAAAGGTGGGTCGAAGAAAAGTTAGCGAAGGCGCTGTTTTTCCCCCTCAGATAGCATCTTTGTTTTTCAGGTGAATTCAAGGAGTTTGGAATGTATTCCATTTTCTAGACACGAAGAGTCATACACAAGCAATGATCATTAAAGTGTTTGTGAATAAACCGGCGAAGAATAAGTCTTGCAAGGAAGTGAGACGTTATCAACAAGGCTACGAGTAGAAATGGCAGTTTGAGACAAGGTAAATTGTAACAGGTTTCACGGGAACAGAGTGGGAGTCAGTCTGAAAACCACATCATGTTCTAACCACTGGAGCTTTTTATCTACAGAAACATTCCTCTCAAACGTCTGCTTCATGTTGGGAAAAAGCATTATCTGAGCAATCGCACTTCGTAATAGCACTCTTCGTCACCCCCCCTGCCACTGTCTCAGAAACAGTGGAGTGAAGACACTGAATATATTTGTCTAACGTAACGCGACAAAGCCCAACGGCAAAGCCCAATGGCAAAGTCAAAGTAAACGAACCTGTTATATTTAACCCATCAATGTAAACAGGTTTGTGTTTTACGTTCATTATACGATAAGATTGACGTGGATGTGTGTGTAGGTATATCTCTGTGTGTGTGTGTGTGTGTGTGTGTGTGTGTGTGTGTGTGTGTGTGTGTGTGCGTACCTTGTCCCTGAATGTGGGAAATGTCCAGTCCCTCCTGCAGTCGCAGTATGACGGCACCGTATTGGAAGTCAAAGGCATCGCTGAAACACACACACACACACACACACACACACACACACACACACACACACACACACACACACACACACACACAGTTAGCATTTCCCAGCTCCAAACAAGAGCACACTGTTTGCATGCCCTGTTCTGAAGAAGCCCTGTCAGTTTACGTCATGCTAGTGCACACCATGTTACATGAAACAAATCAAACCAGTGCACACTAACATAAACAAACAACTTCGACCAAACGCTCTTTGTGTTGGAATAAAAGACAAAAAAAAAAGCGTCTGTAAAAACAACTGCATCTTTGTCGTCTAGGAGACACTCCATATTCTTGTCTAGTGACGGAGCTTGTAAACACCCTCATGTAAGTGCTTACTAAATACCTGCGGCCCACTGGGCTAACCTTGATGAAGCTAGCCCTGGCTAGTGCTGGTTGAGGATTGAGGCTAAAAGAGTACATTCCACAGTGCATTAGTGGTGGTTTTTAATATGGAGCTAAGGCTGAACCATCTAAGTCCATAAGCCCTGACACTTTGACCAGGAACACATTCCAGCCAAAAATCCAATCGGGCATAATCTCACGTGACCTCACACTGTTTCAGCTTGATCGAGAGAGGGGAAAGCATCTTAGATGGCGAAACTGGACTGTGTGTGTGTGTGTGTGTGTGTGTGTGTGTGTGTGTGTGTGTGTGTGTGTATGTGTGTGTATCAAGTATCACATGCTCAGGTGCTTTAAGAGGATGACTATTCTAATCAGGTAGTCTTTGCAGACGGACTTTTGAAGTGGAAACGGCCTGTTTAGTCCGATTGAGATCCTCTGCCCGCCCAACCATCCACACACACACACACACACACACACACACACAACTCACTGGATCATGTGGATGTACGTTTCCACATTCATCATGTCTCCGTCTCTCCAGTCGTTCTTGAAACCAAGAACCAGTGTGTTGGGTCTGAGACGACCTAGCCCAGCCGCCTGAGAAAACACACACACACACACACACACACACACACACACACACGGTCAGATCAAACACAATTAATCACAGTGACATCTCTCCACTGGATTAATTTGCCACAGCATGACACCAAAGCTAATCGGTGTTCAAACTGTGGCTATTTCCTTCCTTCTCAATTGTTTTCCCACAACCGTGGGGTGTTTTTGAATCAGAATTAAATCCGATTTTTTTTCTTCTTTTGCTTATTTCAAACCCAGGGTCTATCGCAATTTCAATCTGAAACTTGTTTAAATTATCCCCAGCCAACCCAGTCTGTAGTGTGAAACAGAACCCCGCTTGTGCGTGAGGTGGGTTGGCCAGCTGGTGGCAGGTCTCACCTGTAGCAGGTACTGGGAGCCCTGTCTCATGTCCTCGGCGTAGACCGGTGTGTAGAACGCCTTGGTCTCATTCCTCAGGAGCCAGCGCTGGAAACGGGTCTGGTCCATGGACAGCTCCTTGAAGTTAGGCCTACGGCTTCCCTGCCAGACAGACAGACAGACAGAGACAGACAGAGACAGACAGAGACAGACAGACAGACAGACAGGAATAAAGATGAGGCACAATGTTCAAGCACTTAGACATATCCTGTGACCATGTCCAAAACGTGAGTTCCTCTTAGTGAAGTAAAATGATTCAAGAATGACAGTTTTACTCTCTGCGTTGTGAGTAACTTTTCTTTTTTTCGTTAAAAGGGTATTTTTTCCTTTTTAACAGTTAAGAGTTCCGGAGAGTTCTATAAATCAGTTGCTTGGCATTCGGGAATGTCTTCAGAGAGGGCTTTGGCACACTGAGCTGCACCAAGCCAGGAAAATGTAGCACCATGAGGAGGGAATGTTTTCACCGTTGGCTTGTGTTCACAACCGTTTGGTTTGTGCTCTCAAATGTTCACTTACTTTCTTTACTAATGGAAGAGCAGTGTGTGAGAGAGAGAGAGAGAGAGAGAGAGAGAGAGAGAGAGAGCGAGAGAGAGAGAGAGCCACAGAGAGAGAGAGAGAGCCAGAGAGAGAGCCAGAGAGCCAGAGAGAGCCAGGGAAAGAGCGAGCCAGAGAGAGAAAGGCGCTTTCAGAGAAGCAGCCAGGGGAAAGTCTGTAAAGTGCTTTTTAACGTTGTGGCGGACGCTACCGGAGAAATGACCTCACCGCCATGGCAACGGCGACTGGATGAGGGCGCAACGTTATTGGCCCCACCGTGTCGCAACATTAACGAAAGATTTGATGTTTCGAAAGAACAGGCAAACATGACTTAATGGGATCCCAGTCGACGATGGCGCTGACAGGAAATGTGGATGGAAAACATAAATAAATCGTTTTTAATGAGGTCAGAAATGACAAATAAACATGTTTTTTGGTCGCAAATCGCTTCCTAATGGCTTAATGTAAACCCCTGAGGCGCTGGTGCACTGCAGTTACCAGGATTGGGTCTTTAGGGCTTGTTTGTTGCAATTACTTTAAAAGCCTGGCGTTCACTTTCTCCTCCCGTGAGGATCCAAAATTGTGGTAGAAACTCGAGGGCAATGTTAGGGGTACTTACCGTGCGGACGTGGCCACAGATCATCAGGCCCACATTTTTGGTGAAGCTGTGGACCAGGTTGAGGAGAGCTGGACGGGCGTTGGGATAGCCAGTCATCACCAGACACTGGGGTCTGAGAGAGACACACAACAACAACAACAACAGGGTTAACAATGTATCCATCCGTAACCTGTGCTTGCAACAGTGCCACAGATAACCACTATGAGGAGAGAGAGGGAGGGGGAGAGAAAGAGAGAGACTGTGTTCATTTTCACAGCTTAAATTGAAGTAGCTTAAAGTAGCTCTTAGCCGTCGAAAGGCTTGTCAGCTGTACTTGTATGTAAAAGAAGCACGGCTCCCTAGCTTCTGGAAACTAGTATCTCCCTATATGACCCTGAAATGGAACGCAACAACCTTTTGACCGTAAAGACAGCCTGAGAATGTAACCTTCATCTCCTTGGTGAGGAATCAAAACAGACTGGAGTAGCGCACATCAAAGCTGATATGTTAAGCACCCTTGGGATTAAGAGGAGTGTGTGTGTGTGTGTGTGTGTGTGTTAGACAGGGGCCAAACAGGGCGGAGCACTGTAGAAATCTGCAGACGACGTTAGCCGGCCCCTAATCTTAACCCTCTCCGATAGCCAGGGACCCGTTGCCACGGGAACGCTTCTCTCCAAGGTGGGCATAATGGGGCGGTATGTCAGAAGATGTGCCATTATAATTTTTTAAATTTTTTTAAATAAACTGATCACACTCGAATATTTCCAGAACCGTGTTTTTAAAAAGCTTACCCATATTATTGCTGGTTCTGTGCTGACGCCATAGAAGGAGAGAGATTGGATCCAGGATAATGATCCAGGATAATGATCCAGGATAATGACGTGAATGAAAGAGATCCAGTTTGTGTGAGTATGAGCTCATTCCCTGAGATCACGGCTCCAGGAGGATTTTAAGTTATAAAACCCGGGCCCTTTGGGAAGTCAAAAAGGCCCTGGACAAAGCCAGCCTTTGTAAGAAAAGAGTTCCTTTCGCCGAGCTTCCGACACACAGTGCAGACAGTGTATTGAGATGAATTGTACCTATACCAAAACAGAGGCCTTCACAGTACATACTGTACCCAGTGGTTGGAAACAGGTGAGAAAGTTTACACACACACACACACACACACACACACACACATATATATATATATATATATATATATATATATATATATATATGTGTGTGTGTGTGTGTGTGTGTGTGTGTGTGTAAATATATGTGTGTGTGGAGGCAATCTGCTACTGTACTCCCAGGTGTTTCGTTACACAACCCCTCTCCAGGGACGAGGGCGCTGTGCTGCCAAGGAGAAGGCCTGTGCCCACAGCTGCCTCACTGGACACACACACACACACACACACACACACACACACACACACACACACTTTCCCCAGCCCATCTGTCTGACAGCAAACCCTGCTTGCTTTGGTTTCACACTGCCTGGAGACTAATGGGGAGTCAAACACAGTGAATAGAGAGGGTGCAGCCTAAGGTGAGTGTTGCCACACAGTGACAGTAACAGCATTGCCGCAGAGCGCCTGCAGGCTCCTGGACTGCTTCAGGTGTTCTACAGGTATAAAAAGGTAGCATTTCAAAAGTGAAGATATTTTTAAAACAACAGGAATTGAAATTCAAGAGCAAACTAGCAATGGAAACGCACGCCAAAACTCAACCACCACCAGCCATCCATATTCTCGAGCTATTTGTTGCTAAACTTACATTTCCCCATTTCCCTAAATGTACAACTTATTCGTTGTAGCCTCATTGCGTAACGTGATCTACATGTGCGGGGGACGGGGGCGGGGGGGACGATGACGACAATAGGGGCATTATGCGCATACCGGAAATTGCCGCGTTGACGACAAAACAACATAAAAGACCGATCCAATCTGAATTTAAGACAATTTCATCTTTTCATTTTTGACGGCCTTTTATTAATAAATGTGTATTTAAGGCTTTTTAAGGAGCCGCCACCACCATGTGCTCTACCAAGGCAGAGCAGCACATACTAATCAGGTCTAACTGAGACAGGACAGGAGTTCACATCGTTGCAGTTGATGTACATACGGATAAAGTCATTTTCTGCGTGTTACACAACAGTCCTTTATCTAACCTGCGGTGAGTGTAACTGCCAATAAAACTCCAGGCCTCATTAATCAATGGCGGTGCGGTTGCTGCTTGTTGTCATCATTCTACCTCGGTGAACTCCATCTCTATTAGCTGCTCTACATTGTTACAAATGGACAGTGAACTTGCGTTCCTCAAAATAAAAAAATAAAAAAAAAGTGAAATATGACGGTTATTTCTGCAGCAAGTGTGTGTGTGTGTGTGTGTGTATATATATGTGTCTTCAGCGTACACATGAGGGCCCAGGGCTGGATTGAAATAACAAAGAGGCAAACAAAACAAAGAAGACCCATCCCACCTCCTCCCCTTGTCAGCCCGCGGCCGCTTATGTAACGATTCCGCAACTGGGCTGGATGTCACGTCACAAAGAAGAAGGAGAGAGGTGCGTTTGAGCGACTAACAGAGGGGTGCCAGTACAGGTGTGACAGGGCGGGTGGAGTGAAGGCTGAAGCCAGCAGGAAATGTAGCGAACAGTGACATAGCTAAAGCCTAGACGGAATTCCAGATCATGAATATAAATTTATAATAGCAAGTTAAAGCACAGCTTTATCGATCAGTGTGTGTATGTTTGTATGTTGAAAAAGGTGTGTGTGTGTGTGTGTGTGTGTTACCTAAAGTTCTTGACATGGTCCTCCACTCCACTGAGGTGCAGGCTGTGGGTCAGAGCTTGGTGGTAGGTCAGGGCCTGAGTGGACGAGCCCCAGTTCACATCTGGACCACAGGAGGAGAGGAAGAGAGAGAGAGGAAGACACAGCAGCACAGGATACGTCAGAAGAAACACCAGTCAAATCGTAGACAATACAAGCACAAGCAAATATGGACAAATCAAAAACAAAAAAACAACTTCAAAGTCAAACAGCACTTCAGTCTCTCTCACACACACACACACACACACACACACACACACACACACACACACACACACACACACACACACACACACACACACACACACACACACACACACACACACACACGAGGGAGGGGTGTAAAGTATGGGTGGCCAATCAGGTCAAGAGGCTTAGTGACCCATGTGGTGCTGAAGCCAGTAGGGATGCAGTCTGTGTGTGTGTAGCTGCATGTCAAACTGAGTCTGCTTGCCAGTGTGTGTGTGTGTGTGTGTGTGTGTGTGTGTGTGTGTGTGTGTGTGTGTGTGTGTATGTATGTATGTATGTATGTATGTATGTATGTATGTATGTATGTATGTGTAGCTGCATGTCAAACTGAGTCTGTATGCCAGTGTGTGTGTGTGTGTGTGTGTGTGTGTGTGTGTGTGTGTGGTGAAGGTCGTAACTGCTACACGTGTGACCCATGGACAGGGTCCGGTGGGGTGTGTGTACGGGGACCATCTCCATCTGGGGCCCCAGTGGGAGAGCTAAGTCCCCACGGGGACCTACCGAATCCCAACACCTCCCCCTCTACAGCTGCTCCAGCTCCAGACCTGACACCCAGGGGTCGGAGCCAGGCCAGGTCTGATCAGAGAACAACGCTCGGTACCAAGGCGGAACAGAGCCGAATACCAAGACAGGAGAGAGCCGGGTACACCGAGGTACCAGGGTCCTGTCGTGCTGGCACACCCAAAACCACTGGGTCAACGCTTACCAGCGTGCTGTCTTTCAACACAGAGTCATTTAGTTCCAATCCATTCAGTTGTTTTTGATGGACAGAACAAAAAAAGAACCTTTAAATGAATATGGCATATCTATTCATAGATGATGATTACGATACTTCCTACTTCATAGTGCGTATGAGATTATAGGGCCTGTTTCCCAGACAAAGATTAAGCCTGCGGTCAGTTGAGATTCTTTATTGAAAATGTTTTTAGTCTGATTCTAGGACTTGGTTTAATCGATGCCTAGGAAACAAGCCTATAAAGTGGCACAACGGCTCACTGTCAACACTGATCCGTTCCCATTGCCATGTTCTTAACGCCAACCAAAGCCCAGCGGAGGAAGAGCTCATTAAAACGCTACCTCTCACCTGCCGACCGCCAGACCTTACGTAAGGTTTCTAACCTCATGCTCTACATGTCCTCTTAAAGCCCTGAACACTGCTGCCTTGTGTGGGTGGTCTGACAAAGTTCAACAGACCTAATAAGACACCCCCCCCCCCCCCCGGGTTACAACATCGCCATAGAAACAACCTGAGGGAATCTATTAATGTGCTCGGTGACGCCGTTTAAAAGTATCACCTGGGAAGCTGGGCAACAATAATTAGGAAGGAAGAGACTGCCGCAGAAAGACCGCAGCAAAAAAATATATATATTTGTCCGTACAGAAGCCAGTTACAAAAAGTACAGGTAGGAAATGACTGAAGGGAATTTGAACATTTCCCTTTGGGGAAGGTTCCGGTCTGTCCAGCTTTTCACGGGGAGTGGATTCGGATTTATGATTTATAAAAGCCACGATGAATGCCACTGTCAGCTTCTGGATTTTCAATTAGTTATTGGTTGCATTCACAGCAGCACCGTCTGCTCTTGTATCATTTCCATGGCCTTGCATTTGTTGCATTGCTATAAATACTTTTTTCTCCCTGTTATTCTGTCCGTGGTCTGCCCTGCACTAAAAACAACACTATTGAGATGCAAATGCATGGCTCTCCACCCAAATGGATGAATGCATCAGCAACAATAAAAAAACACCCAAAATATCATTACAAGGGCAGAATTGTATTCTGTTTTGAAAGCATGGAACTTACAGTGCCATGAATTTGGTTTAAACGGATATTTCACGTGGAACAGACAACCCTTTTCATCAACTGACGCCTACTGACCCAATAAACAGATTTGACCTTCAGTAAAAGCGCTTCTGGGGGGAACAAGAGAGATTTGCTGGCATATCAGGGAACATTGGAAAGGCGATAGCAAAAACGACTGAATGTCATTGAATACAAGCAGTCTATTCAGTCTGCTCAGCAGCTATCTGTTTCCCGTACACATCAAAATCTTGATCATAGTGAGGCGAAATAAATAAATAAAAATAGATGCATGACATACATTGACCCTAGCTGTGTCGCAATTCAGGGGCAGCATCTTTCGAAGGACGCGGTATACGAAGACACAGCCTTTGTAGACCGCAAAGCCGACCCGAGCGTTGTTAAGTTACATTAAATGAGACGGTCTGGTCTACTGAGGATTTCCTGTTCGCGTCACCAGCTGTTCCCACCCTTACGTCACGACACTTGAATCCAAACATCATCGGCACGCAATGGATCTTGGGATAGGTTGGGCCGTGAAGGACCCAGCAGATCCAGCATCCTCCACATTTGGGGAGAGAATGCCGCATTTCTCTGCCGCATTTGAAGGAGCCTTCGAAATGGGACGGCCGCGGCGCGCCACTGAGACGTAGTCGGTCAGCTCATGTGCTCAGAGTGCCACTCACCAAGATGGCCGACAGCGCCGCTCACCTGGCTTCTTGTAGCTGACGTAGATGTAGAGTCCCAGCACGATGACGTTGGTGAGGAGGGCGGCCCACCAGTTGATGACGAACATGACCACACAGCAGAGGATGGCCCCGGCCAATGACACCCACATGTTGTAGTACTTAAAGCTGGGACGCCAGCCTAGCAACAGAGACGTGGCAACGAGCAGAGGAGGACACATAGTTAGACTTGTTTTCACATGAAAAAAATGAACATTAATCTTTTTTTTTTTTTAAATCCCCTAATCACGGTATAAACAAGTTGGGTTCAAGAGCTACGTTGGGATTTGGAAAATACATACTTGGCTGGGCCTCATTTCCTATGCAAGAAATATGTTATGTTCTTTACGCAGGTTTAATTCCAATGGTTTACCCATGTGATCGTGAAGTCCATAATTTTACCATAAACAACAATTGTAGTTAGTGTTTTATAAGTAACATTACTTAATAATTAAATATGAACAGGCTTAATACAGCAAATGCTGCTGCATACAAAGAGAGCATGAATGTGCACTTGGATTAAAGTATGGGTGAATTAGCAACGGTTAGAAACAAGTTTGTACAGGAAACCGTAGACGTTTAACTGGGTACTAAAGAGACTATTCTAGAGCCATTTTAGTAAACAATGAGGTACAGTTCGGCTGGGCTTTGGTTACACAATGACAGCATCTATGAAATAAACCACTGGACATAAAGGGTGCATTCACTGACGTCTTTTCTTCTGTCCCGTTCAAGTTTTTACATGGTCTCAAGAGAGGGACAAACAGTAGGCCTTAAGGTGTCCTGAAAAACAAGGGGGCAGAATCTTTTTTTTTTCTTTTTTCTGTTTTGTTTTCCAAAGCCTTTTCCTCACAGCAGTGGTTCCAAAAGCCAATCATGGGAGAAAGGTGGCCTTACCCGGCCCGGGTTGAGTCATGTACCCTTTAAGTCCACGTAATTGAATGACCTGCTTGCAGGATGCCAGAGTTAAATTAGACGGGTCTGTACCTGGTGTTCTTCTACAGCTTTTGTATTAAGAGAAAAACAAAAGCCTTTTTATAGATTGTCTTCCATAGGAATAAACCAGACAGTGGATTGTGAATACTAGAGAAATATCAATCAATTGGTGAGGGTACCATACATGGATCTGGATTTGTGGGCATCTAAATACACAACGGCCTTGTGTGCAAACCTTATAACATTGTTCCTAGTAATATGAATTTAAAATACATATAAACAACATCGCTTGACTTGTATAACAAAACAAAATGTGTGTTGAACGAACACGTAACTTCAGCTTTAAACCGAAAATATTATTTTCTCTTGAACCTATTTCCCAATAAGGTAAGCATGGGTTGTAATCATCTGAACACATCACAAAAGCTCTTTGTTGAATAAATAAAGAGCTCCAGGCCATGTATTAAATAATCCCATACCCTTGAATGATATTTGCTATTTTGAGTCAATGTTGGATTTAGGAGATAAGAACTGTTGTAGCACTCAGCTTTACAGAGAGGGGAAACTACCATCTCCAACCCGCTAAGACCGACGGGAGTGACAACCGCCTTCCCCGACAATTTCCCCACTGATTTGTCATCATTCTCAGTGTGCTCCCTGTCTAAAAGAGGCCTTTAAATATCCCACATGGTGGTCTCAACAGCTAGCTAATTGCTTGTCGTTTGGAGACCTTTCCAGCTAAACTGGGTTTAATAGCTTCTCCATGTGCTCAGCGGTGTCATGGCTCTGTCTTTTGAGCCACTGGATAAGCCTTTTGAAGTGGTCCGACTGGACCTGGCTGAAGACTCCGCTAGCGTGCTGGAACTAATTGCTTCGAAAGCCCCCCCCTCATCACCTCTGGTTATATCCACCCTAATATCTTCTGGTGCATTAGCTGTCTAAACTAAAGCGACTCGTAACTCGACGACTTCAAATCAGACGCGTTTCCTACGGCTACATTTCAATTCGCCACCTAACATGCCGATACCGAGGTAGTAATAATTTTCTAAATTCTGGGATGTTTCATGTAGGTCGGCTGAATTTCCTTGACATATGCTGGGAGCAGGGGAGGATTTAAGGTCACAGGTAGCAATAGCATGATTGTTCAAAAAAAGCTAGCAACCCCTCCTTTTCATTTGTTTGTTGCATAATGATAGGGATGTTCAGCGCGGCTAAGCTAACAGGACTGGGGTGCGGGCTAGGAGCACATACCCGGAGAGTTGGCCAGCGAGGCGTGAAACACGGAGAAGTTGATCAGAGCGTAGGAAGCCAGGAAGAAATTGGAAATGATGGGGGCGATGATGTTTAACTCGGCTGAAAAGAAAGAAAAACGTCAGAAATAAGAAAAAAAAAAAAGATTATGTTTGTTTAAAAAAAATATTCATAATAATAATAATAAAAAAGCGTCTCCCACCGATGAGGATGAAAGCCAGGGCGATGCAGAAGGTGAGGATGTAGCCTTTCAGGGGCTCGTTGTTCTTGCCGTAGCCCTTGGCGAACATCCCCAGGCCGGGGTAGATGTTGTCTTTGCACAGGGCCTGGAACACCTTAGGGGCGCTGACCAGAGAGGCCAGTGCGGAGGAGAGCGTGGCGGAGAAGATCCCGGCCGTGATGATGGGGCCAAAGCCAGACACTATGCTCATCACCTGAGGTGAGAGGGATGTCAACCATCAGGCCCCCCCATCTTTACATTAGAGAAAAGTTCTAAAACGTATAAAGTTGTACTGAACTTTGATTGACAGTGGCTATTTTATTCTCACACACACACACACACACTACCCCTTGCACCCCATAAAGCTCCCTCCCTGCCAAAAAAATTAAGGCCTTTGTACCTGGAAGTCGTTCTGGAGTCCATAGCGGCAATTGCCAATTTTTTCCCTGCAGGAGGAGAAGTCGAAGCCAAACTTGCATGCGGCGTCCGTGCAGTTGGCCAGGAACTGGGAGCTGACGGTGTCGTTCAGGTTTCCTGTGGCGTCTCGCACAATGCAGGCACCTACCGAAAACAATGACAATCGATGGAAATCCTCCTAACCTTTCTTTGTATTGTGGAATACAATAAACGGAGGGGGGGGGGGGGAAACTATCTACCAGTTGAAAAGGCAACTCCGAGGTAGACAATCCCAGTGATGAGGATGGCCAAGAGAGTTCCTTTAGGAATGGCCATCGCGGGATCCTAGAACAGACGCGCACATGACATTGTAGAATGTTTGTTTTCATAAAGTCTTGAGTGGTGGTTCCATTAAATGTACCACTCTTCTAGCTTAAATTCTTATCATCGCCCTTCTCCACAGATTTGTTCTGAAACTCATTGAATGTTGCACCACAATCATTTATCATCATTTTAAATCATACATGACAGGCATACTCCTCTGATTGGACAGAATTTATGGAGTTCATTGAATTCACTTTGGCAGTATTTAATGCCGCCTTGATGAACGGACAGTTGTGTATATTATTTCCGATTGTTCGATCTTACGGCCAGATCTCCGGAGATGTTGGCTCCGGCCAAGATTCCTGTGGCCGCCGGGAAGAAGATGGCAAAGACAGAGAAGAAGGTCTCGCCTCTGAAGTCCGGACCCATGTTCTCCTGCATGATTGTAGCTAGGGGGGAGAGAGAGAGAGAGAGAGAGAGAGAGAGAGAGAGAGAGAGAGAGAGAGAGACAGAGAGAGAGAGAGAGAGAGAGACATTTCAGGTTTGGCAAAGAGGTGAGAGAGACAGAGGGAGCCAGAGAGAAATTAATTACATCTGAAAAGTCTGGACCCAATCCCATGATTGCAGCTAGGAGAAGGGTGGAGAGAGAGAGGCAGGGAGAATGAACTCCATGATCAGCTGAGCGTCTATACGGCCATTCGATCCCAGGGTACACCAGCAAAGTGAGTTTCAACTAATTCAATTGGTAACTTTGTCTTGTGATGTTATTCAGAAATCTCTTCTCCACAGTGTCTATATTCAGCACCATGGTTAACCCAAAATCAGTGTATGAAAAATAAGCCCGGCTTTACAAAAACTAAGCAGTCCTAATAAAAAACTGAATATAAAAATACATTTTATGACATTTGGCTCTTGTGCAAAGAAGAGCACCTCAACAGGAACGTCTTTGGGTTAGGGGTTAGGAGCCTTTGGGTTAGGGGTTAGAGGTCTTTGGGTTAAGGTTAGGGGTTTTTGGGTTAAGGTTAGGGGTCTTTGGGTTAAGGTTAGGGGTCTTTGGGTTAAGGTTAGGGGTCTTTGGGTTAGGGTTTGCGTACGGTTAGGGGTCTTTGGGTTAGGGTTTGCGTTACGGTTAGAGGTCTTTGGGTTAGGGTTAGGAGTCTTTGGGTTACGTTTAGAGGCCTGCGGGTTAGGGTTAGGGGTTTTCAGGTGAGGGGTCTTTGGGCAGTTCAGGGTTAGCGTCGGAAGGAAGGCAGCCTTACTGTCGTAACCGAAGAAGCCCACCGACTCTTTGGACTTGACGGGGATGAAGCTGCCGATGAAGTAGTTGATGATGGCCGTGATCAGGACGATGAGCAGGAAGATCTGGGCCTGTGCACACAATGAATAAATACTGAGTCTTAAAACAACAAAAAACACCAGGGTTTGATTTCCCCATGCAGGGAAATCACACTTGGAATTCTTTAGAAATGGATAATCCGTAAATTACATTTGTCTATCACCTTTAAACGATCAATTAGCACCTAATATTCCGCTTCCGTTACAGCTACGGCTGAATTACATTCTGCTTCCCCATGGTAATTGGGCAGCCAGCGAACACTAAATGACGTGTGAACGGCGGTCAGTCAGCTGCTCATCAACGCGTCTGTACTGATTCAGTAAATCGGTTGGTCAGTCGGTATCTGACAATAGCAGAACACTATAGCTTTTCCACTGGTTCGGAAGTCAATGCATACTTGACGTCATGGAGACGCTGACTGGTCAATGTCCGCTGTGATGAGTAAAGGGGTGTCCGGGGGGGGGGGGGTCAAGTGGCTCTATTATAGCTGACAATAGGATCTCAGAGAGATGCATTGTATAAGGATGTTGTCACGTGTCATATCTGGCTCTCAGTTTTTCGTTTTACCAGTAAAAAGGGACCGTTCCACTGTCACAAGAATCAAAAAGAGAGCTTGTAACCACTTTGATTATCCTTTGATGATAACAGTATTATTTTCAACAATGACAACACTCAATTCAAATAATAATAAACCAGTGATTACGCCCAAATCAATCAAACAGAAATGATATGACCATAACAAATCGGCAATGAGGCACCGATCACAACATAAATAATGAGTTACTGTGTTACCTTGGCTTCCCACTCCATCCCAGCCACAGAGATGCCTAGCAGCAGGATGACGGTGATGGTGCCAACAATACGGATGTCATTGACCTCATCGGTCATCAGGCAATCCACACTCTGGGGAGGGGGGGGGGCAAAAATAACTTTGTTATTTTTATATTCGTGCAGCTATACTTTTTCTTGCTGCAGTTTAGACACCAGGCATCACTAGTACAATGAACACGCAAACAGAGATTTAAAGTAATCTCTATGCCGACTACAACCGTTCACAGCAGTTTAAACCTTCGCTTTGCTGTGCCGGGTGAAATGAGAACTCGCACTCGCACTCGCACTCGCACTCGCACTCGCACTCGCACTCGCACTCGCACTCGCACTCGCACTCGCACTCGCAAAATCAATTTGAGGATAGGGATTTAAACTACAACAAAAAGATCAAAGCCTAATGCCATGACGAAACGCTAGAAAAACAAATGCGAGAGCAATTACGGGGCATAAAAGTCACTGTGTGTGTGTGTGTGTGTGTGTGTGAGAGAGAGAGTAGGTGAGCATGCGTGCACACATGCAACCCACATGTCATTAAAGCTCAATTGATTTTGTGAGCCAAGGCCATTGACATGGGGATGGCTGCCCTGGCCTTATTTAAGTCAGCGGGCTGTGTTCCGTTAGGAGGCTGGTTAAAAGTAACTCAGAGCCCTCCAAGGACTCGTGTCACACTCATTAAGCTTGCATGAGCAGCTCCTAAAAATGAGAGGGGCTCCCAGTCTCTGTACAACAAGCTAAAAGGAGCGTGCCGATAGGAGTGAGTGGTTTGTCATCCGTAAGGTTTCCACAGAAGCTTCACAGAACTAAACTAGCAAACGTGAGATACTGATAAAACGTGACATGATCAAAATAATACTACATTATGTTCATAGAGTTCATACATTCAAAATATAAATCACTTAAGCAGTTGCCTATGTTCAGATCATCTTTTTTCTTCTTTGACGTTTGTACAAAGCAATATGAGGTTACATGCTCCAATATCTCCATTGAGTGACTCAGCCGCCAGCCTAGAGCAAGCCAGGTAGTGTGTAGACAGAGACATGGTATGTATGATATATGTACACAGTAGTGTGTAGACAGACATGGTACATGTACACGGTAGTGTGTAGACAGGAGTTACTCTATTACTCTTAACAGATCACGTTCGAATGCCGTTATTTACTGATTTTCCCAATGTGTGATGGTTCTCCTAGGTGTTTCTGTGCGTGCGTGCGAGTGTGTGTGCTTTGGGGCATTTCTGTGTGTGTGTGTGTGTTGCGGTGGGTAGGTTTGAGTAACTTACAGCCAGGAGCTCCACCACGGTCTCAGCAAAGCCCACCACGTACATGGCTACAGCCACGGCGTTGGCAAAGGCAAAGATCAGGCCGATGGAGCCCCCAAACTCTGGGCCCAAGCTTCGCGATATCAAGTAGTACGCCCCTCCTGGGGGAGAGGAGAGGAGAGGAGAGGAGAGGAGAGGAGAGGAGAGCAGGGACACATCGTCAGTCATGTAACTGAAAAACAAATCAAGGTTATTCAAATGACAAGCACACTGAAGTCCAGCAAACTGATAAGACCAGTGTAGTGTGCATATTTGTCTGGCCCCATCACATTAGCTTCAAAATGAGTTAACTCCAGATGACGCGCACGCACGCACACGCACACACGCACACACGCACACACGCGATAATAACCAGCTCAATCCGTGTTGACACTCACTGCCCACGTCGCCTGTGGCCGTTGGCGGGGTGACAAATCTCAGAGTTCCAGCTAAACTAATTGTCACCTCATTCAGCCGAGCGAGGAGGCCAGTCGCGAGAGGTGCCTTTCATGTTGAACTCTGACCTCACACCCGTCTCTGCGCCCACCGCCTCTCAGATGGAGGGGGGGTCGAGAGGGGCTCACTGCACACCACAAGTGGGTGGGCACTAGACAATGAGACACGGGTAGAACCAGTCGCCGGCGACAACGGACACAGGCGGGGGGGGGGGGGGACCAGAAGTTTAAGGTTGTCAAAAACATCAACAACATCTGCCCTGGCTACTGTGCTACATACAGAGAGGGCCTTACAGGCCAGGGCTGGATGTCCCGGATAAGTCTGCGGGGAGCTGATGAGCCGCTGATCCAGAATCAGTTTGGGTGGTCGGGATAGCATAAAGGAGGCAGTCGAGGATGAGAGCAGCTGCACTAATGACCCGAGCTAAATCAGCCTCCCCTTACTCTACAATCTACAGGCTTGGACCAAAACAGGAAGGCGAGTCCCACTGGTCCCCGGTCAGCCCGCCTGAGAAACTTGATTAAACGCAACTCCTGTGATTTCTATTCAGCCTCGATGATGAGATACTTTGAGACTGTGACTAGGGAAAGAAACGGAATCTAGGACTAACCGAAATGCTAGGAAAGATTAGTTTCCATGGGGATTAGCCACTGCACAGTGCCGGGGGAGAATGTCTCTAAAACCCCAGCATGGCATGTGATACCACTTCTACACCGGGTTAAGCCTTTAAGGTAACTCTAGTTTTCACTGTACTACACGACACTGTATCAGCTTTACCTTGGCTGGAGTGGTCCACTACAGCAGGAGTATTGAAAGATTATTTAGTTGAATTTCAAATAAATTTTATTTCTCCTGAATTGTTCCCTTGTCCTTCACATACAAACAATGATCACCCCAGAGAGGTCCGCAAACCAAGGAAACTAATTCTGTGGTGTGTTCGGTCATATTTTAACAAAGTGTCGAGCGAGCTTTGGTACCTGTGCTGTTGACAAAATCATCATCCCTCTTCTTATTATAAAGGACTTTGTAACTTTCTTATTGAAAGGTGCTCTATAAATAAAGATTATTATTATTATTATTATTATTATTATTATTATTATTATGCAGAGTCTCTCAAGTGGTTTGCAACCCATAGCAACCTGTTGGCCATTTTGTGGATGTGAAGTGAAACTCAATAAGAATCCTGCGTAGGGCCGCTGGCTAAAAAAGCACAAATATGACATCCAGCAACCTTTCTCAGTAGGACATTTTAAACAAAATCTTGTTTTGCCTCGCCCAATATTGGGTTATCCATTTGAATATCCATTTCAGATCTCCCTGCCTGCCAGGCATAACAAGCATATGGGCTGAATGACTGGGTGGCTGACTGGTTGGATAGCTGGCTAGCTAACTAAGCTACTGACTGACTGGTTGGATAGCTGGCTAGCTAACTAAGCTACTGACTGACTGGTTGGATGCCTGGCTGGCTAACTAAGCTACGGACTGACTGGCTGGATGGCTAACTAAGCTGCTGACTGACTGGGTGGCTGGCTAACTAAGCTACTGATGTACTGAATTGCTAACTGGTTGGCAAGCTGAACGGCTGTGCTTCTGCCATCTTGAAACTACCTATTGAATTTCCACGCATGCTCTGACAACTGGAAGCAATGCTTGGACAGTTATTTTTTAGTCCTGCCCCAGATGAGGTAGGAAAAGTAAGAGAAGCCCTTAGCACAAGATTCACCTCAAGTCCCCCCGCCCCCCAGGCAATGCCCCCTGTATCTGGATCCATCCGGCTGGTTCTACTCACACCAGCCCAGGACACCCAACTCCATGACCAAACACTGAGAAAGACATGCCAGAACTCCCATGGCTCCTCGGGGGCTCGGGTTTGAATGGAGCCACGGGTACGAGCCGTGAAAAAAAAAGGTCGAGACCAAGAGGCGTGAGAGCTGAGAGCTCCGCAAACACGCCACGGAAAGGTCAGCTGGGCGCGGTAACTGAAACGCTCACAACACACGCCTTCTCTTCAGCCGTCTGTGATGAGAAACACATGGGGGGGGGGGTTCTACCTGGAGTGTCACTGCAACATGGAGAACAAATGGAATTCTACTGGTACTAACTGGTAGGTTTGAAAACACTAACTTATCTACCTTGGTCTGTGGGGTTACCCCGCTGACCTCTTTGAACAATGTTATGTTGGGTTGTTTCTTTGGTACGGGTTATTGTCGGTTTTGTTTTGGACTCAATTATGTCGGAAAGACATGTAAAACCTGGGAGTGGGAAGGAGTGTTGACCATCACAGCTGGAATGAGTCCACGCTGATGAGTACTAGCGCCAAGGCTGACCAGACGAGAGAGAGAGAGAGAGAGAGAGAGAGAGAGAGAGAGAGAGAGAGAGAACGAGAAAGGCAGAGAAAGAGATAGGGTAGAAAGTGAAAGGTGGAAAGAGAGAAGGGTAGAAAGAGAGAATGATGAAAAAAAGAGAAAGACAGACAGACCGAGAGGAAGGTATAACGACGGTGACCTTCTTTTGACCTGGGTATCAACACTGATGACCTGCTTGGCAGCGTGACCTGGCTCTCCGATTACACCGTGCCAGGGCTGCCGGAATGTTCTGTACTCAAATTTAATAAACGCCCATATGGCACTTTTTGTTTTTATCACCGTTCCTTATCAAGCAGAGAGCATTTCAACCAGGACCATTTTAGGAACGAACTGAAAAACGTCAACTTTTGATTTGATTTTATGAATAATATTTGATCCTCTATGTCAAACCTCTGCTGGATGTGAGCTTATGAACTATATTTCCGCCTGTATCGTGTGACCTACCGGTTTGAGGTTCGAGGGGATAATATGAACCAGGAAGTGACCAAGGAAGCCGTCAGCGAGCGTTTCAACTCTCTCATTAAAGACGGCGGAGGCTTCCGTCGTTTATGATAATATGACCTTCCTCAAAGCACAGAGATTAGGACCCCAAGACGATGACACATTGGGAGGCCGCGGAAGAGAAACATAATGAAGACCCAAGCGGTTTTAGAGGGCACTGGAAAATACCACCAACCACATTAAGAATAAGAACAGAAAAAAAAAAAAGGATTCATCTCATGAAGTGTAGTTAAGAGGGGAAGGGATTTACTTAAAAATGAAAAAGGTTGCCCTTGAAATGACCTTCACTGCTGCTGGTCCCTCAACGGAGCCTTAACTTTTCATTATTCCGTCGCCTGCACATTGCCAAATCAAACTTCACCAGAGAGAGCGAGAGAGCGAGAGAGTGTAGACAAAGAGAGAGGGTAGAAAGTGGAAGATGGAAAGAGAGAAGGTAGAAAGAGAGAGACACACACACACAGACAGAGAGAGAGAGAACAGGAACTGCAGTGGCTTTAGCGAGCTCCCCTGGCATGGCACCTGCAAACAGCTGGGCGGTATTCGCAGAGCTAAGCTGAACTTTATCAGTCCATCCCCATAACAGCCAGGCGCATTGGGCTAGAAGAGGAAGATTTGTCTAGTATGGATCTGCTTAAACCCTCATTGCAACACATAGTTTCTGAACAACTGGCAACCACCTAGTCCACCGCAAAGGAGCTGAAAAATGACAGTGAATCATTGCCATATTTAGTTGATCTAATTATATGGTGTATCTTAATATGCACAACCTCATTGTTGTTTTTAGGGGGGGGGTCAGGCATTTTTGTGCTTTGATTGTAGATATGACAGTAGAGAGACAGTAAAGAGGGACGGACATCCAGCATTGGGCCCGGGCCGGGATTGAACCTGGGCCGCTGCGTTCATGGTCTGTGCCCTAACTGGGCGGCCCCTGCACGTCCTCTTTCTAACCGACCGAGTTGGGGGCTAGCGGTTGGACGTTTCTACCGTACCTCCTCGCACGAAACCGTTGGTGGCAATGGCTGAGGTCGAGAAGCCGGTGATGGTTGTCACAACGGTCGCCATCAGGATGATCACACAGGTGAGTACTGCAGAAAGAGTGAAAACACACACACACACACACACTTTTTAAGGAAAATAAACAGTTGGCCGTAAACGCTCTATTCATAGTATTCTACAGGCTTCAGAGTAACATTACTAGGGAAGCTAACCAGTTGGTCGTAAACGCACTATTCATAGTGTTCTACAGGCTTCAGGGTAACATCTCTAGGGAAGCAAATCAGTTGGTTGTAAATGCTCTATTTGCAGTATTCAGGCAATTTAGTAGCATTACTAGGGAAGCTAACCAGTTGGTCGTAAACGCTGTATTCATAGTCTTCTTCAGACTTCAGAATAACATCTCTAGGGAAGCTAACCAGTCGGTTGTAAACGCTGTCCTCATAGCCTTCTCTCTGGTTTCTAGAGTATTTGCACATTCAAAGAATCCCTGTCAAGAGTAGCACCGGTGCTCCAGATCGAATGTGGAGTGCGTCCGCTGACTGCACGTCTCGCTGGGTGGAAACATTTCCCATGCGGCTGGCGAATGGTGGGAAGGTGTTGCGTGTCAAAGGGGGCCAGGCAGGCTAAGGCGTGGCGCTTTGAAGGAGAGTGGGGGTTTCATTTGGGAAGCAATCTGAGGACACGCCTTTCCCGAAGGGTTTGTCCTCGAGTTAGCAGGGTCTCACCGATTCCTGCCTGGCCCACGATCCAGGACATTCGGATGAAGAGCATCACACCCCAAATGTTCAGCATGCAGCGCACCTGCACAGAGTAGAGAAGGCAAGGTTTAGACGTTTGTAAGAAAAGCTCTCCGCTAAAAGCTTTTCAGATAAGGAGCGTTGTTTGCAGAACGCCCCATTCATCCCGTTGGACCATCAAAGGTGAGGCGGGCGATTTATTTATCAATGGCCTGAAGCCCATAAAAGTGTTTATGAAACTGAACCAAACCATGAGGGACTTTTTGATAAAGACAAGCGTTAACCTGGCGCTGCGGACGTCATCACACGGTATCATAAACAAACGCGTTTCCCTGAGCGACGGGCGAAATTCCGGCTATCCAAACAGACGAGGGAGAGAGAGGATGGGGTTTATACAGGAGAGGAAGGAAGTCTTTGATATGTCACAATAAAAGTCAGGTGACAAAGCACAGACATCTCCGAATCTGTTCTTCTTCAAAGCCGAACCTGCAGCAGCAACACATCGCCTCAGAACTTATTATACTGTTTGTATTATCGCATTATGACCTTAAATCTGTGAAGCGAGAGGCAAGCTGCAGATTACAAACGAAGCTCTACAGAACGCTGGGATTGTTAGGCAGGTACGAGTCTAATCTCCGAGCAAAACGAGGGCTCGGAAAAAATGAAAAAAACGTTCATAAACAGCCGGAGCTGACCTTTGGCTTCACAAGCACGGGCCAAACTTCTTAACGGAGTGTGATTCTCATTCTAGTGAGACGCACTTGTTTTCGTTTTATTGAAGTGGGGTGTCAACATTAAAGTGTGCGCTGATGTGGTCGAACACACTCTGGAGCCAATCTGCCACTTAGGCACCATTACTGTTGCTATGAGTGGTTCCTGTTCTAAACCTATAAGCTTTTATACCTTTAACGGTACATATATTATACTTACGGCTTAACAGTTTGAAAAAATAGGGAAGTGACACCCTTTCGTTAACCTCTAGAACACGACATCGAATCTATATCTAATTAAAAAGGATGGCGTTTAATTAAAAAGGTTCAGAGTAACAATTGTAAGTGCTCAGGAGGTCTCCGCTGTGGTGGACAAAATAGATGGGTTCAAAGTTATTTTGTTGGAGGACAGGGATATTTGAACCCAAGGACAGTGTTGTATGGGACTGTGTCCTCAAAGAGGAAAGTGCTTGTGAAGCTTTATTGTTTACTGTGTGGTCAGACAGTGGGCGGACACAGAGGAACGGGCACAGACGCACGCACGTTCAAAAAAGAGGGAGACGACAAATAGAGACAGAAGTAAAATAAATAGAAATATTCTTTAAGAAAGAGAATTCACTTATTGAACCAAAAATGGTGCATATGCTGTAATTTGCCGTGTGCGTGTGTGTGTGTGTGTGTGTGTGTGTGTGTGTGTGTGTGTGTGTGCTCCCTGCAACCCTTGACAGGAGTATGGCACTAGTTTCAGTGTCCTGCTAGACTAGGAGCCTATGAGCCAGTGACATCTCAGCGAGTGAGTGACAGTTCTCTCACCAGGACTCCTTTGATCCATCCAAACTTGACCACGCCCTTCGACTCGGACGCCTCTTTGGCCGCCGCCTCCTCGGCAGGGGTGAGCTCGTCCCCATTGGCGAAGCCATCTTCAAACGGCTCCTGGAGAAAAGAAATAGAAACAAAAAAGGCACAAAACGTCAAAAGGAATGCCCGGAAGATGGCCGGGGCTCAGTCAGTCAAGGCTATTCCAACCCCGCTGGATGGAAATCAACACAATTATCCGGATAACCTTCCTCACTCCGCCCACAGCTTATTAATAGGAGCATTCCCTCGGCCTTGATCTGGTGTCGCCTCACAATGGCAGACAGCAACCACCGCACACAACAGAGATCACACAGAAAGGGATGGCTACATGTTTATCGAGTTGAACCATGGAAGAGACCTGACTTTGGTGGCGTGTCTATTTAGGGGCCGCTGGTTGGTTTATCTGTCCTCGTATCGACGGGGGAAGGTCAAACACAGGAAGCAGGCCCTCTGTGTGGAGACAATGACGTGACGTGGGTGGCGCACACACACACACACACACACACACACACACACACGGACAGTGTAGAGAAAAGGAAGCCCCATCTCCCCTCCCTCACAGCCTGGTCTGTCAGGAATGCCCATTAAAACCGACCCACAGAGGAAAAAATAAATACAAAAACAGCACCTGAGTGAGAATGGGGGGCTTTGAAGGCACCCACTAGAACAAAAGCCTCGGAGTCAGATGACATTTACACATGTATGGTGATTAGGAGGCGGGAGCCACTGGCGCTGTGGAAAAAGTAAAAATCGACTGGATGCAAGTGTCCGGCTGTGCACTCGGCAGGGCTATTGACATTTAGCTGCAGCTCGATACAATGCAAATCTCTGCCCTGGAAGAGAGAGAGAGAGAGAACCAGAGAAAGAGAGCCAGAGAGAGAGAGAGAGCCAGAGAAAGAGAGCCAGAGAGAGAGAGAGAGAGAGAGCCAGAGAAAGAGAGACAGAGAAAGAGAGCCAGCCAGAGAGGTATAGGCCTGGAGAAGAGAGCCAGCCAGAGAGGTATAGGCCTGGAGAAGAGAGCCAGCCAGAGAGGTATAGGCCTGGAGAAGAGAGCCAGCCAGAGAGGTATAGGCCTGGAGAAGAGAGCCAGCCAGAGAGGTATAGGCCTGGAGAAGAGAGACAGCCAGAGAGGTATAGGCCTGGAGAAGAGAGACAGCCAGAGAGGTATAGGCCTGGAGAAGAGAGACAGCCAGAGAGGTATAGGCCTGGAGAAGAGAGACAGCCAGAGAGGTATAGGCCTGGAGAAGAGAGACAGCCAGAGAGGTATAGGCCTGGAGAAGAGAGACAGCCAGAGAGGTATAGGCCTGGAGAAGAGAGACAGCCAGAGAGGTATAGGCCTGGAGAAGAGAGACAGCCCAAGTCAGTCACGACTCTGCCGACAAGCACACACGCGGGCCTCCGGTTTGAAAACCTAGGAAAACATGGAGACACAACCGCTTGGAAACAGTGGGCAGCTTTGTTCCCTCTCGGGAAAGGGAAGGTCCACGGTCAGGACGGACGTTCCAAGAGCTGCCAGGGGCACGGGGGCGCCCGCCCGCCCGCCCGCCCGCCAGCCAGCCTCCCCCGGCCCCGAGGTAGATTAGCGGGTGATGACAAACCACTGTGTTTATTGAACGTATGGATGACCTTGGCTTCATGGATTTCGTCCCAGTTCGACTGTTCTGACCGGAGAGGAGTGTGGCGTTACGGGAGGGGTGCAGCCCGCGGTGGAGTGGAAGGCTCGGTTGACACAGCAGGGGGGGGGGGGGGGGGGAGGGGGGATGCTGTCGGGTTGCCCTGGGCGACCGTTGCTTACACCGCAGCACATTGACTCGGCTGGGCCATCATTAAATGGGGGAAATCTATTGGCCGACATGATTGAGTTGCCCCAACAGTGGCAGCCCCCTATGGCCCTGTGACGTCCCAAACCTTCACCCCTGTGCATCCTGCAATGCCTTTAAGAGCGAGGGAAGTCACAGCCAGATTTCTCTGGGAGAGTGTCTGGCTCCGGTTGATCGACCGAAATAAGACAGAGTGACTGTGCACATTTTCTTGCCTTGCAATCGCTGGAGTTTGAAATAATGGACCACGTATTAAGCAGGAGGTGCGACAAGTCATACAAATGAGTCAATTGCACAGTGTACACACACACACACGCACACAAAATGATCGAAGATCATTTCCCTAAAACAACACAGGCTTTAAGCTTAAAACAAATCCAATTGAGAATTAAGTGAATCTCTCTCTCTGGATGGCACCATTCTACACTCAAAATCGGTACTTCTGGTAGGATAGCGATTCGGATCAGTTCTTTGTGCCCTCTTGAGTCAAGGGCATCTCATCCCCTCTTCCGTCTTCTCTCCCAGGGACTTCAAACGGAGGGAGCCAGGAACAGATGAGCCCTCAGCGCCTCTTAAAGAGACGATGACTGACTGCGCCATAACAGTTTGTCTTTTATCTCATTAGACCAGGATTCTGTCTGGAAGCTTTGGCAACATCAAATGGAAGGAAAAAAAAAGGGACCCTTATTTATTTTATATACGGAGAATAAAAGCTTTGCCGTCTTGCCGCGGGATTGAAACCTGAGGGGAAAAGCGATATGGTAGATCCTACAACCATAGTAGCTCCACAGTGTGCTCCGTTACAATGGGTTTATAAATAGGGCTATAAATTATACACAAGCGAGATCCCTGCAGAATGTGCATGGACAGTTTGCAGACAGCAGCGAGAGTGTGTGTGTGTGTGTGTGTCGGAGCCATCTGTCAAAGAGAGCTCTTGCCCGGCACAATGATTTGACAGCTTCGCTAGGGTCTGGAAATGGCAGCACAGGTACACAGAGCCACTCACCGAGGGGTCGGGAGAGGGGGCGTTGAAAAAAGAAGAAAAAGAAAAAAAAATAAAGAAATGGAGACCATTGTTGCTGGCTCTGGGGGTCTGTCAACGGACCCTCTGCGGGAGGACAGGAAGACCCAGCTAGGGGGGCACGTAAAAGGTAAACACACAAGGGGGGGGGGGGGGGGGGGGGGGGGGGGGGGCGGGGGGCAGATGTCATCAGTGAACAGTTGGCCAGGCTATTGAGGCTAATATTCTCTGTGGCCAGATAGCTTGTGTACCAGTTGCGAGGTAATGACACAAAAAATGCGTTGCAAATTCAACTAAATCGAGTAAATCTCTACCGTAGGCTACGTTTCGAGCTTTGGATTTTGTCCAACGAATAGACAGCTAACAGCGAATGAGGAAACGGGATCGAACTAAATAAAAAAAAATTATGAATAATAGATTCCTGGTTGTCATAATTTCCTTTGTTCTAGTGAACAGGAGGTGCAGAGTGAGGGAGAGTCGAGGCTTGCGGCCTGGGGATATGAGTCACTCATCCCACTCTTAGTCTCTCACTCCGTTCCTCTATCCCTCCGTCAGCCTTTCCCTCTCTCCCTCTCCCTCCCTCTCCCTCCACAGCAGTCTTTGGGTTGATTACCAGACCCACCGGTCCCACACTCGTCTTGCCGGGTATGAGGTCACCCAGAGCAGCTGAAAAGCAGCAGCAGCGAGTCTCTGGGCGACGTGGCATACTGATATGGTGGCGTCATACTGATATGCTGCAGTCATACTGATATGCTAGCGCCATACTGACATGCTTGCATCATAATGATATGCTAGCGTCATACTGACATGCTGGCTTCATACTGATATGCAACCCCAATGTGGGATATGGATATGCTAGCACCATAGCGTCATACTGACATGCTAGCGTCATACCGACATGCTAGCACCATACCGACATAGTAGCGTCACACTGATATGCTAGCATCATAGCGTCACACTGATATGCTAGCATCATACTGACACGCTAGTCATACTGATATGCTAGCATCATACTGACATGCTAGCGTCATACTGATATGCTAGCATCATTGCGTCATACTGATATACTAGCTTCATACCAACATGCTAGCGTCCTACAGACATAGTAGCATCATACTGATACTAGCGTCATACTGATATGCTAGCGTCATACAGATTAGAATGTAGAGTCTGACGTGGAAGCTCATAAACCAGCCGGGCTGTTAACAGACATGTGTAGCCACGTTACATAGAACTAGAGTTTTGCATGCAAAAGACTAAATTATAAATCTGGGTACGATTTAAGGGTAGTGATATTGTATTAAGACTCATTAACCATGCGCTAAGTCTGATAGTATATGTATGAGACATTTTTAACAGCTGAACAAAACCATTATTTATATATCAGTTTCCTCACTAATCAATTTGTATACATGAGTCTTGCCAGCCAAAAACATGTCTATTTATTAGTACATTGCCTTGTATATACACAGTATGACAGTATATACACATACATAACTTATAACGACATGTTTCAAACCGTTAAGGAGAGCAGTAAACCATTTCACAAAAGAAAATAAATACAAACCGATAGCTGACTATATTATAATTTTTTTTTTTTTAAAGAGGAGCACAATAAAGCAAGCTCTAAATGTGGGCATACACTATGTTGAGGTGTTGGCACTATCAGCTGGTAATTTTACCTATAGAATTCCACCAATGGTGGATATCTAAGCGCAAGGTTCTTGGCAGTTTTAAGTAAATGTAGAAACCATTGAAAACGAACCTAAATATAGAAAACTACTACCATAAAACTGTTTATAGTAGCAGCCAGTGTGACAGTGTGTCTTGACTCGGGGTAATATATGTTTGAGACAAATGTAGTTAAAACCTTCATTACATGTCTTAGTCCGCTGGCACAGTGGATGCTGCAGCAAAACCTGGCAACGGGATCAGGCCAGAGCATTAAATCCCCAAATCTCATTCTGTTCTAATTTCTGTCGGACAAGGCTCGACCCCAAGACACAGTATTTAGGAGAAAACGCCGGGTGCACATCTCTTGTTCCTGCTAAACGACGTAAAACAGTTCACGGTGGTCAACCTCTCCCTTGGTGCCCACTGTGCCCAGTCTGTGTCCTGCCTGGCCAAGGCGCTCCATCCGTTAGTTGCATTTGTTTATATGCAGATATTTATGTTCACAGCGCCTACCAGGGGAAGAAAACATCAAGAGGCTTTAAAGAAAGAAACAAAAAGCTACAACCTAGAGATAAAAGGATTTGGAAAATATGTAGCCTACAATAGCTCATGGGAGATGTGTGCCTATTCCAGAAGATGCTATCATGTGTGAAAAAAACAAACGTCCGCACAACGACATGGGAATGCAACAGCAGCTGTGCCGAAAAATTATTTATTTCAGTCCGACTGGCAAAAGATAAAGTGCTACTTTTATAACGGCGGCATGCTGTAGTGGCGTTGCTTGGAAACCAAAAGGCAGTGGCCATATATAGCGCCATGACGATGCACTGCCTAGTCATGTAAGACAGACCATAATACTTAGCTCTTGTTTTTGGCCCTACTGATCTGACCAGCTGGACCATGGAGTGTGCCATTCTCTCTGCTGGGGGTTTGGAGAGGAAGGTCATGTCATTGGTGGCGTTACACAACGCTGTAATCAACAGACCAATACACTTGCATAACTAACTTTAAGTAGGTTAAAGAAGAGGCTTAGTAATAATAATTAAAAAAAAAGCTGGTTTCCACACTTTAGTGGGGAAGGATGAAACTGAGCCTCTGTTATTTGATGTGGCGGGTTGCTTAGTGTCCTAGTTTGTGATCTAAGGGATGTGAAGGCAAAACCAGAAAGAGGGGCTTCCTCACATAAGACCCTGACCCCACCCACACACACACACACACACACACACGATACTTTTTCTTAGAGTCTAAATGGATGTCTTTCACTAACAAGCATGCTGAAGTCGGCAAAAAAGGCTGCACACAACAAAAACGCTTAGAAGCCGCCGTAGGGTGCAAATGATCTCTGCAGAGTGGAGTAGAGCAACTATCACACTGCCATCTTCGAGTGTGACGAGTTCGAAAAGTCACACAAACAGACGTGGAAGGCCAGAGGGCCCGGTGTCGGTGTAGAGTAACCCGCCCTCTGTCACTGGAACTGTATTTATTTTTTATTTTTTTAACTCCAGTTGTTGTATGAAGATTTCGAGTATGCCGTTGGTACACTTCCTCATTCCAGGGTGGAACATGTATGTCACAAATGCGTTTGTAACCAGAGCTATGGGGCCTACCAACAGAACACAAGGCTGCTCTTTGCTATTCTAGGAAAAAAGTCCAATTTAAATAATAAATAAATAAAAATTCACGTATGTATATATCCAGTAGGTGTTTCTATGCTTTAGTTTTTCCATACATAAAACATTTTCTATACATTTCCTATTAAAAAACAACTTATTTTCCCGTGTTTAAACTCTGTCCATCGGGGCAGAAAAGATCACTTGCTGAACCTGAGACAAGATGACTTAGCATGCATTTAACAAACAACTAGGTATTTAGACAGCCAAATGGCATGGGATCCCCTTCTTTGATCCAGCAAGACAACGAATGAAGAGAGAGAGACCTGCAGCTCGTTCCATTAGCCAAAACCGACGGCAAAGTGCATGCAAACCCATTAACTGTGATTTAGATGCCCATTGCCTCAGCCTCTTACTATTAAGACAGAATTTACAAGAGTCCAGACAGTCAGTGACCAAACGAACTGAGAAGCCCACGTGCACTAATAGCAGGGAACGAACAAACAAATAAGCGCCATTTTTCAAATTCCCACGACTCGTTAGATCAGACGCCAAAAAAAAGAAGCACAAGGGGCAAAAATGATTCAAAGTATTATTGTTTCATATTAGAGCTATGGGGCAGCATGCCAGGGAGGCAATCCAGCAGAGCTATTTGGGAGACTAGCGGGAGATGAGGCTCCTTATTGATCGAAACATTGGAGCCAGGAACAGAAACTTGTGGTGGCATCAGAGCCAGACATGGCTACCATAAACATGAGTCACACTGATGATGCATGCTACTACACATCTATATGTGACCCACGGCTCCCAACGTCAGAGCATTAGAAGTAGCATGTGACTAATGCAGAGAGGAGAGTCGTCACGCAAAGTAGATTTCCCACTCTTACTCCACTGCACGGTGGACTGCTGCCTTCCTTGGCTCAAGCCGCTTTTTAAAACTGAATCAAGTTAAATAGGTGGCCCCTTTTAGAAAAATTGGAAAAAGCGTTTCACACAAACCTACACCCCACACTGTCTACATCCTACATTGTATAATCCCACACTGTATGTATCCTACATTATACATCCTATACTGTATCCTACATTACACAGAGCCTTTGCCCACATCATGCAACTTGCTTTTTGTCAACCAGAAAAACAGCGATGATGAATGTTTATTTGGCTATAGCTTTGCCCTCTTCTTCAGTTTGCTGTTAAATAAATAGCCACCTGAGGCGAGTATAGCCTTATAGTACGACTAGATTACAAAAACATACATTACCATTGACCTTGTTAGTTTAAGATCTTGTTACCTTAGCTCACTTCAACTTCCAGGAAGGATCTAGGCCACACACAGTAGGGATGGATAGACAGATGATATCTAATACCTCTGGACAAACACAACTGCCTTGTCTCCTATTTTTCATATTCACTCTTGATAGAGGGGGGAAAAAAAGATCTGATAACCGATATTTAAATGGCCACGCACTGGCTTTTGTCTGCTAACAGAGAAGCACTTCATCCCCAGTTGAATAAGATGATACTGGGAGGGAGCGAATACAATGTTGCCGTTTTCAAACTCTCTTGGGAATAACGGATAAGGTCATATTTTGTCCAGGCACTAGGAACGCCATGCAAACATAAAAGTACACCAGATTTTTTCGCAAATAGAGTGTGTGTTTCTGTGTGCACAGCTGAACTGTGCAGGGAATTCTCATTACACCCCGTATTGCTGCCTATGAGCTGTCAGTGTACCATCAGATGCCACTTCTACTCCCCAAGAGGAGACAACGCACAGTGTCTTAAGTGCATCATCAGGAAACCTTTTGAGACTGCTTTCATGCCGCAGCAAACCTTTGTCTATGACCCTTCTTAAGCATTGAAGCTCCTCCTTCACTGGGCTGTAGCCTTGCTGTGTTACCTCAGGGATAGACTGGGAGGAAAGATGAAATGTTTGCTGTCTCCATCAAAGCCTCAAACAAACACTACTAGGATAAACCCTTGGCAGTCCCTTTGATTAAGGTAGTAGATTTTATTTTATTTTTATTTTTTTATTCTTTTAAATCACACAGCATAGATTATTATATCAGCTGGGGTTTTTTTCACTTCCTAACTCCCAGCCCAGAGAGCAGTGCAGACAGTAGAGACCCAGTCGGAGAGCAGAGCAGACAGTAGAGACAGCAGAGCAGACAGTAGAGACAGCAGAGCAGACAGTAGAGACTTGGTCAGAGAGCAGAGCAGACAGTAGAGACAGCAGAGCAGACAGTAGAGACCTGGCCGGAGAGCATTATCTGTGTGGCTGAAGGAACACAAAGAGAGGCTTTCGGAACACAAGGGCAAAGCCAACAAGAGCTTAGCACAGCATAGGAAACTGTACAATCCCGCGTCAAAAAAGACATGGGCCTAGGCCTTAACGCTCCCAAAAAAAACTAAAAGATTTTAACGAATGACATTCAGTACCAACTTGGAAATGGACGATTTCAAAAAACGGACGGATAACTAGCAACATCAGAAGTATTAGGGCTAATATGAAAAGGCTCTGTGAATATAAGCAAGCTTTGGACCATAGCCATTTTCTAAATCAGGAAGACATTTCAAAGAAAAGTGTGGGCCAAGAAGTTCCCTGCGCCCCTAATCAAAAAATAAATAAGACTTTAATTGAATAATCCAAACAATTTAGATAATACTTTTCCCAACACAAAAAAACAATTTTTATGCTGCATTTTAACGTTGACCTCGAATGAGTCAGAGCGTTCCTAAGCAGGAAATGAGCCTCTCCCCCTAGCCGTTCATTCTTCTCCAATAGCCCCTCAAGAATCCTTTCCAGATCCCTGTACCCGGCCCACTCATAAAATTTCACCTTGAGCAAGGGTTAAAAGCGCCGTCTCATAATAAGACCTTTGTCTGTTAAAAGAGCAAATTAGCAGCCGGTATACAGACTTCATCCTGGGTGTTGACAAGTGCATTTTGTGCCAGACCTCGGGCACAGAGTCATAGTCGGATAAACATTTAGAGGTCATATTAAATGTAGCAGCAGGCTGCGATCCCTGCCTCCTCTGTCATTCTCCTCCCCTTACAGCAGCCATTGTAGTAAAGTCGTATTCACAACCAGAGGGCCGGTCTGACCTCCTGCGGGGAATTCTGTTGGAACCGTGTGGAGCCATAAGCCATGGGGCGGGCGGGGGCGGGGGGCTGAGACACTGGAGCACATGCTCCATGTGGTCCTCACTCTTCCGTCTGGTGACACAGTGAGGGATGGCAGACGTGAGAAAGAAGCTGCTTTCCTGTTTATGTTTATTTACAACCTCCCACACGTGTACACACACACACGTGTATACACACACACACACAACAGCTCTTTCCTGTGTGTGTGTGTGTGTGTGGGGGGTCTGGCCTTCCTTATTAGTAGCCAATTACTCTAACAGACTCGAGTCTGCCAAACATGAACCATGAAATGGCACCCCAGCTGTGTTCCAAAGAGGGGGACTTTGATGCTTTGCGTCAATGAAAACCGCATTAAATGAGTGCCGTACCAGCAACGGAACCTGGGGGGTCCAAGCAGCACACTTCCAGACTGCCAGTCACCAGCAGCAACAAAAAAAAAAAAAAAAAAGATAATTTAAAACGGAGTGTGTCCACATCAGCCCATACGGCTGGAGGAATCCTTCATCATTGTCCTCCTCCTGGAACATGCTACAGCCTAATGACATGACCGGGACCGGGAAACGGTCTGATAAGATGGCCCGTTCTTGTACACGAGACATGACCCAACAAGAGGGCCGACGCTCTCAGGAAAGCCGGCAGCTCAGCGGCTACAGTGACGTTAAAAAAACAAAAAAAGAAAGTGTCCACAACGCCTGTTTCCCTGACAGCAAAAGAGGGGAGTTTACCATGGACCTTTAAAACGAGGTTTCAGTGACATCAGAGCGTTCTTTAAGCAGGTCTAAAAGGCCACTTGGGAGAGTCCATCAATCAAAGCGCTGCCACTGGTAGCCGGAGGGGTAAACGCTGTACCTCAGTAGTCAACCCAAACCGGTGCAGTAAGAGAAGCAGAGACAGCACGGTTTAGTGGTAATGGGCGGATGGAGAACGACGGGGCAACCAGCTGACACTCAACCAGATATGTAGCATGCAAACCGGAAGCAACCCCTAAACAAACCAAAAAGGGACCACGATTGGTGTATCCCACCCACACACACACACACACACACACACACACACACACACACACTAGCTTGAGCAAATGAGTGGTAGCATAACAGTGTGAACAATACCCACACCAAACAGAGCCAGGTCAAAGGCAAAAGGAAGACAACGCTGTTCACATGCCAGCTGGTGGTAGCACCCGCTAGCAGAACGGGTTTCACTGGTTTCCGCAGAGCAAGAAACCGTTTTAGAAGTGGCAAATAAAGTTCTGGCAGTGGATCGCCAAAACAAAACAACTCGCACAAACAGCAGCGTTCTTCGCTTGTGTGTCGCCCACTGTCGTTGTGAAAGGAGTTTGTGCTCGAGGGCTGGGCGGAGGTGTCATACGGTGTTTGTGTGAGTCTCTATAGATCAATTAGAGTTCAGAAGGGTGGAGATTGGTATGAATAGGCAGTAGGGCACACGTGCACATCGGCACATAAAGGAAACAATGAGTGGCAATGCATCGGCTCGGACAAGGTTGGTCTGAAAAACAAAACTAAAAACGGTTCGAACAAAATAGCCTACTACTACTACTACTACTACTACGAGTTTCAAAAAGAGTCTCTCCCAACTGAGTTGGTTTCCTAAGGGCTGAACACAAAGCCGCTAGAGGCTTATAGCAATGATCTAAAAGACTTTAATGTTGTGTTTTTTTGTTTTCACAATTTCCATACTTTCCAGGTGTAGAAACAGTCGAATATTTTTTCCGGACCCGCGTAACAACCCTGATAACGAGAAAACAACGTTTAAAAACGGCAACTCGTAAACTCGAACAACAAAAAGGTGGATCTTCCTGACTGATTTGGGCTGTGAAACAACACCAAAAGATGGCCTGGCTCATCCCTTATTCTTCCAACAAGGTTACAACAATACCTAGCCGAGCCCCAAACTAGGCCCTAGCTGTGACCCGGGCCTCTCACTCAACACCTCCCTCACTCTGCTGGTGCTGGCGGTGTTGGTGGGAGGGCTGATAAAAGGTGGTAATCCAACACAATTGAAAAGGCCGAACCAGGTGGTGATTCCAACCACTCGGGCCAGCAGAGGGATGAATTATGAATAAAGCCATCGGAGATTATTGTATTTTTGAACAGGAGGAGAGACTGCTGAGGCACTGGCAGTCAAAGTGATACCTGATCACAAAGGTGACAGACAGAGGGGGCTGAGAACAGAAGTCCTTCGAAAGTGTTGGCAGCCGTTTTTTTTTTTTAAACAATCCTGAAATCAACGTATAATAATAGCTAATCTGGTGTATGGCTCAATGCATGCAAGGCTCAATGCATGCGAGGGCTACAATGACAAAGGCAGAGCACAGAACATAAGATGTGTGTGAAAGATGTCCCGTGAGAGGCTATTGGGTCTGGTGTGTGAAAGATGTCCCGTGAGAGGCTATTGGATCTGGTGTGTGAAGGAGCATATTGGACGCCATATTGGAGGATTGTATAAAAAAGGTCCTTCTGATAGATAAAGGACTAAGAGAAAAACCAGGCAGGCATCATATGCTCTGTGTGTGTGTGTGTGTGTGTGTGTGTGTGTGTGTGTCCTTGCAAAACACACACACACACACACACACACACACACACACACACACACACACACACACACACACACTTTACAAGTCACAGCCAAGCGGCCTGTGTATACATTACAGCAGCTGCAGGCCGGTGACAAAGTCTGGTTTTGGGACAAAAGCCACCTTCTTCAGCCCCCTTTCCTTTTCTCTCCATCCCCTCTTCAGACTGTTTCCCCTATTCTTCTTATCTTTATCCTTCGCTTCCTCTATGTTGCCGTTTTGAGGAGGAGAAGGACACAAACAGAGGGGGGGGAGAGAGAGAGATAGATAGAGAGAGAGAGAGAGAGAGAGAGAGAGAGAGAGAGAGAGAGAGAGAGAGAGAGAGAGAGAGAGAGAGAGAGAGAGAGAGAGAGAGACAGAGAGAAAACATCAATACAAGCCCACGTGGAGCTGGCTCTGGCCAGACCAGGCAACTCTCCAGAAACAAGACTCTCCCTTGTTGCAATGTAGCCTGAAAGCCTGACAGCCTTGCCTGGAATGCATAGAGCACCAGTCGTCCTCCCCAGAACCTGTTTACCAGCACAGGGACACACATACGTGTCCACCTGAACCTAGGCCAGTTATTCAAATAATAATCCCTGAGTGACAGACTAGCACAATGCCCTTTGAGACAAGTTCTTTGACGGTGTGTTGTTAGGACAAAGTACCATACGGCCGCTCTAGGGGCAGGTTAGTTCATCCTGTTCCCTCTCCTTTAAAACAGACTCAGCCTTCTCCAAATCAGTATTCACAGGCCGAGACTTGTAAACATTTTTAGCTTAACTCCTTATTAGTAAAAATTGTAAAGTCCCTGGAGAAATAAGGCAGGCTTTGAAAAGTGACAGAACAAGTCGGTGTGTTAAAATAAAACAAATGGAGATGAAGGAGTTAACAAATGCAGAAAACAAACAAAGACAAAATAACCAAGTCAATAAGGAGGACTTTTAATATTTAGACAGGGTACTGAAACCAAACGCAACAGTCAGCTTGTCATGGTGGTGAAATTGATTCAGTTCCAACCCAGGGTGCACACCAACACCCAAACCTGGTGTGGCCTTCAAATACAGAGGAAACTGAATCAGACTGTACCGAAACCCCCCCCACCCCCCGAAAAAAGCCTCCGAAAGAAAAACAAGGACAAATTCCTATAATATAAGTCAACTCTTATCTGAGCTAAGACTCCCATTAGAAGACTCCAGCTAGCCTCGAGGACAGGCAAACCGCAGCCTTTTCAACGAGCAGTCCTGTCCGTTTTGTCTCGTCAACGGTTCCATTCACCCTCTGAGGATGTTCGTAGCCCTGTGTCACCCCCAAAGCCCACTGGGACCCCCCCCCCCCCCCCACCAAGGCCAGTGTGACAGCGACCAGACGGGCTGTGTCAGCCGTCACCATAGACACCAGCGCCAAAGTGACAGACAGACCCATCCCATGCCATCCCCTGGCAAGACTTACACCTCGAAACCCTAGCGGCCACTACTTAGACTTTCCTGTCAGACTCCCTTTTCCCCAGCTGAGGCAACATGTAAGAAATTAGAAGAGAAAAGGAATTAAAGGAGAAAACTACTGCCGCCCGAAGTGCTACCAGGTTAGACTGAGTGCATCCACCATCAACTAACAGTTATGTTTTAGCAGTTGACATGCGTCCAATGTTTTATATAAGAAGAAAAAAATGTTTGTAGTGTATAGCCTTCCAGAAAGGTCTGCATTCAGACTCTTATACTAACTACCTTTATCACTATCTTCATGCCTGTACATGAAATACAGCTAAAGAGTTTTTTTTATTTGTATGTATTATTTGCTTTACTGGGTGGGAAGATATGGACGCCATGGTTGCTGGGGAGTAGTAGTTTGTTATCTAGCTAGCGTCTGTACAGGGTGTCCACTGTCTTCTCAAAGCAATTTCCTGCATGCAATCAGCAGTGACAAAACAGATCGTAAACTTCTGCTTCTCAGCGTTATGGGTAGACGTTGCAACTCAAGCAAGGTGGACTCATCCCCTTAACGGACAGTAACCAAGAAGTTTGCCACTAGCATTACAAACACGTTCAAAGTACATTTTTCAAAGATGGGCTACGACACCAATAGCCCCTTAAGCAACACTGCGGAGCCAAAGCTGATCCAGCTATGTAGCCACTGTGGGTCCCGTCCTGCTCGGAGTCTGACTGGGCCACAGGAGTTACCCTAACCTAACATCTAACCTGCCTGCAGCCGCCCCCACCTCTCTCTAACGACCGTCTGCCGCTACGCCCAACCCCCCGGGACGGGGCATTGCCATGGCGACCGGAGAGCGGGCAATGAGAGGGTGGGTTTTGTGCCGGCGCACATCCCGGCCACACGGGACGGCCAGCTGCCAGCTGTCTAATTCGGCACCACGCTCAGTCCTGGATGGAGCACGGTTGTCCTCCCAACACGCGGATCCAATTGGAAAGTGATGTCACAGACAATTGGGAATCATAGGGGAGAACACACGTTGACGCAGTTGGGCGGACAATGAACAGCCCTGCTCAGGATGTGTGCGTACTCATACTGAACATAGCTCTTTAGTTTGTTATGACAGTCACAGAAGGGTTGATAGTTAGGCTTAGGGCATTCTATACTGTTTCTGTTTTCTATTCATTAGTCTACAAAAGTAATTTTTCTAACACACACACACACACACACACACACACACACACACACACACACACACACACACACACACAGTCTGTACAATAGAAATAGTCGGCACAATCTAAAAACATGTACCGGCTTGTCCCACACTGAATGAAATCCCATTGTATTAGTAAAACCATCTTAGTTGCCTAAACCAACACTCCTGTTGAAAATCCTCAACCCTTTTTTTTTTTTAAAGCAGCGGTGTCATGTGACCCCCCCCCCCCCCCTTTTATACACACACACACACACACACACACACACACTTTCCCCATAGCATGCTTCCTGTCTGTGACCATGGCAACCCATTACTGGGAGGAGTTTGCTTGGCTGAACAAAGCTAAAGACAACAGCAGCAATGCGTACATGGGGATGCCATAGGTCTTTTTTTACAATACCCCATTAACATTGCTCTCATTAACTGGGGGCCCATCCTGTCCAACATACATTCCAGAAGATGGAGAGAGTGTTAAGGGGGGGGGGGGGGGAGATAAAAGGGATGAAGAAGAAAGGTCTGTGTTAAAGAAGTTCCGTCTCATTTAGGGCCCGCCAACGGCAGTCAAGCTGATTGGTCACCGGTCACTGGCCAATAGAAGCGCAGGGATCCAGGCGACCGCACAGCATCGACATTCCAGAGAATATTGTTTAACAAAAGCCACATGCTGTTGGAGCACTATGAGAGATACAGTGATGACGCAAGGCTGAAGAGCTGGCTACAGAGCCAGAACACAGTCCTTTTATCAGCGGGAAACCGTAAGGCTTGAAAAGGCCTTACCATGGTCTGTGACAAATATTTATATGAAAAAGAGAAGGTTTTACTGGAACTGTGACTGGGTATGTTCTACGGGACCCATCTGGACAAGCCATTATTTCCTGGTTTGTATCCCAAATTGGTTCGCATGACACATTGAAGTCAGAGACTTGTTTCCATTGTGGTCCCTGGTTCTGGTTAGTTAGCTATGGACTAGGACATTTGGACTGCGCACACACACGCACACACAGACACAGTATCTGAGCATGCAGCAGGATGTGTGTGTGTGTGAGAGAGAGCGTGCGAGTAATGAAACACATCTATATTTCAGCACAATCCGTTTCTGCTTGGCTGCCCAGCTCTGAATGAATCTGCCCCGTCAGTGTTTCCCCGCCGGCCGGGCTGGTGGTTAGCCTAGCGCTCGCTGCTGGAGCACACGGCCACAGTCACGACTGGGGCTGCTAGCCCCTTAGCCCAGCGTGGGTGCCCCAAAGAGAGAACACACACTGTGGGTCTCCTGCTCATAGCTGCCGGATGAAAAAAAGACAAAAGATAAGAGATAATCTAATCCTCCTCTTCCCCAGAGAAAAAGTTGGACAGTGTTTGGAGCCATTATTGACCCACTGTACAGTGTATGTCAGCCCGCTCACCCAGAGCGCTTTGGCTATCTGAAGCGGCTTCTCTAATTATTCTCTGAATGAAAATCTGTCACCGGTGAGTAAAACAACTCCTGTTCAGTTCCACCACAGCAGCATCACCGAGGGGAGGCTGGCCTCAGGTAACCAGGCAGACTGGAGTCCAATGAAACCTGTCACCGGTGAGTAAAACAACTCCTGTTCAGTTCCACCGCTGCAGCATCACCGAGGGGAGGCTGGCTTCAGGTAACCAGGCAGACTGGAGTCCAATGAAACCTGTCACCGGTGACTAAAACAACTCCTGCTCGAGTTCTATCGCTGCACCATCACTGAGGGGAAGCGGGCCTCAGGTAACCAGGCGGACTGCAGTCCATCACTGACAAACTGCACTTTAGCAGTCCTAAGCACGGCTAATTGCCTAACGTCATTGATTGTTGGGTAAAAAGGTCCAGAGGCATCATTCAATAGATACAGTGGAATTTCCATTCCAACGCTTCGATCATGTGTGTTACTGTACAGTGTGGGGGCTTTGGATAACGCTGTTTGAGGGAGACCACAACCTTCAAACAACCTTGAAATAAACAGCAAGACAAATGGGGACACCCACAGTCAAGACAGGCCAGCCAAAAGGAAAAAAGTATTAAGCTTTAAAAAGGATATACCCTACATGGTGAGGGGCCAAGTGAAGCAAATTAAATCAAGTTGATGTAGGCACCCCTGCCTGGTGGAGATCCCTTATCAGATAAACAAGTGAAGTATGTACTGGTAATATAAATCTAAATGAAGGTCCCAGCGTCCCTAAAGAGCTAACGGGTCTCTGTTTAAAATCCAATAGGATCTCTTTGTCAAACGCATGGCCTTGAACTCACATAGGCCATGTTTTCCCCTTTTAAGGGCTTTTCACTGTTCTTAGTCCTGGGCTAAAAGCATTCTTAGAACCTTCTTAGCCCCAGGCTAGGGGAGCGGTTAGCCCTGGGCTAAGAAAGCGTTCACACTGGCAAAATCCTGGAACATTCCAAAGTGAGCTAACCCCGACTTTAGCCTAGGGCTAGCTGGCCCTGCCCTGAGTCTGCGGGGTTATCTTCTGAAATTTGAACTAAACCCAGGGCTAAATGGTGCCAGTGTGAAACAGGGTTAAGTTAGCCCAGGGTGAACTCTTAGCCCTGGGCTAAGGATAGCTCAATGCTAAGAATATGCAGTGTGAAAGGCCCTAACAGTACTCAGTGTCTCAGCACGTGGTTGGCTTGTCCCCATCCTGGGGAGAATAATGGTTAACGGGTCAGAGGGTGGAGCTTGCTCATAGCCATTCATTTTCAAGGACCTAAGCCATGTGTTCTAGTGGCTGGCTAACCAGTCACAGGCTTAGATACTGCAAACACAATAATAATAATAATAATAATAATAATAGAGAAATAAAAAAAGTTACTTAGTTTTATATACAGTGATCAGTAGCCTCGAGCATCAAAGTTAATCTTCTGAAGATTAGCTGACTAGGTACAAAAGCCACTTGTTTTTTTTCTGAACTAGAAACTATTCATAAGCTACCTTAAAAAAATGCAATACTGCAATTCTTTAAGCATGCCATATGAACTGATTCTGATAGTATAATTAAAATATTAGATGGCAAAATAACCACACCACAGATCAAAACAAAAAAGAAACTGGAAACTAAAGAAGGAGACTGTTCTCTGAAGCAGACAATGTAAGCGGAACTGTGAAGATTGTAGTAACAGTAGATTGTAGTAACAGTAGATTGTAGTAACAGTAGATTGTAGTAACAGTAGATTGTAGTAATAGTAGATTGTAGTAACAGTAGATTGTAGTAACAGTAGATTGTAGTAACAGTAGATTGTAGTAACAGTAGATTGTAGTAACAGTAGATTGTAGTAATAGTGGGAGCTGGGTGCCAACATTGCCCAGCTCACAATGCGGTCAGCACATGGACCATTAGCTTTCCCGTCACTGGGTCGCACACTACAGGAGACTAGTGCAAAAATATTACAACATGTTATGTCACAGCTATGTGCGTGAGCTCTCAACGTTGCTATATACAGCACAGTGGGGGCCCCATGAGTTGGGGGGACAGCGGGGGGGGGGGGGGGGGGGGATGGGCGGGCGACAGAGGGGGCGGGGGCATTCTGGGAAATATTTCTAGCAGGGGAAGTTTGACAAATACTAAAACAAGGCATGTCAAGTGCTTATCGTGCCGTGCCTCAATGAGTTTGCCATGTGGTGGACGCATGGTGACCGGGGGATCTTGAATTGCCTGGTGGATTTAAGCAGTCTTTTAATATACACGGGAAACTTGAGTCTAATTGATATACACAAGAGACAATAGTGTCTGTGGAAGTTGGAATTGGCACGCACACAGTACACCGATTCCCTTAAATAATGCAACTCAGTTATAAGTTATACAGGGCCATACACGTTTTTTGACAAAGACAAAAAGAACAAAAATGTAATTGTTAGGAACGCAACACAGTTTTCTCACAGCATAAGCAAACCGAACTGATCTGAACTAGTTCCTCACCATAAATCTGTATATCAACCAGTACTCTGGATGAGCCCCGCTCAGGTGTATTTGGGCTCCACTGTATGAATACAGCAACAGAGCACTGAGGGACCTAGTCATGTGTCAAACTTGACGGATAACCTTGAGCGTCCCGCCCATCACCCTTCCCATCAGTCAACAGCTCAAATCTTGGCCACTTCCGTCCTTCAAGACAAAGCATATCAAGTTAAACCCCAGCACGCCAAACGAACATTTTGTTCTTATCTCTCGAAAACGGAATTAGTGTAATTTTAACAGAATGATAAGGTGGGTAAACTTCTACCTAGCATTTTCCATGCAAGGTAAATAATGGGAATGCTTCGCATTAGAACTGATGGGCACGCGTTTGTGGTATCAACGCAAGGTCATATTAAAATATAATCACATTTACATACATTTGCTGACCAATTGAATGCCTGGTGGTGAGAAGTAATGGACAGTGTGCCTTAGGTTTTGATTGTTTGGACGCAATCATGGTTGACCAAATAAAGTGTCAAACGCAATGTTGCTTCGGATAAAAAAAATAAGTATCTTCTTGATCAAGGATAACTGGACTAAACCCCATTCTACCGGGTTCTCACGTGCACTTACTTATTGTAAGCACAGATGTAGGCCAACACATACTAAAATGTGCTACTGAGAAAAGTAAGTAAAAAATAATGTGGTAACATTAGAATATTTATCCATCCATATGTTACTTAAATATTTTTCCGACTGATTTGTTATCCTAAATGGGTACAGTTTGATTACTGTTTTGTTTTTTTTACCCCAAGATGCCACTTGTTTGAGCTGAAGCTGATGTTGGCTCTAAGAGCGAAGACTGATTCACTGAACATGTGTCCAGCACTTCTAACAGCGCACGATCAGTTTTCAAGACAATCCACGTGACTTTCGCCTGAAACGAGCTCACAGCTCCGCCTCATGAAAATTACATCCCAAGTCTAAAAGATAAGACTGACAGGGAGACTGAAATTATGATACATTATTTGTTTTGGATACCTGTTCCAAAACAAAACATTTATCCCAGCAGTAATCTGTGTCCAGCTGTACAAAAAAAATCTATTTAAAATGTCAAAAGCAATGAAAGGGGCACAATCTATCAGTGCTATCACCGAGGCAGGATCTATGCTGTTCTATGCACGAGTTGCATATTTACCTTGTCCAGCTCGTCGTGCAGCTCTGACAGGGTGGGTCTGATCAACTTGTCCCCCAAGGGCGCAGCCGTTTGCCGGTAGAAATCGATGTTCGGCACTGCATCGATGGTGTTGTGTCCGAAAGTCCTCAGGTAATAAGTGTTTGTATGGGTGTCGTAGTGATAGTGATGCTGGCCTCCCGTGGAAGAATGCAAACTGCCCTCGCTCATCACAGTGTCTCCATTCTGAAAGCCATCGGCAGGTACAGCTTCTGGGGGGCTCTCGGCCGCGCTTGGATCTGCAAAGTTTACCACCCGAAACCGCCCTTTAGCCTCCTCGCAACCGGCCCCGGGGTCCGAAACGTCAGGTGCGGCTTTTTCACCAGACGCTACGGTGGATGCGTCCGAGCTGGGCGATTTGTCATCTGCAGCTGCGGCACCGGCTGCTTCAGCCACGAGGTCCACTTGGAACCGACTCTGACTAGGCGTTGGACCAGCAGGCTTCAAGCCTGAATCCACTGTCAGCCCATCATATTCAGGTGGCGGGTTCTCTCCTCCCGAGGCAGGAGTCTCCGAGGATGGCGCTGACATGGCAATATCCCCGATGAAAGTAAGCTTTGTAAAGAAGCTAAACTAGAGATAAATGTCCGGCACAACTCTCGTTCAATGGCACAACTATAGCTACTGCTTCGAAAGCTAAGTTCTAACGAACCCACATACAAGTACCAAGTAAGCTAGATAACCAGTTCCCGTTTGTGCTGTAGCTGGGGGCAGCCAGTCTCTGTAGGCTTCTGCTCACTATTCGGAAGAAGGTGAACACCGCTCAGCCGTTGTCAAAAGGTAGCACAAACACACATGCGGAAAGCTAGTTACAATGGAGAAAGCGATAGCTTGCTAGCAGCCTCACCACACGCTCTCTTGGATAGTGAATGAGGGAAAGAGACATCAACTTTTAGCCCAGCTGACGCGACTCCTAAATACCTAAACGAATCTGAGAGTCCTTTCGGCCCTATTGCTCGCAGGCCACAGGTATGAACGCGACTATATCCCGCGCTCTTTTGTTTTCGGTGCTTTTCCTTATAGGATGCTCCGTCGACCTTGCCGCAACTCCTCCTAGACTCCCAGTGTTTCCCAAGCTCTATATACACTGCAGTAGGCACCGCTTTGGGGGTGGGTTCCATTTAGGAGGTAGACCTCGCGAGATTTCAGGTCATCGCATTTTTTTCTACAAGCAAATTACGAAGAGGGTGTACTCTACTTTTCATATGGAAAACATAAGGAGAGTGAAAGCAATGTACAAGATCGAGTCTGTAAATATAACAAAAGAATATATCATTTGCATCCTTTAGTGTGCAACTTTATACCATATTAAATGCTATCTAATTTTGTGTGATTTTTTAATCCTCAATTAGCTAGCGCGGTTGTTTGCCTCAAGGCAACAAAAACAATACATTGTATTTGCTTTATAACTAGTAAGTGACACATAGTTATGATCAAATGTCACTATTAAGAAGTTTGTGGTTGTGTCTATTCTATTTAATGACTACACAAATCGTTTGCAAATAGCTGTTCCTGAGCTGAGCTGGTGTGCGGTGAGAGAATGAGGAAGAGAGAGAGAAGAGAAACAGAGAGTGGGATCATGACAGAGAAAGAGAGAGAAATAAGTGCACTTTTGGTCAGTGAAGAGTGTCTGAAGATTTATGGAATGTTATACACTGGGGTTGCATTAAAACAATCACCTCAGACTGCAGGATGGATGGGGGTGCGCGCGCGCGTGTTTGCGTGTGTGTGTCTGTGTGTGCGCCTTTTGTATTGTTTCGCAACAGACTGAACGGACTGAATTAGAGAATGGTCCTTATACTCCGTCTCTGAGCTTAGACCTACCAGCAGTGTCTCTAGCTCGTTAGCCCACCATGTCTTTCTCTAATCTTGTTAAAACTACTCTGTCCAGCAGGAGCTCATTACAGCAGCTCTGCACTACCCAGTCTGCTGAAACTGGCACTCTTGGGCCTTCTGTCTCAACATGGTCTCTCTTTCTCTCGCCCTCTTTCTCTGTCTTTCTGTCTGTCTGTCTGTCTGTCTGTCTGTCTGTCTGTCTGTCTGTCTGTCTCTCTCTCGCTCTCTCTTTTTTTTTTTTTCTTCTTCTTCTTTTCTGCTCCTTTCTTAATTCATCTATCTTCCTCTTCCATCTCTCCTCATTTTCATTTCTTAATTTCCCGACATGTTTCGCCCCTGTTCGAGAATTAATGACATAAAGTCATGGATTCCTAATTAAACTCTTTGTCATGATAAATGTGGAAGGTGGAAAAAAGGTAACACTGAACTACCTGGACCTGAACCTAGTTGATTTAATATTACAGACAGAGAAGAGAGGGGTTATGAGGATACAGCTTATCTAGTGAGGGTTACTTCATAATTCAACAACAGTCATTTTACAAACAACAAAAATCTTTTGTGTAAGGGGCAGCCACCACACTAAACAGTAATTGTGTGTGAGTTGTCCAGAGAGATGGTAACGGGAATGTTTATGTCTTGGAGTCTCTTGCACAAACACGTTTCCCACCATATATAATATAATATTCAATAGCAGTCATTTGGAGGAAAAAAATAATTTGCATATATGACATTTCCCGTGGCAACCTATCTGAAAAAAAGACACAAGGATTTTGTTCATTTTGTTCCGTGTTGTTGTTGAAGCCAACAAGGCATGCTCTATTTGTCAAGGTAATTATTTCAGTAAAGGTCATCTCGTTTGAACTGCCAGTTGAGATGAGTCCTGCGCAACACTATCTGAGGAGCAGACAGTTTCTATCTTTGTTTCACCTATGTCCAATCGGCACCAAAAATACTTGTTGTTTGGTTGCTGATAGAAAGATGAGGGATTAGGATTTTGAAATTGAAGAGTGTTCATTCCAATAAAAAGGTGCAAGATCATTGAACAAGTTTTTAAACACCCAATTGTAGTAAAAAAAAAACATTATGCCAAACCTCATAAGGAATACAGCGCTTAGTTCACAGAAGCAATACTGCTCTTGAAACCACCCACTTAGGCCTGCATTTTCTCTCTCCTTTCCTCTATTCCTTTTTTCTTTGAATCTGTTCAGAGCATTGTGACACTCCACACCACCTCTCTATTATATCACTCTCACTTTCCCGGGAAAATCATTTTCACCTCCCAGCCAGGCCTCACAACTTGTCTCTAGAGAGACGCGGGAGACAAATTTGATCCCTGTTTGAATGCCTGCACCTCAGACTCTTCTGCACTCACACAGAACATGTGGGAACTCGTTAGAAAGCTAATAATCTGATGAGATACCGCCAGTAGTAGCAGAAGCCTTTCTTATTATTTCATTTAGATAATTTTATGCCAAACATAGTGAATAATGTGCTTCAAAGTCAATCGGCTACTTTATGAGTCCATGGAGAATGTGAGTTTACAAACCCTTTCACGTTCACAAATCTCATACAAACATATTTTAAAAATCAAACAATTGGATCCTTTCTTTCACTCATATGGTAAAGTCTATGTGACACTTGCAGTTCGGAAACAGAGCAAGGCTGCATTCCTTTAAGTTGTCTGGTTTGACAGCTTCACTTACAGAGGTGGGGTTGTTTGGGGAAAGTCTCACAGAAAGAGCCCTTTGACAGACTCAGTAAAGGGGAACATTAGAGGTGTCGATACCTTGGTCTTCCGGGGGATGGCTAACAGGGAAGCAGGACAAAGCATGGACCCCCTCGAGGTCCCACAGGTCACCACTTGTCTCCCGTCCTTTCCCACAATTACCTGGCTCATGTCTGGAGCCACAAAGAATCAGACAGATCATCCACCTCACTGTTGTGTTGTATGCTTAGAAAAAAAAGGCTGTATCTGAGAATGATTTGGCAACAGCTTTATTAACAGAAATGTTAACGCCATGCAATGCCTGTACAGTATATTGTGTACTGATACTGCTACACTCCAAACCTATTCATGGTTGATATGAATCATTTATCCAAAGTAGCTTTTTTTAATGAAAAGTATGCCTCATAAATCTTGAAGCTTATAAAAGGTTTTGCCACAGAATAGCACATATGGAAGAAAGAAATGTTCATGCGCTAATGTAGATAATATAGATAAAGACAAATGTTCCTTTTCTTTTCTTGTATTATTGCTGTATTACATAGTTATCATGCTTCCATTTAATGTTATGTTAATTATGTTTAATTTCAATATTTTTCTTAAATCTTTTACTTTGTCTTTCGAGAGATTCATGTTTTACCTATAACACAACTCTAGGGGAATGGGAACTACTTCTCCCAGATGAGGGAGAACAAATGGCTAAAAGAATGAAGATAGATTGTATCATTCTCCGTGGTTGAGCGATGCCGGATGTTTTAACAACCTATTTTATGACGTACTATCAGTAATAGTAATCCATGGACCATGACAATCTCGGTTAAACATAAATGATTGTTAACCGTCACAGAATTCCAACCCATTTTTTTGGGTGCTCTCTGCCTTGTTGATGTTTGATCTATAGTTAGTGCCTTCATCTGCTACCTCCTTCTCATCCCCTTCCTCTCCTCTCTTTATTTTCACCCTCCAATATCTCGTCCTTCTCACTCACTCCCTCTTCCCTGATCTCTCTCTTTTTGTCCTCCTCCTCAAATCGCAATTCTCCTCTTTCTCTCCTTCCCTCCAAGCAGACCCAAATGATTTGAGGGATTCTTTTAAACCTTAAATGTATTTTTGTCCCAGGCACTTTACTGCCCCCACATCTAAATCAACCCCCGCTGTCACGGAGTGACCTTTAACCTCCTTCTTCCAATCGAATTTCACATTGGCGCAAAATGTGGCCACGCTCCCCGTCAGTTCTACAACGACGTGCTAAATTGCCAACCTCACTGTCATATTTACAGTTCAGGTTCAGGGATGGTTTGACACCTTTGACATGGCCAAGCCAAGGGAACAGACAGGTCTCTGAGATAGATGGAAGGTGAATGAGGACAAAGTGGAGGAAGAACGTCAAAAAAGGTTGACAGTATGCACCACTCCAAAAGCTTACTTTGGGACTTGGTCAACGGTAGTTCTGTGTTTTAGGAAATGCGTATTATCCTGATTGGGATGAGCTTTTATTTTGGAAAATTCCCTTTTTTGGCAGTCAATAAAGTTTATATTTATCAATCAGTTCAGAATCAATTAAGTATTATGCAGGTTTTATTGTTATTGCACCATGATATTTAGATATCAATATGTCTCTTTCGTTCTATTTCTCTCTCTCCTTCTTCCCTTGCGTTTTCTTGATTGATTTCTTTCTTGATTTCTTACTCTCTAACTCCCCACTCTGTGAAGGAGTCAACAGAGCCTTCACACACAAACAAACAAATGCATCACGGCATAAATCCTCCGAGAGAATGGCACTGTGACAGGCAGGCCGTGTTCAAGGACGAAGTCAACGCCACACAGATCTTAAGCGTGACACTTAGTTGACGTCTGTGGAGTATTTTTCTGTGTTCATTCCCAATATTATTAAGAGGATTTTTCAGTTACCTCAGCAAGTGGTTTTTGTGCCGAACCATTGAGGTGCTTTGGTTTTACATTATCACTTAGACATTTCTTGTTTGAATATATTTATTTCTTTGCAGTCAGTTCATATGCTTTTAAGTTACTTTATTTCAAGGGCTAGGATTCTTCAGAGAATTAAAAATTGTTAGGCAAGAGAGAGAAAAAGGATTTACGTTTGATATAATGGCATGAGAATAATTTTACAACACTTGAGTTGGTTTTTCCATTCACTCTTCCAAACTGTAGACCTAAAGCCAACACACTTGCTGCTGGTCCAAAGAGAATAAATCATCATTCACGGTGTAGTGGTTTGAGGCAGTCTCTCCAATGGAATGATGGTTAGAACACTGTAACTCTTCACTTGAGTCAATTGGTCATTTTGTGCATCGAATATAGAACTGTTTTACTATCGATCTGTCTGGCTTGGCAAAACAGATGTCACAAAGGCAAAAGGTTAGGCAAAGGTCAAAGATGGTAACCATAGTAACCGTAGTAGTTCTCCCAGTAACATCATCAGAAGGGTCTTTTAATTGGATTTAAAGTCGTAAAGCACATGGTGATCAATACTGTGGGCATTTTAAAAGCCAGGCATTTACCGTACGCTTAATAGAATCCATAGGTTACAACAATTAACAACTATGTCCTTCTTCCATGAAAACAATTGTGACCTTTCATTTCCTTGTTTCCTGTGCAATTCTATTGCAGTGTGTGTGTTTTGTGTTGTCAAGATCTATCGTGAAATGATAGAATAAAATAATGGATGGTTGATATAGATGTGCCTTCTTATTGTTGTGCTGTTTGTGGAAAATTCAAGTTGAATGTGGGCTGATGTTGCATGAAGCTGTCACCACAACCCTCAACATAAAGTTATGCAGTGTTCACCATTAGTTCAATACGTAAGAAGCTGCCTTTACCACATTGATTTAGCATAGTGAGAGATAGTGCTGGCAGTTGTTGGTTTGGCAAACCCTTATCTGTTTTGTGATGGCAATATGCAGCCCATAGCCTTTGACTGTAGAAAGTCTATTGTAATACAAAGAGCATTGTACCCCTACTCCAACCCCGACCATCCCCCTACAATAGAAAGATGGAAAGTTTCAACCTGCCAACCTGTCCACTTTTCGAATGTTGTCACACTACACATGGCATTTCAATTGCCTGCATTTTGCTTTTCTTACCTAAGCATGAGTTAATGGGGGCGCGTGCCGCTAAATTCTTGGAAAATATCAGACAACTTTCTAAAGTCCCTGAAAACTGCAGTTAGTAAACCGCTCTTAAAAAAATTGCAGCCTTGATGCTTCAATAATTAGCAACTACAGACCTATTTCAAACCTGTCCTTTTTAAGTGAAATGATCAAGAACGTTCTTTTCCAACGTCTAAATTATTTTTTGGTCACCTCTGGCTGCTATGACACCTTCCAATCAAATATTTTCACCAAATGACCACCGTGATATAGAATCACTGTCTCAGTGCATTTGGTAAGTCAAGCTAAACTTAAGCTAAACAAAGAAAAAACTGAGCTAATTATCTTTGGTGCTAAAGAGGAAAGGCTAAAAGATAGCACAGTCCTTGAGTCCATGTCTCTGAAAACTAAGGACCAAGCTTGAAATCTAGGTGTCATCATAAACTCGTACCTACATTTCAACAGCCACATCAACCAGGTCATAAAACCAGCATATATTATCACCTCAAATACATGCCAGACTTGCATGCAATACAAAGACTATTCTAACCAGACAAGTACTTATTCATGCATCTATTACCAGTAGGCTGAACTACTGTAATGATTTTCATTCATCTATTACCAGTAGGCTGATCTGGTAATAATGGTTTTTCATCAGTTCTTCCTTAAAAGTGATTAGACTACTTAAGCTAAACAAGTAAGTTGTTCAGAATGCTGGCGCTAGATTTTTTACAAAAACCAACAAATACGAACATGTTTCTTTGATCACCACACTGGCTTCCTGTGTGTCAGATTTTTTTTTTGTAAATACTGTTACTCTTCTACAAGTCACTAAATAATTTGGGGCCAAAATGCATTACTGACATGTTAATACAGTACGAACCTTCTTGACCCATCAGGTCATCTGGAAAAGGTCTCAACCGTTCCCTGAGTTCAAACTAGAAAAGGTCAAGCAGTGTTTAGCTGTTATGCAACAAATAGCTGGAACCAGCATCCAGAATATCTGAGACTCGCTCCAAGACTGACTACTTTTAAATCCAGACGAACAACGAATATGTTCTTGAGGGCATTTGGCTGAATTGCTCCTTCTTAACCATAACATTTCTCTTGCTACAATTGTTTTAATTCATTTCTTGGTCTTTTGTCTCCTCCTTGTATGTTTCCACATGCCTTATGAACAGCACATTCAATCGCCTATGTGCATGAAATGTGCTATACAAATACAAATACATTTGATTTGATTTAGATTGGACACAATGTGCATCACCATCCATCTGGATGTGCCTCTAACAAAGACAGGCTTGATGTCAATATCACAGGACATTAAACCACGTTTGACACATATCAACCTTTCCAACCACCGCCAATCAATTTGGTATTGAGGGGAAAAAATACTGAATGTTTTCTGGCAGGATGTTTCAAAGTCTAGGGACCCTGCCTTACAAATAACAACACTCACACTTTGCCCTTTGGATACCATGAGAGTGGCCCTGTCCTGAGACCTCACACAGCTTTTTGGCACATAGCTAGTTAAATGTTCCAGACAGGCAGGCTGCCTGGCTGGAACCAGTTCCAGCCCTTCATTCTTGATCGGCATCAGTACAAGTCAATACTAAGCTGAAAGTAAAGTGAGACCCTTTTCTTGTTTCTGGTTAACAAATGGGTGTTAATTAACACCCTGTAGTGATAACATTAGTCTGAATCAGCAGACCTTTAGAAGTGTCCATCAAAATCCCTCAATAGGTCAAGTCACTTAGGCCCTTTGCTCCTGCTGGGTATATCAGGACTGAAAGACCCAGACGGTTATTCATTCCCTCTCTGGAACAAAGGTCATCATCCTCTGAACAAGTCCCTCTAGGTCCCAGGTGTTGCGCTGTCATGTAATTTAGTAATCCTAATGACTAATGACTTCCCAGCTCCAAGTATTCCCCGACAAGGATTAGCCGGCAAACATCCAGACTCTTTCAACCTCCCATCCACTCACGCTAACAGAATGAAGACCCGAAAGATTATTTACCAGTTCACACTAGATAGCTCAGTTAAAAAAAGAAGAGCCTATTTTCAGGCATTTTGAGCAGAAAAAAGAGTTCAAGTTAAGGAATGCATTCTATGAACCATCCTACACCTCATAACCCTACAACCTGAAATTCATGTTTCTCCTTTTATGTTCAGGCACATAACTCCTTGAAAAGTAACTGAATTTCCTGCCACACTTTTGAAATGACTGTCATGTATGGAAAAGACTTTTGCATAGCCTGTGAATCTGAGCATAAAGGACATGTCGCCCGCACTCCAACACATTTTTAAAGATGTGTAAACATGAATCTGTCAAACCGTCATACTTTAGTCTTTGTGATGTAAACTCTGACCTTTTGCTAAACAACAAACAACTTCTAACATCCCCGATGTTGTTGTTATCAATGAGGAGTGCACATGGGTCATATGTGTAAAAGGTAGGCTGTACATTAACAGGCTAGAGGAAGTCTTGTTCACCAAAATATTGAATTGACTGGCTGTCTCTCAACTGGCCAACAACAATCTATATTATATTTATTAGCCTCTAGACTTGGTCGTCCTGAGGCTTATGAGATAAGAGTTAAGCAGCTTGCTCAATGATGCTCATTGTTGGTCACCTTTGATAAAACAATAATACTCTCGCTTCTTGTCTTTTTGCTACTTGCTGTGAAATAAACCCAGTCAAGTTCACTAACTTTGTACTATCTTCACGGAGAAAATTGTGCAGAAGAAAATAACTCTACTGTTAGCATGTTAAAGTAACGGCCATCATGTCTTTAAAGGTAATCCATCATTACAATTTGACGTGCAGGTACGTTTGACTCATGGAACATTCACTCATCTTTAAATAAACTGAAAATAGATGTCCTCTAGTTTCCCCCATGCATAGAAAATGCCATGCCAATGAGGTGTCCTCTTTGCATGAGGGAAACGGTTAAGATATCTTTTTTCAGTTCATAGATGAATGTCTCGTGTGTCAAACATAACTGTGAGTCAAATTGTAATGACAGATTACCATTAAGCTAACTTAAATCCACTTGTATCACCTTCATTTCCTTATTTGTTGGTGATTACAAGTGATGATAACGAGCTTGCAAGTCCAAGTTAACTGTTTAGGCAATAACAAAGAAAATGGCTTCGAGCCAGAGATCTCAGATTTCACTCTTGTTACATATATATTTAGCTCTCATCTCCTATTGCTTTGGATTGCTACATCCTATATTGTTAAACATGTTTGATATTTGATTTAATACTCCATTCCCCTGACAGGTGCAAAGTGAGAAGCCTCAATTTGAGAAAAACCTGCCAGATCATTGCAACTTACTCATAATCGTTTGACATTTTACTTGATTCAGTAAAATATATCAAGGTATGAAACAGTTGCAATTTATTTATATTTTTAAAGGGGGCAATAAGGCAGCCCTGTAATCCAACCCAATCTTCTGTTTATTTGTATTGTAGAATTTACAAGCTAACAATCCATGACGTGTAATGCAGATAAGAGCCATGTTAAAACTTGTTGAAACGCGAGCTGAAATGTATAATGTTTTTAGATGGTGTGGAACTATAATCACTGCATGCGCTTGTCACAATGCCGTTCTGAATTTTGCAAACATTAAATCTCTGGATCGTTTAATGTCAACATTCTCAATGATTTTGATGCAGTTTGTATCCAACCCAAAGATAGCAATTTACTGCCATCTCGTGGTAAAAGGGTAATATTGCCTTTTCTCCTTTTAAAATTGCATTCATTTAGCAAGTATATTTAGACTTTTCGAAGATGCCGATTGGGAAATTAGAAAAAATTATTTTAGTTTTAACCGTATTTACTTACCATAGAAATGTAAAATGAAATGTTGCATATAAATGTCGGTTATGCTGCTATATCATATAGTGTGAAATCAACTATATCAAATAGTTTATATGATTTTAATGATAAAGGAGTTGGTAGCAGATCAATAAAAAAATGCTGTGCAAAATTTTCGGGAACTTTTGTGTACACTTCTGACAGGGAGGCATAGCAATGCGCTGACACTGCGCGGTAACAGGAGTTTGATGGTTGATGGTGTCCCTGCAAATATTTTCACTTTAGTAAGCTACTGTAGGTGACTTAAAGGTGCCATAGCCTATGTAAATCTGGAGAAGTGTGTTTAAAAAGGCAAGAATTTGAATTACTAACGCTCAGAAATGCCAACCTCAAGATTATTTGGTCCCTCCTATTCCTCGGCCCTCCGTTCAATCATTTCGTGGTGTCTTCAACATTTCGAATGTGTGCGCTGACAGGTGACTTCAGAATGAAGGTGACTGACAGGCAGGTAGCCGTGCCTCCTTGCCAAAACGATCATGATTGGTTAGTATTAGGCAGGTGTCCCCAGATTTTCGAAAAGCTGAATACAGGGCCCAGGCCACTTTATAGATCGCACCTTCTCTCTGAGCATTTGATTTAATGATACCCTACAGGAGGTGTGTAGTAAAAGTAAAATAAATATATTTTTTTCATTTTTAAAGTTTGCCTTCAAACTTACATACTGCAACTTTAAGATAGGGCTAAATCAAATTGTAGTTTTGAGCCACCAATATCCTACGTACGGTAGCATTTCTCTTAATCTGTATTCTGGTTGTCTTAGTTTTAATAGTGTTTTTGAAAAGTAATTCTTAATTGATAATGTAAAACGTATAACTTGATTGGGGGCCACCAATTCAATCATACGAGCAGTTCATTTGGAGTAAACATGAATATGATTTTAAATTAATTGAAAATCTGGGGACCGTTTGTTGGAGTCACAACCCCACCCCCCCACCACCAACCCCCAAAAAAAGGAAAGTCGGCAGAGCAGTAAATGCCAAAGTTATGCCACTTAGACTAAAATGCATGAGAAAAACAATGAAAAACAATCTTAAAGGGTATATTTACTCAGAGAAAGGGAGCATTTGCGAATAAAATTATGTTATATGTTTTAGCTGTGAAGCCGATACACGGTGAATACAAATAGAAAAGTGCCAAGGCTGTTCAGCTGTGCAGGGAATTTGATGAGGATCACAAACACACAGCCGTCTCTCGCACACACACACACACACACGCACGCACGCACGCACACACACACACACACACACACGCACACAGGAAAGAGCTGTTGTGTGGCAGGCCTTTATATTTTTGACTGACTCATATCTAGAGAGCTGCTGCATGAAATAACATCCTCACAAAAAGATAAGGCGTCACACTCATGCACACACACACTCACACATTCAAATACACACAAGGAAACAAAGACGAAAACACACACAGTATAAAATTGTTTTCCTAGTTGACGTGTTAGATATACCCCAGGGCATCCATACGCAGTTTCTTTCTCTCGGAGAACATCAGATAGCTCTGTTTCTGCACGTATAGATCCATTGCTCCTGTGTCACATTGGGTGATCAATCTCTGTTCATGTATTAGCCTGCTATGGACATCTCTAAGAATAAAATGACTTGTTTCGATACCAGTTAAGACAGATCTATTGAGCTATCGTCGAGGTGTGAATCGAATAGAACCATAGACTCTTGTTGTTTTGTATTCAGGTGCAGTATTTTGCTGCTGCTACTAAAACCTGCTTTTACTTGAACTCCTGGCCTCTGGAAAGGTGAGACGTTGCTGTCAGTGGGTTTACGTCTGCTTGTATCTCACTGATTAATTACTGATTAAAAACTGTAATTTTAAATGGTGTCCACGTTAATGTCTGCTGTACAGGATCTGACAAGAGAAAAGGATGCCATTTGTCAGTAGGAAATGACAATTTAGAAGGTCCTTTCAAAGGTAAAATACAGTACTGTGCAAAAGTTTTCGGCAGGTGTGTAAAGTAAGAATGCTTTAAAAATCTAAGTGTTAATAGTTTGTTTTTATCAATTAACTAAATGCAAAGTGAATGAACAAATGAACAATCTAAATCAAATCAATATTTGCTGGGACCACTCTTTGCTTTCAAATATTTGGCAGCAAATAAC
>CM030172.1:49978375-49998375 GCA_017639675.1 Aplochiton taeniatus
CCATAGCGAATATGACAGATTAAAAACTAGGATGTCTCTAGAAACCACAAAGTTAATTAATACAAAGGGTAGTGGACTCGGGAGAGTTAAATCATCAAATGCAAACAGTAGCTTTCCAAAAAAACGTCAATTTATCCCCCCCAGTTAAATCCCACCTGCCAGATTTGATGAGGCAGTCTTTTAGTATCCCAGATCGTGATCAATAAACAGAAAAAGGGAACACACATTGAAGACACTCGAGAGATATCCGAATGGAAAAGTTTTCTTTAAGTTCAAAGGCCACCTGCCAGGTTTGAATACCGTTACGGTTCCCTTTATTGTCCGCACAGCATGTATCCAAGCTCCAGTCCATCGCCCCCAGATACTCGGTGGAAAGCGGTGAGCCCCGTGATGGGAGTAGTGTTGGCAGGGACAGATCAAGGTGACAGGGAGATGTCACAACTGGTGCTCAGTGGGTTTTGAGCAGAGACCGTCTAGAGACCTCCTTCGGGGAAGTTAAGTATAGACTGTGTCAGTGTGCACTCGCGTGCACACGCGCACACGCACACACACACACACGCACACACACACATAATGTACAAACACACACACACACACACACACACACACCCAAACCCACCCACAGTGGAGGTCACCGCTGCACCTACTGCAGTAGGTGTCGTTGCGTGATTATTGGGGTTTTGTTCACAGGTACTCTCATCAAAAAGCCATTCAAGGTATAAATGTCTCTTCATAGCGGATCAACTATGACTGGAGTTTGGGTTGACATCCAGTGGAGCCGTTTACAGCCAGCGGCACACATAGCAACACCCCCCGCCTTTTATGTTAACACACACTGACCTTTGAGAAGTGAAAGTTAGGTTACCATGGCAATCGAAAACATACGGGGAAAAGAAACTTAGTAGGCAGAAAAAAAAACTGCCTACAACCTGCTGGTGAATGTGCCTCGTCCTTCCTTTGACAATGCTCATTGTCCCACAATGCCCTGCCTTGCTATCAGAACCTTATCTCCACAATCCATCATGACACCTCTTCTCTGACAGTCCAGAACCCTCTTCTAAAATGGCCGCCGACAGGTGGTATGCAGACGTGAGTGTGAGGCTTCCATTAATGCTGGATTAGAGGGACACAGCAGGGGTTTCTGCAGTGAGGAGCTAATCAAAATGAGGTAAAGAGAGGGAGCGAGGCCGGCGGAGGGTCCAGACCTGCTCCACTGGGTCTGAGGCGCTGAGGAGGGGGGATTAGAGGGGAGGAGGGAGACTGACTGATGGATCCATTCCCATTTCAGTGAGTAAATCTGCTTCACCAAGAAGAAAAGACCAGACAGCGACTGGCGGGCGGGCTGACTCACTCACACACACACACACACACACACACACACACACATCACAAACATAATTATGAAACTCACACACAAACACAAACAGTTGTACAAACACACACACACACACACACAAACACACACACACACACACACACATACCCCCCCCCCCCCCCCCCCCCCACACACACACACACACACACATACACCCCCCCCCCCCACACACACACACACACACACACACAGACCTATTTGGCAGAAAATAACAGTCCGACAAAGGCATCTGTTAAGGGCAGCCCACACATTCAGTCTCCCAGCATACCACATACCACGCTGTGACACTTCCTATGAAGTCGATTTATGTTATCTCATATTCAATATTCAACGATTATGAGTGCCAGTGAGGAGTCATGAGACAGCAGTGCTAAAAATACTTTTAGAATGTTTGGGAGCAAGTTCTGAAATGTGCAGGAATGTGTTCAATTGTGTAATAATGTGTTATAATGTGCTAAAATATGGAAGAATGTGCTAAGTTATTGAAAAGAAAGAAGAAAATTTGTTATCGTTAGTCATGTCTTGCAAGTTCTGATCTTCAGTGCGCTTAAAATTCCCTAAAAGTAAACATATAAAACAAACTATGGGGAAATAAACTAGCTATAAAAGAACCGCCCCCGGCCGGGTCGTATTCTAACAAGGCCCTATATTCTGTTCTTTCCCCCTGGTGTTTTATTTGTGTTTCAAACACTTAGCTGTCATATCCGGCTCGCTTTTGTTTGTTTTGTCGGTGTCAGTGTCCGACTGGGTGCGTCAGCCAGACAGTCCTCTGCATGCTTAGTCAACCATGAGCAACCCTCCCCTACACACACACATATTCTCATCCCTACACACACACGTATTCTCATCCCTACACACACACATATTCTCACCCCCACACACAAAGAATCCCTGAATGCTACAGCCTTCTTGTGCTCACACACAGGCACACCCTCAACCAAACACCCACACACTTTCTTTCTCACACAGACACACACAGACACACACACACTCTTTCTCTCTCTCTCTCTCTCTCTCTCTCTCTCTCTCTCTCTCTCTCTCTCTCTCACACACACACACACACACACACACACACACACACACAGACACCCCTGAGGACCAAACAAAGCATCCCCCTTCTCTTTGACGCTATTCTATCTCCAGACTTTGTCAGTTGCAGTCAGAGATGTCCATAGAGGCCCGTGGCGAGGGTCTCAGGACAGCATGACTTTGACACTTTGGGATGAGCCTAGGAAAGCTTTTAAGAAAACTCTCCTCTGTCGCTTCGCAGACCTCTGGGGAGAGGAAAGCTGATGATGTTTTGACAGATCCAACTAAATATGTCATGTATTTACAGTATGAAACATTCTATTCCATACATATGAATAAGGATCCATTTGAATGTTTTGTAGAATATGGGTAAAATAAGGTGGACATATAAGAGAAATATGGCAAATATGGATTGCCTATTAGGTACAAGCTGTTGCCCTTAAACGTATGATTTTCTTATCATAAAAATCATATTGAAGCATAAAATGTAGCTATTAATTAATGTCACTATGATACTACTAGCAGTGATTTTTTTTTACAAATGAGTTTAAGAGTTTAAAGTTATGGTTGTATATCTAAGACAGCACAATTATAAAAAATGAAATGGGGAAAACAGTTGAATACACTGGCCTTGTATTGAATCAAAAATCCTTACATGACCTCTCACAAATGAATTTACTGTGAAACGACACTAATTCGATGTTGGATTACTCTTAGCTAACTGAGAAGAAAACGTAGTGGAGGGAGAAAAATCGTCTAAGAAATCGATATTCATTTGTGCAGCACGAGAGAGACCCTCAGTTGATGAGTGAACAGTAACGGACTCAAATACCGCGGCTGCAGAGGAGAGGAAACACTGGCCCTGACAGTGAGACAGCTAAGAGAAAGAAAGCTGTGCTCAGAGAGGGAAGACTTTCAGACTCAACTGGTACCAAGTTGTGACCTTTTGAAATACCAGGTCATTCTATCTGCCTTACTCTAAGAGACAGGCGGGAGACTGTTTGGAGCCAATTGGACTGCAGGCGATTGATGAAGGGAAGGAGTTGTATCTCCTGCCAGCAACACACCTTCATTATTATTATCAGCTCAGCCATGCACGGACACAAACATCCCCGTATGGTGGATACTCTTTCTTTCTCTCTTTATCTCTTCTGGTCCCTTCTCTTCTAATTTGTCCTCTTCCTTCATATCCTGTTTTTTTCTTCTTTCTCCGCCAGTCATTATTTATGCTTTCTCTCTGCTTATTCTTTTTACCATTATCCTGCCACACCTGTCCTTCTGCCTTTCTCATGCTCTCAACCAGGCTCTCACAAACACACACATGCACTCGGCCGCGCGCACGCATGCACGCACGCACACACACACACACACACACACACACACACACACACACACACACACACACACACGTCGCGAGCCGTTAGGACAAATACCATCAAGTTCCAAACTGCAGTGAATGAATTCACCCTCCTCCAGAGATAAGCCTGTGTTAAGAATCTATGTTGGTTTTAACAGCACAAGCCTCTCGGTCTCTGAGCATAATGAATTGGCTGAGTTGAACAGGGCTCCTCGATCTAAATCTCTCTTAAGTCCTACCATGAAAACAGCCACATGATGAAGAATAGGACTGCAGTGCTTAATACACATGGGCAGCACGTCAACACAACTAGCCCAAGGCTGGAGATATGAAAAAGTAAAATAAAAAAAGGACATTAGTTTGGGTTCATGGAAATCAATGTGCAGTGTGCCATTGCCATCGCTCAAATAGACTGGTAAACCCAAGATAAATACTGAGGAACATCTTCATTCTCATGCAAATATCCTGTAAAAGAGGATTTAAAATCCACCTCAGGGTTTACAGAGCAGCCCAACAGGGAAAGCTACACCTGGCCTGGAACGATCATTCCAAACGACTCTTCTGGACGGCTGTTGAAAATAGTTAAGACGTCCAGATGACACATTTGACCTTCACCCACTATGGTAGATAAGATATAAATGGACCTGGAAGGGAATAGGTCTGTGAGAGAGAGAAAGTGGCCTATGGCGGAATGAAAACCATCACTGTAGCCTTTAATCCTCTGGGACAGATTCAATGTCCAAAGAAGCTGTGTGATAAAATCTTCAACATCGGCTATGCTAGGACTTTATCTGACTCACAGCTATCATCCAAGTAAGCCCAATCAACCACAACATGGAAAATACAAATCTATATGTAAAGGGTATTTTAGGACCTGGATAGAAAAAAAATAACGGGGAAAAACATATATTACATTATTATTATTCGATTATATCATGGGGGGGGGGGGGGATTACTGACACTGTTATATTGCTCTATTAACAACATACTGCCTCAATGACAAGTGGGTTGACCAAAAGTCATTATTTAAAGTTAATCACGGGACGTGCATTAAAAATAATGGTCAGATGTTTTTTCTTATTATCTAAAAAAGATCCAGTAATATTTTGAATACATCTTTTTTAATATATATTTAAATCAATATAACTTTAATGCAACACTTAGAATGATCAATATAGTATGGTGAAATAAAATACAACAAATAAAATATTTTTTGATAATTTGTGTCACATATAGGCCTATATGCCAATGCTAATAAAAAACAATCTTTAATGCATAAATTGTGCTCTTCGTTGAAACGCGATTGACGGTTTTGACACACACCAACGGTTTAATCATTGTTATAGCCTAACTATTATATGATGGGTGATGAACAAGATTTCCTTTCTGCCAACTATAAAATGCTTTGCCTCTTTAAAACATGCCTGGATTTCTGTTTGAGAAAAAGTAATTTGTAAACTCCATTACAAAATATCCAATTATGCGGTGTAGCGTGTTCTTATTCAGAGGGCTTTACCTTTGTGAGTATTTGATAGCCGTTTATTTGGTGCATTTAAGTTAACGCAGAAGGTTCTAGGCGATGGAAGAGTTGTGATAGGAACTGAGGGTGAAACCTTACAAAAGTTCGTCCAAATAAAATAGCCAATAAAGGCTGTCATTTGTGAGACAAAATATATGTATACTAACTTACTTCGAATGTTTAGGTTAATTAAGGAATTTGGTAGGTTGCAAATAATACGGTCCAATAATAAACGCAGGCACTGAGAAAAATGTTCCACCCATCTTACTGCGGTAACCTCACATAACGGTCAATCCCATCATCCTCACTCAACAAGTGAAAACCAAAGATGTGCTGCTAGGCAACGAACGAGCCTCCTACATTCAATCTGTTCTGTCTCAGCCCAGCATAGCGTAGGCCAGAGGCTACACACACAACATAAAACCACTATGTTAACTACATTTCATGAACTATTGAAAATATAAATATTGTTGAAATTATACCTTTGTCTCCCTGCGGGAACGTCGGATCCATTTCCAGAGTTAGACGGTTTCGCCCATTTCTACCTTCCCCTCTCCCCCTCAGCATCAGCACATACTGAAAAGACAAACCATAAAGAAAACAGTGGTGGTGAGACAGACACCTGCTCGATATCCTCTTAAGAGATATGTGGTCTCCGGTCACCGAAGAGGCGGCACGAAGACCTCCAACTGCTCGTTTCGCGCATCCACTTGCGCCTCGCTTCTGGTTTGTGAGTGTGTCACTTGCGAGTGTGGGCTACCTGACAGTTGCGCGAGACTGGGGAGAGTCGACTCAACTATAAATGGGGTATGTCAAACTCATAAAGCATCCTCTGCTTTTAGGGAATCTCCGGGGTTCCCCCTCCCACATTTTATCATAGACTATATAGGCAGGAGCCACCGCCGGTTGATGTAGCCTATCCCCTTTGTCCTTGTGCTTTTTTAAACACTTTCACTCGTAGACCAACAATAGCGTTGTCCATCAATCTTTTTGAAGCGTCATGCTGAACTGTAGCAATCAGTTAACATTCTCAAATTGGCCTGTGCTATAATTAATCACAGGCAGGGTGATCAATCAAAGTCCCTGTCATGTCATTGAAGAGGTGTTCATAAACGATAGCCTTAGCCTAACCAGCAATATTATGGAAAGGGGTTAGAGAGAAAAGGATGTCAAGATTAACAGGTTGACCTGTACCCTAAAACTAAATCTGGTTGTTAAGATTGTTAATATACTGGTCATTCACATATTTTGCATGGCTTTAAAAACAATGTAGGGCAGTTGGGCTAGGCCTGGGACACAGTTCAAGTGTGTGTTGTGTACTCAATGGTACTATCATAACTGGGTTAAAAGTAAATAAAATGCAGGTATTTTTTTCCTCAATTAAGTATTAGAGAAGACATTCAGCACCGCCTGATTTCCACCCCCATCTATCCATCCTTCTAGAACAACTCAGTGTAAATCCTGGACTATGTGGAATTGCATTCATATCCTGTATAGTACTGATGAGCTTAAGGCTTGTCCACTCAGTTGGAGGGATGTATGTAGTGGTCAGGCAAGTCTTGGGATCCTGGTTTCAAACTCTCTTCTCCATCCCTCTAGCCCAGTAGAATAAAATACTGTAGAGCCTCTTCTGGGTCAGTTGAAACCGTTCTGGATATTTGTCCTGCAAAAAAAACTCTTGCTTGGAAGATAGTAGTCCTCCTGCAGGAGTAGTTCAGTTTTAAGTGCATGTTACGGTACATTCTAAAATTGCAGTTTGTGTTTGTAAGTCTGTGTGTGTTCATATGTGTGTGTGTGTGTGTGTGTGTGTGTGTGTGTGTGTGTTTGCACCTACACACCAATCTTTGTGTTTGTCAGTAGCACAAGTGTGATGGAAAGATCCTCTGCACTCACTGTAACAGAACGATAACATTATTAACAACACCCTGCTATTGCTCTGGCGTCTGGACCATCTGGGCTTAACGAGTACCGAGTCATTCTAAGGGCCCTAGAGGGAGACTATAATACCTTAAGGAGACTCTTTGAAATTAAATCGGTCCTCTTTTCTTTTTTTTTTTTTTTTTTGCCCATCAAACATGCTTCGTTTCCTAATAATATTCAGTATGTCCACTGAACAGATTAATCATCTACTTAAACACAGCTCTGTCTAAACCGTTGTCCACACAGAGATCCAAGGTCACTTCATCTTTATAACCAATCATGTCTATTAAAGCATGCTTCTACTAAATCAGTCCTAAGCAGAGGTAGCCAGCCCCCATGGGGTTCATAACGGCACTAGAGTGCCCCTCGTTAGCAGTTATAAACCTAGCAGTTCATAACTTGGCTTGGCCCTTTTCAGTGGTTGATACTTTCTTAACCTGCACTCTTGTGAAGTCTCTTCAGCCATCTAAATGTCAGTAGTTCACTCAAAATGAACTACTGAAATTTAGATGGCTGTTGAGACTGCAAAAAAGTGCAGGTTAAGAAAGTACAAAACCGCAGAAAAGGGCCATGCCAAGTTATGAACTGCTAGGTTCATCACTGCTAATGAGGGGCACTCTTTTACTGGGGCAAGGAATTAAGCAGCATCAGGTGAAGTTTTTAATCTAGTTGGCTGGCTGGTGTTATTCTGTCATTCTGGAAGCCAGAATATAACTAAGGAATCTCTGTAAAGGGACGTTCTTATCTGCACGTGTGACCAAGGTGGTGCAAGTGAATTGTACATTACTGACATTTAAATGCATACATACACAGGAAGAATGTAGTTGGTGAAGTAACAAATGCTTTATCATATTTATTTCCACATGAGGGTATTCCTTCCGAGACAAACTATCTTTTTCTAAAGGAGCTCAAATAACTCGAAGAACCATGCCTAAAATCAGACAGATAGACAGAAATCCTTCAAATAGAAACAAAACGTACTTAATAAAACGATAAAACAAAGAACAGATACATGTATTCAGCATAATGTCTTTCACAAAATGCAAACGGAGGAGAGGGTGCCCTAACGTCTTCAATGAATGGATTCAAATATTCCATGCAATGGAGTCACTCCTCTTCTTTTTTGGAAGCAGACGAAAGTGCTGGTGGGTGTGCTACTGTGTGTTTGCGTGCCTTCTCGGGAGCCTGTGGCTGGCCAGCCAAGCACGCAGGCGGGGACTTTGTCTAGGCAAAGCAAAGCGTCTGGCTGGCCGCCTTCTTTGGAACGGGTCGGAGCTCCGGAGACTCTGGAAGGCGTATGAAGGGAGAGTACCGCCTGCATGCCAGCTACACAGGCGCCCTCCTCTGCCCTTTGGGTTGCCCCACAGGGAAGAGGGAGGGATGGAGGCAGTTCTACTGTCCATTGGCAATGCATTGGACGAGTAGAGCAGAACGGTGCCTGTATGCTCATTATGCAAAGTGAGGTTTTCAAAGGTGGACCTATCACTGTGTTTGCCCTGACTTTGAAAGAGCAGACACATACACACACACACACACACACACACACACACACACACACACACACACTTCCTTGCTCCCGCCGTTAGGATTTTTCTTTCAGGACGATTTGGATAGACTGAGATATCATGCTAAGTGCCGGCTTGGTTTTGCTTCAGAAGCTCCGAATCCAACATGAGGAATTCCCTCAGCCATGTTCCCTGAGTGTGGGTCTGAGGGGCTTACTGGAAGCATTAAAACAACGACCAACCAGGTGTGAAATCCTCCCGCCTTAATCCCATACTTCACTCCGTCCACCAACCTAGGGGATGATGTCACTGTTTACCACTTTGCAGTCGTTGGATGGAAACTCTGCATTTTAAACAATGACTCTGCATATAAGACGTAAACAAGCCATCAATCGGAGGCAGCCAGGATTGATGAGTTTGTGACAGTTAAGAGCAAGAGGGACGTAGCAAAGAGAGCTACAGTACACACAACAATGCGCAGACAACAGACACAGACAAACACACGCACACACGCACACAAAATCTCTTTCCAACTCTGAATGTGTGCGTGTTGTGTACTGACTTTCATCACAATACATCCTTTATTCTTTTCCATTCTGTGCTCTTCTATTGTATCCAATACTACCAACACATCTGTTTTACCCACGGCGACAGAAGACTAATGGCACGCATGCCAGTTGTCTCTGAGACAAGCAATTCTGTTTGTACAAAGCCCAGTTCCTACTCACTCTCCAAAACCAAAGAGCGTTTGGACTAAGCAGTGACGGCAGCCCGACATTGATTTCCTGTGCTGAAAACTGTTAGAAGCACAACAAAGCCAGGCAGCGAAGCAACAGGGATACGTGTGCCACAGCGAGTTAGGGCTCTGCTTTCACCCTCAGAGCTTTGCCTTGCCCAGCCTCTCAGGCTGCCGTGTGCCACATCTGCTTCTTAGCAGTACAGTGGCCGCAGCCGACAGCTCGGACGTGGGCAGACAAGCCCGGACGTGAAAAAGGAGGGACGGTCCGGGTGGGTGTGGAGGGAGGCAGAATAGCCGGTACTGGTGGAGCAGCGGCGTTCGCACTTCAACGGGGTCTACCGTTGTTTAGGAGCCATTCCTCAGCCATGGTTCGGATGGAGGCACGTTCATTTTGACTGACAAGTGAATAAGTGAAGAGAAAAGGACAAGCAACGGAGATGAGGGTAGTTTATCAACGCCACAGAACCCAGATTACGGCTCCCATGCGATAAATATGTGTATCTTAAAAAGGGAGAGAGAAAGGCCTCCACTGTGTCCCTTTTGTTCTTCACACGACGCCATGAATCATAGATTTGAAATGGAAAAAGCTTCTTGTGTCGTTGACTCGTAAAAGCTCCCAAAGAGACTCCATTCAATCACTTTCGAATCTGACGTCAAAGTCGCGCGGCAAAAAGCCCGGCGGCGTGGGCTCTTGGAATCACAACTAGTTTGGAAGATGCATCAGTGTGATCAATGTTTGGTTGGATGTAAATAATTGACAGACAAGACTGGCAGGAACTTGCTTTATTTGGCTGTACAGTTTGGGGAGAACATGTATTTGTCTATGCTGTGTGGGGCCTGGGGAAAAGGCTGTCCGTTTCCATTCAGGTGCTTAAAGAGAGAGCTATAGAAAGAGAAAAGAGAGACATAAAGAAAGAGAGAAAGAAACAGACAGTCCGGGTGGGAGGGATAGGAAAGATGTCCCATCTGCTCTCTTCCTTGGAAATTGCCCGGGGTAATTGAGGAGACTGCCATTGGTATGTTTCTCCCTCCTGGACTGTCTTTCAAAACAGGGCCTTTCTGCTCGCGGGCACGGCTATCTCTCCCACTATCGTTTAACACCCTCAGATAAAAGCATGGTAGATGACTGCCTCCTTGGAAACTCAATCCACCCGTGGTTTGCCACGGATCCGCTGCGATACATATTAAACATAACAAATTAATTATTAAATCTGATCTATGATACTTTGGCACTGAGCAGTGTGGCTGGATCCGCTGAATTAATAGAGGATTATGCCCTGGGAACATGATCAAGCGCCTCCAGATCGTTGATATGCACAACGCGTGCCCTCCGGAACTCATACCAGAGGAGTGCGGCCGTCAAAGCACCTTACCATGTATTCATCAAGATCACTAAGCAAAACACTTCTCTGGAAGCACTTTTCTCACAACTGTGCTGAGTCATTGTTTGCTCATAATCAGTAACAGAATTTGATTTAGAAGCATGTTAGAATCTGACAGTACGGCGATTACCATCCCTTTCATTTCTGAATTGCAAAAACGTCCACGCCATCACAGCTAACTCTCTGCTCTTCTGTTCCTCTTTCCATTGCTAATCTGGCCTTCATCCCTCTGTGCTACACTTTCAGTTGACCACGGAAATATCTCGTTTTGATCAATTGCTTCATATCTGAGTTTCAATCCAAAAGCTTGTTTCTAACTGCCAGGGTTTGGAGTGTGTGTAATGTCAGAGGATAATAACCTGAGATGGGCACAAAATTATGAGAGAGCAGGTCTCCAAAGAGCACGATACACTAAAGCAACCTTTTCCAAACTTAAGTAAATAAAGTGCTGATAAGATAAAGTAAATAGGAAATATTGCTCTTCAGAAGATGCTGTATGTGTTTGGTGCTAAACCAATAGTATCAACACGCAACACTGGAGAACGGGGTTATCATGGCTGGCAATAACGTCTGAATCAATAGGATCTGACAATCCCTCCTGTGTATCAAGGCTGAAATGAAATACCGTATGTGCTAGTGTGTGTGTGTGTGTGTCAGGATGACCTTGTACTTCTTCAGGTAAAGGCCTTACAAGAGTTCAGAGAGCCCTTTAGACAGCTGAGGAGATTAACATCAAGAAGACCTATTCTCTTTGCGGTAACCTGTCTCTCTCTCTCTCTCTCTGCCTCAGTCACACACACACACACACACACACACACACACACACACACACACACACACACACACACACACACACACACACACAGACACACCTACACACACACACACACACACACACACACACACACACAAAATAACCACGTAAAGTCTTTGTCTTTCTCCCTTAACCATTGAAACGCACACAAACACGTGAAGACTGGGAAATTGCGCAGGAGAAGCAATAAACAAAGAAATGAAAGGATCCCATGGCGGGAGGATATTGTTAGAGTGACAAAGAGGAAACACATAGAACCCTCTTTCTAACACCTGATAGACAACGCAGTTCACGTCTCAGCCTACACAGGCTGACTGTAGCAGGTGTGAACTTCATTTAAGTAACCGCTAAGCTTATTGATCGGTGATCACTACGGGCCGGTTCAGCCATGTTACTAACATATCTTTATTAAAGAGGATGCATGGTTTTAAGACAGTGGGCCTCTCTCGTTCTCCATTTCTCAAGCCTGTGAACCATAAATGCTGCACACAATCTATTCACCCTAAAGCTAACTCCCACAGGGAATGTCGAACTACTACCATTTAATAATATTTTACAACAGCTACAACAATTACCAGCTAAAAGAGGGATGGTGTGCCAAGCAGCAAAATTATCATGTTTAACTTTGATTAAATACAGACAGTATTTTTGATACTGCAGTAACGCACTGTTGTCATGTGTAGCTACTGGAATTGAATTGTTAACAATGTTTTGTTCCCAGATGAGAAAGACCCAGTGACAAATTAAAATTGGAATTTGTTTCTACATCTCTCTTTTCTTATTCTGAAACAAGAAGTAATTCCGCCCCCCCGCCCCCCAAACATCACATCTTCGAAACTTCGAATCCATTTTCAAGTGGTTGATGATCTTGTAGGAAGCAACATATTTCACAGTTTATAAGCAATTTAATGGAGGTTGTGTCCACACACTATTGCGTTATCACACATACCAATTTGCCAAGCCACTGTCATCAGTCATACAAACAACACAGCCCACCTTTATGGATGTAGTCCATCTTTTTAACGACATATTGAGGTTTTGACTCTCAGAAGCATGACGATTCCAATTATAAACTAAACGAAATCATCAACAGAGCAATAAATGTTCATGAACTTATCAATTATTGAGTGTCGGTAAAAAATAAAAAAACAACAACACAGTAATACATCGATGGTGATTAGGTACCATGTCTGAGTGATAAATGTAAGTGCTAGCTACTTGCTTCCCCAACCAAAGCCTGCTTGAGTTCTCAGCATTGCCATGAATTGTAGAGTACATTGAAAGTCACACAGATAATGTTTTACTGAAAAAGCTTATATTGTACCTGTCTTAACCATAGAATTTACCTTAAAGTTGCTTCTAACCTCCATTACTTTGACGGGACATGAGTAGGAGACAGCAACTGTGCTAGCAACATGGATAATGGAATAGCCTGTCTAGCTAAACGAAACCCCAAGGACAACTGGATGGTTGATGTTGCCATCAGAAGCTGTCTAACTTTGTTTGTAAGTCTCTAATGTCTCAAATACTGTGTTGGCTTTTATACTATGATCATCTCTGAATGTCTGGAGCTGAAGAAATAAACCTAGAAAGTGATTGTAAATGATCTTCTTTAAACACTTTCTTAAATGCAATCACAAAAAGAAAAAAAGCTATTTAAGATAGCCTATAGTTTGTTCTTTCTTTTTGCCGCTTAACTGACAAAAAGCTTACGTGCACCATGGAAACAAGTGGAAACAAATCAAGTTATGATTTCCCCACATACCTCTTTTATAGCATAAGAGTATATCTTTAACAGCTGTTATGCCACAAGCTATAGCAATGATGCCAACCATACAGTAGCCTATCTGCTGTACTATTAATAATCCTAAGAAAAGAGGATATTTGAAACTCATACCTCGATATAAAGCCCTTTTTTTTTATTAGAAGATAATATTCACAGTGATTTCCTCCTTATGTGTCTGACCATACTCTGGACTTTACATTCCTCATTTCTTTCAGCATCCTGTGGCTGGGGAGAAAGAGAGATTAGAGGTGATTCATTTCTTTGTGAGTGTGTTCAATGAGAAATGTTTGTGTGTGTGTGTGTGTGTGTGTGTGTGTGTGCGCGCGTGTGCGTGCGTGCGCGTGCGTGTGCGTGTTTGCTTGTGTGTCTCCCAAAAGAGCCTGAGCCGCTTCCTTAGGAATATTTTCTTCCTGCAAGATTCCGTGCTCAGAATACTGTTAAATCTCGATGGCTGGCTGGAGCCCTCAAACTTCTCGAGTTGGTGGTGAAGACGACTTGTGGACGGCTTAAGTGAAGCTTTACAATAAGTCTCAATGAGACTGCTATCTCTGACTGAACGTCTCTGGTTATTAATGTCAGTACAGCAGCAATAAGTCAACAAGCTGTTCAATTTTTTTTCTTCTTTCTTTTTCAAAGCGAACTGCACAAGACGAGGCCACCGTACTGTAAATGAGCGGCTCTCTGGAGTCACACTGCTTCAAGGTCTTTTGTTTCTCCAGAGTACTTTATTTTACAGGATTGTCTCGTTATCAAACAACATTATTTGACAATGGACATCAAATCCCTGTAGCTTCAGACTACAGTGGTAAACAGCCTTGCCTGTTTAATATAATTTCTATTATATTCTGCCTTGAGACAAATACAAAACTGAGCCTAGAAATGTGTTGCAGTGGGACTCATTTGAATAGGGATTTCAGTGCTGCTTGTCTTTTTAGTCAAACAATACAACGGAGAACAGACGCACTGTTTTCAGGGTTGAACAGCGTGTTTGACTCGGAGCTGTCCGCATAGCCAAATGACTGTCCATGAACTCAAAGCTCCTAGGGCTTGTTGCCATGGTAATTCTAAAGAACAAGTCTTCACATGCTGTGGGATGCGCTCGCTCGCTCACTCCCTCCCTCCCTCACACACACACACACACACACACACACACACACACACACACACACAGATGTAACAGCCTACACAAGCACATGCACACAACAAAGAGATATTACCTCACGATATGCTATGTTTTTCATTTACATCACCTACACATGCTAGGCCCTTCTCTCGAATGAACATAGTGGACATGTTTTGAATGCTCCAATAGTTTAAAAAGTTTGTTCAAGCCAACTGACGTCTGGGACCGAGAGATGCTACATGGAAAGCAGCTGTTCAACATCATTAGCTCCATGGGGTCAATGCAATGTAGGCCTACATATTTGAACACATCTACAGATCCACAGCACTGGGGCTGCAGTGTCTTTAGGCCTATATCACTGCTTCATACTGGTGAGGAAGAAACCTTGGTAAAAGGGGCCATATCTGAATGGGTTGTCCATCGTGAATGAGGCTTATAGTGAATTAAACTAGATATTTCTGCATTATACCTCCGAAAGCGTTGAAACATTAAATATATATATATATTTGTGTAGCCTAACAGCCCATTATTATTTGAATTCACCTCAATAACACAGACCGGAGCTTACCGGAGCTGCTTTTCAAAAACAATTGAATGTTTACTTCCACTCCACAGGGTACATACTGTGCATTTAGCATTGCCCTCACATCGAGATCCAATTTGAGTTTATTATACCAAATTGTCTTATGTTTAATGTAAAATATTTCACATTCAACTCCTACAACTGAATATAAAGAAAACAGATCTCCCCAGCTGGTCACTCTCCCAGTCCTTTCTGCTTCCCCGCCGGAAATTATCAGGAGCGCCACAGCGATCTGCCACACCTGCTCCCTAAATCATTGGGAACAAAGTCATGGACCACCGACTGCTCACAAAGCAATTATCCTTCTGACTTCCAACTGTCACTTTTACCCTCTGTCCGCATTCTTTCTCTGGACATCTGCCCTCTAATACTTTAATATTTCTCTCTCTCTCTCTCTCTCACACACACACGCACGCACGCACGCACTCACTCACTCACTCACTCACTCCCTCACTCACTCACGTGAATATGGAAAGTCATCAATAAAGCAGAGGCTACAGGTCTTCGGGGATGATTATTATAATAACCGGGTGGAAAGTTTTTAAATCCAACTGTTCATCAGATGTCCGTCACTCCCAGACTTGCCTTGTTGCTAGTCTCCCCATAATTATAGCTTAATTAATTATGGTTAATTCATGCAACGCTATACTGTGAATAATAAGCCTTGGCGTCAGTGTGTGTGTGAGGCAGGAGTTAAGATTACACAGCAAAGGTGTTTCTATCTCTCAGTTGTAGGAGGCTCCACAGACGGCTGAACAGGGCAGACTAAGGTGTAGGTTTAGATTGATTCTTTACAAACAGCCACGATAATCGAGACGTTAACTGTCCGCTATATCACTGATAAACTCCGGCTTACAGCATGCTTATGATTTATCATGTGCTTAATATAACCCTCATGTCAGTGCTGTCAGTCTCGGTATAAGTAATGTCAGACGAAAGAGAGCGCACGTTCGTTAATTTCTCAATCTAGTCATGTAACACCGGGATACTTTAAGCTAAACATCACACACCACCACCACCACTGAGATTTTAATTATGCCAACGTGTGTTTTTCCATCATTTTTTTTCTAGTCATTAAAAACTTGTCTCCAAACCCCTTGGAATCCGACGTAAGGTCATCGGCCCCAGGGCAGGATTATGGTTGGAGACGAGGTTGGAATGCATGATAACCGTTCCAACAACTTCGCTGATAAGAAATGGGGCATGTGAACGACACAATAATCAAGTTATTCTGGCACCTGAGTATCTGGAGGTTAATTATGCCTCTGGAGCACCATGACCATGTTTTCACTAGGCAGCCATCTTACTGTCCATATCTCCATGTCCTACCCCCAGGAATACTGGCTGTGAAGGACACAGATTAAACACTATTTGTGTGTTTGTAGGACAGTGAGGAGGAAGGGAGAGGCATGGTGGTGGGTGCTAGAGAGAAAAAGTGTTAGACTTCTGTGTGTGATGCTACCGTTCCCAAAAGAGTCATGATAGATCCTTCGGGAAAGCACTCAAATCTTTAGAAACCACTTTAAAACTCACCCTTTAGAAGAAATGAACGTCTGAGAAAGTATTCCATGTGTGCATTGTTTGTTGAGAGAACGTGTGGGTGGGTTGGGTGAAAAGAGTCACAAAAAGTGTTTGTTGCTGTGAGGAGAAAGAGATTAACCACCACCCGTCTTTCTGTGTGGGTGGGTGAACATTACGTTACTGTGAAAAAGCAAATCTAACTCGCACCAAACCACAATCTATATCAAGACAGACGCAAAGCGGCATGTAAAAAAAAAAAACTTTATTTCTCCTCGTGATGAAAGGCACATTTAGGAGAGGTAAGTCTGCACAGAGAGAAACTGTTAAAAAAAGCATATTTCAAAGCTTGTCTATTTAATTTTTCCTCAGGTACTTGTTAACTAGTAGGAGTTGGCTATCGGCGCTTGGTATCCCTGAGGAGCGGTGTGCCGACGGACCTCCACCTCCATGGGACTGGGCCGTGTTTATGCGGCTGAACATTCGACCGCCGCAAGCTAGCGAGGAATAACAATATTGATCGCCTTCCAAAGAAACCCAGAGGTCATTCACAGTTTGGACGTTGTGTTTTTTCCCTTGTCTGCTGTCGCTCTTGGATATGGAAAGGTAGTGTTGTCTGTTTTTAGGGCGGGAATTGAATACGCTCACAAACCAGACACTGAAATTGGGACAGTACTACATACTAAAAATATAAATTTAAAAAAATCCCCAGAAATCTTTGATTTCGTACTCTGGTTTCTCAAAGACCAAAAATGTTCTCATCAAAACAGTTTAGTCCTTAGATTATTATCACCCATTTCTATTAGAAAGTCGTTACATACGAATGTATGTACTAAGCGTATGCAGCATTCATGCATTGAAATCTTCCAATATACAACAACAAAAACAAATTTACAAACACAAAGATTTATCTTATTGAGACTGATGAATTTAGGGCTCTGCCTGAAATCTGCGTACACGTTCCAATTCCAAGGGGCAGAAATGATCAGTTTAAAGAATTGCAACTTTGACAACATTCAGTACAGTGATTTTAAGACAAAATCTGTTGTATTTCAGGTTATAAAATCATTATTGAGCCTAGTTATCATCATCCAGAAATCCTGTTATATCCCCCCAGCACCTAGGATGTTGATTTTCTACTTGCCAAGAGTCTAGAATCTAAAGATACAAGACATGTCATCCCTCTGTTAACAAATCCAGGCATATCCAAGAAAATATTGTGCGTACAATATGAATATAAATTAAATGTATTACAGTACGTACATTACAGACTTCAGGAAGTGCATCATTTGATGACTAATACTACTTGATGGATTCTCAAGTATTGAACTTTTTCACTAATTACACTGGCAGTAAATTTTTGTAGGATCAAAATCGTCATCGTCAAAAAAGGTAATTAATTCAGTGAAGACATCGGGGTCGACATCAATGGCTTTGAGATCACTCCATATTAAAACTCCCCAAATCTTTTTTTGCGCTGACTACTACAGTGTAATCTCTTCCTTTCCAGTCACCTTTTGACTCGGACAAACGTTTTTACTTGTCAATATACACAAACATATATATATACTATTTCTTTTTTTTTATAACATTACAAAGAAATGTGCATTTGGCATCGCCTCAATAAGCATGGACGGATGTGAAGCAGTGAGGAATCCCATTGGTTGGCCTAACGAGCGTGGGCCCGTGTCACTGCCCTCCTCGCTGGTGGTCTTACCTGCCTGACACTCTGTGTCAACTGGCTGGGTTCGACGCCGACCCCCTCCCCCCCACCTCCTGAACCCCCTCAAACCCCCCCCCCCCACCGCACCCCGTCTCACAGAGTCCTGGGGGGCAGCCGTTGTTTGTACATGCCGGCCAGGGCCTTGGCGGCGCCGTGGATCATCTGTCGCCTCGACATGCCGGTGAAGGCCAGGTGCCAGTCGGTGCGGCTGACGTTGGGTACGTTTCGCTCCAGCACCTCACCCACCGTTACCAGCAGGCCGGACCAGCGGAGGCTGTAGTCTGGAGGGGTCATAGCCTGGGCCTGGGGTGAGGGGGCGGGGTAGAGAGAGAGAAGATGGACTATTACAAAAAACACAAATTATTACATTATTATAATTATAATTACAATTATTATTATTATTATATTAGGCAACCTGCAGTCTGTAGCGGTCTAGAAAGCGCCTGGGTAGGAAGAGCTAGCCAAACTGGAAGTAAATAATAAGTCAATAAAGCAACTTGTTCCTGTGGATTTCTACTAAACTCCCTAACATTTCTCCTTCAGAACATTTCACGTCAAGGCTTTTACTCTGAAATAGTGACAGCTTCCTTTCAGGGGGACGGTGTAAATTCCACACAGTTCCAACTCTATGCCAACGTTAAGAGAGCTTTTGGATGAAGTTTACAAGGCGGCGGGTTCTTTAATTGCTTTCCGTGAGACAGGCTGACATGAACGAAAGCCTTTTTTGAAGAGGGAGCCCTTGAGCAAAGCACCACTTGTCTTCTTTAGAGGCAGAGATGACGTAGACGACCACTATCGCGAAGCTGTTAAAAGGGCAGACCTGTCGGGCCACTGAACTGAAGTGGCACCCTGCTCTCTGACAACATGGCAGGTGACTAGACAGGTGTGATGGCCACTTGAGAAGAAGCATGTGAAAACTGTGAGGGTAATTGTCAGGTGGGCAAAAAAAACAAAAAACAAAAAAAAAAACTTTACCCAACCACTTTCCTGTATTTGTGGTGAGCGTGAGTCAAGAATGCATTGTGTGAAGAGCAAGCCACGGGTTACCAACCCCCAATCGTATGGTGGTTTTATTCAGAACGTCCTGTTCAGCTCACCACTTTCCTGCGGTCTGGTTATTAGTTACATCAATACATATCTGCAGACAACAACACACATGCTGTTATGAGTGGCTCGGCTTAAACGGAGGGGGGGGGTGCTGGGGGTGCGAGAGGGGGGAGTGCTGGGGGTGAGAGAGGGGGGAGTGCTGGGGGTGAGAGAGGGGGGAGTGCTGGGGGTGAGAGAGGGGGGAGTGCTGGGGGTGAGAGAGGGGGGAGTGCTGGGGGTGAGAGAGGGGGGAGTGCTGGGGGTGAGAGAGGGGGGAGTGCTGGGGGTGAGAGTGAGATCGGTAGGGAGAGAGTGGTGGTGGTGACAGTTGTTAGGGTGAGGGTGGTGGGGGTGAGAGTGACAGTAGTGAGGGTGGTGGTGGTGAGAGCTACAGTAGTGAGGGTGGTGGGGGTGAGAATGACAGTAGTGAGGGTGGTGGTGGGGGTGAGAGTGACAGTAGTGAGGGTGGTGGTGGGGGTGAGAGTGACAGTAGTGAGGGTGGTGGTGGGGGTGAGAGTGACAGTAGTGAGGGTGGTGGGGG
>CM030172.1:50000875-50143375 GCA_017639675.1 Aplochiton taeniatus
TGCTGACATTAATAGCCAGCTATAGCATGTGAGAACAAACTCAATTGAGTTGCACTTTAGCTGTATTTATATCTTCTTCGGTGGTGAAAGTTAGGGGAAAAAAACACTTGGCTGTAACAGACAACAACAAAGCAGACTGGCTTGCTGCGTTCCCAGACCTTGACCCCGGCAGCGTATCCGACGGGCTGAGGGGCGATGTTAGATGGGCCGGCCTCCCCGGTTACCATGGCCATCCCAAACACTTCCTGGAAGGCGTCCCGCACGGCGCCCACCTTCACCTCCTTATCGGACGTCACCACTATGTCAAGGTCTCCGCCCGACTCTGCACACACAGACACAGACACAGACACAGACACAGACACAGACACAGACACAGACACAGACACAGACACACACACACACACACACACACACACACACAAAGGATTAGCCACACAAAACAGAACCTCCAATGTCAATCAGAGCCCAAATGTTGTCGTACTGCCTCACACAGTTTCAGTGTCAGACTAAAGTTATTCCATTCCCCTTTTTTTTAAATCTTCAAATATACTGGTATCTTTAATCTGGAGAACAGCTCCGTGGCTTCAAGCTGTAGCTTGCTTTAGGGGTGAGGGCTAGAACAACTGCAGGGATGAATCCAAAAAGCGTGTGGAAATCAGGAGCCAGTACGGACTTACTGATGTAAGGAGCCATGCCAGGGTCCAATGTGGTGATCATAGACTCCACAGAGTGCTTGGTCTTATCCAGGACAGTCTTCACCATTGGGTTACCTGCCACGCCCTGTAGAGACAAGGACACACACACACACACACACACACACACACACAGTAAGGGTGAGTAAGGGTATTTCACAGATATTATTCTTCTAAAAGGGCAAAATACAACAAAGCCACCAGTGATAAATCGTAATAATAAAAGCCTGCTGCTCGCTTGAAAGACCCTTACTGCAGGCCTACTAATGCTGCCGGTCTGGGAAGTAAATACTCTGGCAACAGAGACAGGCAACAGATCGATTCTAATTCAACTAAGCTAGTCAACGAGGTGCCTTTTAAAACATGGGCCATTTGGCAGAAATGCAAAGCATTTGGCTTTAACCGGAGGGTTCTCAAGGAGGCAGAACTTTGACAGAGGACTTACACAGAGCTTAACGTCAGTTAGGATAGTGTGTTTGTCCACGTAGGATGGGAATACGCTAATAAACTGGGGGAATCCATGTTGATCCCTGAGAAAGAGGGAATGGAAGCAATCTGCTCGCTACCAGACTATCTATGACGACGCCCGGACGCCCAGACAGACAGACAGACAGACAGCTGTTGTGTCAGTCATTCAGCTAAACCCTTAAGTAGCATTAGGCCCTCAGTCAACCGTTAGCCAGTAAAGCAAACTTCCCATCCAGCCAACCACATAAACAGAAGTCTGTGGTGTGTGAGACGTGGCACCAAGCCTCCGACAGGTTGGTGTTATTGAACTGTCATTCTCCAAAACAGAGAGCGCTCGTCTCTACTGGTGTGTTTTTGTAATTGTCTGTGTGCATGCACCTTGTGTCACCTGCCCTACAAAATCAAGGCCACGTGAAAGATAGGCTGCTATTTGAAAGCTTGCTTAGCTGTCTGAATCTGTCATATTTGAATTAAACTGAAAGCATTTAAGACCTGAAGAGAGAGAGAGAGAGAGAGAGAGAGAGAGAGAGAGAGAGAGAGAGAGAGAGAGAGAGAGAGAGAGAGAGAGAGAGAGAGAGAGAGAGAGAGAGAGAGAGAGAGAGAGAGAGAGAGAGAGAGAGAGAGAGAGAGAGAGAGAGAGAGAGAGAGAGAGAGAGAGAGAGAGAGAGAGAGAGAGAGAGAGAGAGAGAGAGAGAGAGAGTGTGTGTGTGTGTGTGTGTGTGTGTGTGTGTGTGTGTTTGCCTTAAAGAATCCCCAGATTCCGCCACCTGCGTTGGGGTCAACAACGAGACGAGGGTCTTCCTGGTCTTCAGGGAAGGTGATTGGTGAGCCTGCATCTAAACCGCCGGACATCATTGGCTGTTGGACCATTGGGTTGGAAACTAGCCCTGTTGGAAAAAGCAGCACATATTCGATAGGCTGCTACCTGGCTTGCTAATGGATTTAGATAATGGGGTGAAATACATCCCGTTGTCCCATATAAGGAATTCTTTTCATAATATGACATTTTAATGGACCCAAAAACTGCATCGCAAGAGGTTCAATACATTTTAAATCGCTGACTACACAGATGTCTCAGTACGGCATATGATGGTGTCTGATTAGAAAAATCACACTATAAAATTAAAATAAACCTAAAATAGAGGTCTCCAGGATGGCCACATTTAAATACACACACAACCAATAGCTAGCCTTTTACATAGCAACAGAGTGTGTTCCCACAGACTGTGTATAGAGTCTATATGTGTTCCTCAACGATTTGTGTTTAGCAAGTGGATCTATGGGAAATGGAGTCCGTGGGCAACATTTGAGTCAGGCGCACACAGACAGGTACCCTGGCTAACGGGTATAGGCGTGAATCCAAACGTTAACTTGGGACACTTCTTTCTGCCTTCTGAAAAAGTCCTGCTTAAGCAGTATGGGCCAAGATGTGCTTATGGAAAGCCTTTTTTCAACTCTAAAGTGACCTGTGACTGCGTCCGCCACGACCACCCTAACCGTTCAGGTGTGTGGTCAGGATTTTCATGTGTAATTGGAAATCCTGGCGGACAGAAAATGACAACCCAGTCAGCGAGCCAGTCAAATTGAAAGGCTTAGTTCCGCTTTTCCTCTCACAGTCAGATAACCCCTTTGCCCTTAGCTTGCTGACCTGCTCCACGCACGCACACGCACATACCAAAACACAAGCATACCCCTGCGCGCACACAAACACCAAAAAAAGCAGAGCACAGTAATAGGCAGCCTTAAGAGGTTAAGCTCGGTTGAACCCAACGCTGACTGCCCCGTTTCTTCCCCTCGTGACAGATTCATCTCCGTTTCTGTTGTCAAGCATCTTTCTCCGACTGCGTCACCCAAAGAGACAACAGTGCGACTGTGATAGAGTGTCTGAATGCTTCAGCGGATTGTTTTTATGGTGGCCATGTGAATTCAGAAAACAGGAATAATCTCTCAGCTGAAAATACATGGAGATGTTCAATCACAAATGAGATACTTACTCATTTATATATCTTTAGAAACCTACTGTAATAGATAACTGATAACTGGGAATTAAAATGACTACTTTTAACTTTATAGTTAAAAACTATGTGAAATCCTTTCTGTTTTACAAAAAACTCCTGACATGTAGAGTAATTGATCTTGTAATCCCATTAATGTGACTCAAAAGAGTAATAGATTATTACAAGATTAAGGCGGTGTTAGGAATAGAAGGGCAAATTCAGACCTTAAGCTCCATAGGAGAGCATTGGTAGAATATAGAGGCATTAAGTTAGACATTCAAAAATCAATAGAAGGTTCCTTCTTTAAAGGACTAGCCTGATTGGTTGGACATTTACTGTAAATCAATAAATACAATAAGATGTTTCATGTATAACAATAACAACCACTGTTCTAAAAAGGGAAGCATGTGCATTGAAGAAGGTTCCAGCTAAATAATGAGCAAAAACTGACATTTTGGGGAAAACGATTCATCTTATCGACTTCCCCTTGGCAGGTTTTCATATGGTGATTTTTGATTTTAGAACGCAACACACAAGCGCCATCTGGTGGACTAAAAGGATAAAATCTAATAATTTGTGGGCTAAAAAGATTGTTCTGATCAATAAACAATCATAAAACATTAAGCAAAAAGAAATGTTGTTTACAAAAATATAAATAAAAGTAGAAAAAAATAGGAAAAAAAATGATCCATTGATCCATTTTCTTTCACACTAATAAGTTGAATTTACATAGCAAGACATAGCTTTCTGGTTATTCAATCTGCATTGGCACACTGAAATATGTGAGGGGTCTGATTGATTCCCCCTAGTGGTCGCAACAGGTAATTCAATTGAATTATAGAAAGATACGAATGCCTCAGTCCTGTACAAAGCTTCTCTCTTGCCTGAGGCTGCCTTGATGAAGGCAATAAGGAACGTATAATAAAATGGTAACGTTGAGTTCAACAGTGTACGTTTTACCTGGCATGGGGGTGGGGCTTGAGAAACTGGGCATCAGGGGCGTCTGTGGAGTGCGACCAGCGTGCCCCTTTGTGATGTCATATCCTGCGCTCATGGAGAAGCCGGCGGTGGGGGGGCCCATGGGGGGAGGGGACATCACCGGTCCAGAAGGAGGAGGAGGTCCGATTGAGCTCGCCATCGGAGGGGCGGAGGGGGATGAGAAGGAAGGGACGCCAACCATGGATGTAGTGTAAGGGGAAACCCCCATAGAGCTGGTGTAAGGGGCTACCCCCATGGATGTAGTGTAAGGAGCTACCCCCATAGGGCTGGTGTAAGGGGCTACGCCCATGGATGTAGTGTAAGGAGCTACCCCCATGGGCGGTGGCGGGGCGAACTGGGGGGAGGACAGGGAGGGCATGGGGGGCAGTGGGCTGCCGAATGGAGGGGGTACAGAAGAGGAGGAGATGGAGGGAGGAAGAGGAGCAGGGGTGGAAAAGCCAGCAGGGGAGAAGGTCGTGCTGGGTAGGACCATGGGGCTGGTGAGACCTGAAGGTAGAAAAACGACATCTTGGTAACTTGGTAACATGGAACTTTTCAGATCATAAAAAGTCTACAGCTATATTTGACATTTCAATACAAAAAATAAAATGCACCAATGTGAGGATTAAATAATATCCATACGAATTTTTGCCGCAGTCAAACTCACTTAAATGTACTATCGGTACAGGGCCGACCCTAAGTAATAAGACAGCAACACATTTCTTTGTTGTTGCTGTGCCTCCGTGTTCCAGTCACTGAGCCACTATTCAAACACTAAGAGTCAACACTGCACATAATGACACTTACAACACCCACCCACACACCCACCCACCCACACACCCACACCAAGGCCAAAGTCATCTTTATTAGGTTGGGTATTAAGCTAAACGCTTGAAAATAAAGGGTATTCAATTTTAAGTCTACAACATTCAATGGTGCCAGGATGAGATCATGCGTAATTACATCCAAACACAAGCGTAAAGGACTAACACAACTCACTTTGGCTTCCGCTGCAGGGAAATTGAGGCATTGCATGTTCTATGAGCTATGTATTTTGGTTGGCTGGTTTGCATCGGTTTTAAATGTATATACCCAGATAACCATTTGTTGGTTTCAAAAACAAATAATCGATTTGAATAAGTACTATAAATGTAACTGTCGGTTCTACCAGATTGATAGGGTAGCTGCCACACACTTTTCTTAAGAGAATAAGATTTGCAACATTGTTGGCAAACTGGACGGGACAACTTTGATGCACTTCGGATCCCAGAGTGGAAGGCAGAGTGAATACATTTTTATCAAGTTTAAATTCAGCTTTTACCTCACCTTTGCACCGATGTACAATACCAAAGAGTCTCAAACAATATAATGATCCATGGAGCCGTCGAGTCACTCTCAAACCTCCACTTTGAATCTAGTCGAAATGACTTTAGCATGACAAAGGTACAGTACTGTATGCAGTGATACTCACCTATAGACATGGGAGGAGGGGGGCTGGAAGTGGTCACCACACTTGAGTCCATGGCAGGGCTTGCAGGGGGTGTGGTCTCTATTCCACTCTCTTCCATCATCTTTTCAGCACTCCACCTGTTACCGGAAATCGTTGGACACTGCTTAGGATCAGGAACTACAGAACAGGAAATGCCTACAAATAAAACAAATCGAATAAAATGGAATGGAATTTGGAAGGAAAAAATGACCTGTCCTCAAATGCAAACCTAATATGCGCCCCTTTTGCTCTATAGAAAGCATGGCATATCCGGCAAACAATCTAACAAACCACATGATAGGCCTACACATTTTCAAGTGGTCATGTAGTTAAAATCCGCAGCTACACGGCCAGAAAAAAATGAATTAACACATCCTGAAGCACGTATTATGATCGATGTCGTGGCCCACAATTTCTCACGTTATTTTGCCACGATTTTAGAACTATTTTCCGGTTAAGACGCAGATCTGGTCGTTTGACGGACTACATTCAATGTGGACTTCTAAACTGCAACTCTTGGCCAGAAAGTCAAGTTTTGTACACTGCATGTGTTTGCTGAAGAATGTAAGCCTGTCGTGTTTACATTAGACTCCCGATAATGTCAGAGAAAAACACGTTTGTTTCTTTGCACCCTGTCTTTGTGTCGTCGTATTCATTTCCCCATAAAACATCTGCTACACAGACCGAACTGTGGGTCAGCTGATGCCACGTCGTCGTTGTAGTAACAGATACACGTAAGCAGCAATACTAGTACGAGCTAAAGTTAGCTCGTTTGGGCTAAACGGTGCAAGTGGACAATGTTTATCAACTATCTTTGGATCCATGTCAAAACAACAGTTCATCCAGCGCTGTCATTTATGGTTCGTGCAAACGGCGGTGACTTTTAATAGATGTAAAGACTAAGAATGTACATATAGACAAAGCAATAATATAACAACTCATAATGTATACTCGTATTATTAAGCCAACAACGGGCTTGAGCAAGCTACCAGGTTAGCAATGCAATAGAAACTGGCTTCTTATTCAAAGGTGCACGTTTAACTCACAACCCCCGGCATGAGCATGCCACGAATCATAAATAAATAATTCAACAATCCTACCTGATAGATTTATTTTATAGAACAAGTTGTGTAGAAATCAATAATCCTATAGACAAGTTATCTGAGCGATATAAGCAACAAATGCTATAGCCTCTGAATCTACGTTAGCTACGTCAAGCTAAAGCCGCTTTCTAATGACGTCAGAGGTTGCCACGTTTGCTGTGCTCGGGTAAACTCGGAAATAAATTGGGTACATTTAGGAGTCGATGTTTTTTTAGTAGGGTATACAGCGCAGGCTAGCTAGAGCGGGTGAAGTAAAGTGCAGCCTATTTTGAGCTGTTCTGCGAAGTATGAATGCATTTGCCTACATTTCACAAATCAGCCACACACAAAACCAATCACACACACGTTTAATAAGAAAATGTATTTGGTTAAATAGTAAATACTGTACATAGGGAGAGAAGACAGGAATATGGCCTGATGAATGAATTGTAAGATAACTAATCGTGCTTTGAACATGGAAAACCCGAACAGAACCGACAGAAAAGGGACCAGATATTGTATCCAAATGCTAAATGGATGACCAGGCATAAGGGTTTGAATCTTAACAATAATTTGAGCAAGGGTACAAGGGGTTGCAGGCAAGTTAACTATAACTATAATTTTGCCCGACCAAAATGTTGTAGTGTCTATAAGAAAAGCGTAAAACCGATGTGAGGATTCGAACCCCAAGATGTCCCACTGCCATAGTTGGCTGACTACTAGACGCCTACGATCAAATCACCACCAGGGGGAACTCGCTATAGTGACTGTGAGACTCCTCACTCTCACACAGACGTTGTCTGGTAGACACACACTGGAACATAAACCTAACTGTAGTAGGTTGGAGCAACGTTTTAGTTGATAATTGCACATCCAAAACAAAGGCTGTGTTCGGAATCACCAATGCATCCGATCCTGTGCCACATTTAACTCTTTTGTGCCAATTTCTAACTTTCAGAAACGTTTTCTACTTAGCCTTAATTATATGAATAATATAACGTTTGATAGAAAGACAGAACAATAAAGCAATGCATGGAAAGAATGAATTCAGAGTTTTATCTTGTTTTATTTTTGTGTTATTTAATTATGTCCTGTCACCATTCATAACATTCACACTGTTGAAGCAGTTGAAGTTGACCTGCAAAAACGTACATGTATATCTAAACCTCGGACGTAAACGAAGATGAAAAACTAAATATGTTTTCAGACTAAATAAGTATACGCCAGTTTATGGAGAGTTAGTTAAGTTAGGCTAGTTGACGAAATGGCATAATGTCATATTTTAGACGTGTTAGGTCGTGAGGCTTAAATTGTTATAAATATAGATACGAGGGTCAGTCAACCAGGTACAGCTCCTGCGAGTGCCCAATCGGCAGAGAAAAGTGACACCATATGGCAGCCTTGTTGATTTGGGTGGGGGAAAAATGTGTCCTGCACCGATGTGGAATCGGTGTGGAAGGGGCCGAGGACACCGAAAATGGACGAAATTGTAGCAAACAGAGTGTCTGAGATGACACCATCCACAAAACGAGGTCGGTTAATAATTCAGTCATCATAGTAATAAGAATTAGCAGATGTGATCTCGACCTGTGCATCCGTTGCATGTAGGTTTTTTGACAGTTAAAGTTAATCCTATAGTTCTTTATGTCTGACGGTCCGAGTATTTTGTCACGTGTGTCGGTCTCTACTGGTTGTTTTCTGCCACATACAGGGAATAAAGTGCTCGATGTTTTTCTTTTTGAATAGATATTTACTGCAAGGAAACTCCGCAAAAGGATTTCTTTTGATATTGAGATGACACAAAGGGGGCCGGCATCACCAAGAAAGAAATATCTTCCTGAGAAAACGAACGTCTCTTGCTTTGGTGATCCTTTCTCAAACTATTTGCTGGTCAGTAAACAGGGGAAACGTCCAAAGACTATTCTTTTCCATGAAATTCTAAAGTTACTAACCCCTATGTTAATATGCTGCAAACTGCAAATAAGGTGCCCTTAGGTGGACTACCTACTGATCTAAAATAAAGATCGATCTTGTTGATCCTCTCTCTCTCTCTCTCTCTCTCTCTCTCTCTCCACTGGTTCTCTGTTTTAAACTGTCCAGCTCCACAGGTGTTTCTGTGGGCCTACCAGCGCAAGTTTATGGAACTCCAAGCAGTGACTGTCACTAAGTAAAACAATTATGCTACAAATATTAGGGTTTGATGGAGTTGGGGATAAAGGTATACGAATCGAATTCATATTTGAATGTGGGAAGTCTGGATTTGAGAGATCTTACAAAAGCATTTAAAAGAAACAATAGGATTATGTTCCGTTTTGCTTTCTTTCAACAAACTCAAAGTTAGCGCTGGTTCTTTGATGAAGGACAACTAACTCTCACCCACCACTTGCACTTTTGTAATAGGAAGTACACATGAGACGCCAGGAATTGAACGCAAACAGCTTTACTTGAATATAAAAGCCTAAAACCATGGGATGTTTGTAGGGCCTCAGGTAAAGGTTTTGACGATGGCGGAGCAAAACCTGTTCCACATAGACTTCTTCTTAGGCTTCTGCTCAGTAGCTGGGGGTTCCTCAGGGCGTCCAGCCACAGAGGCCACTATGACAAACAACAAGCAAAGAGTTAGAAGGTGACACATGTATACGTATGTATACTATGTCCTATCGGAGGAATATGCAATATTTGGTCCTCCACAGAGGAATAGCCAGTCCTAATTAGAATATAATGCAATATTGTTTTAACTTATTATACATGAGGGCATAAGGAGTTTAAAAGGAATGTTATTCCAGAAGATAATGGTTATCAGCACGTACTGTTGCGCTCCTCAGCTGGGCTGGTGGTGTTGTCCTGGTGGGAAAAGGTCTGACAGGTCTCCTCTGGCTTGGCCTTCTATATATTGACAACGATAATACAATCTTTAGTAATGAACTACCTGTAACACTTTACAAATGCTTTTGAACTTTGAATGAGTTAGTTAAGAGACCTTGTTTGAAATGGAATAAAATACATTTTAAAATCCATAAAAATATGAATGTTTGACTGTGTTACACTCTAGACTAACAAACTGCTTCTATCAATAAGTTCTAGATACGAATCAGAATTGACTATGTGTAGTTAATGTACTGTATAGGTAACTTAAAGAAAGTCTCCTACTTTTTTGAACAGCCTTTTAAGTAGAGAAGGTTTCTTCGGGGGTTTGTCATTGACCTTCTGCTCCTTGATTGGCTTAACCAGAGCAAAACTTAGGAAGCAGACTAGACTCCTCTCAAAGATGGGGTCGTTATTGGCCACGGCAGTCCGGAGACCTTCCTTGGACTCAAACTGAACCCTGAGTGCCTTCATCACCGTCTTGTGAATGTTGTCCACGTCAATGTCCTCGGGGTAGACCTGGTCCTCCTTCAGCCCTGAGGCAGCGCAGACCAAAGACAGGACCTGAGTGGAAACACTCCTGGCCACCTCCTGGTTGTCAACGTGACCTCCAATCTTGGCCACGTTCCGAGCCACCAGCTGGTTCACAACGGAACGGAGTTGCCGGTCCGAGTGAGAGGGCGACGGAGTGCGGACGCGCTCGGCCCTGTTCCGCGGCAGGCAGGTGGTCCGGAACATGGCGTCGGACACTTTTGTCGCCGTCTTCCTGGTGAAGAGGCCGGTGATCTCCTGGACAATGCAAGAGAGCCGGTTGCGGCAACCCCCTGGGCCAATGGGAAGCCTCCCTGCCGAGTGGGAACAGTGAACGACGTCCACTGCTGCTGGCGTGGGGAACATAAGACCCATCAGGTTCTCGAGGAGAGCCCTGATCTTGGACTCTGTGAAGACGTACACCAGGTCTTTGAAGCCTTCCTGGGTAAGGACCTCCTGCTGGTTTTCCACCGTGGTCTTTGCCCAGGGGACGGCCGTGTCGGACGCGCAATGACGCGTCGCGGGCGCCCTGGCATGGCTGTTAGCCCGCATGAAGGCGTGGAGCTGTTTGACCAACTCGTCCGTCAGGGGGCGTAAGGTCCCCGAGCAGAGCAGAAGATCCAGTTTGGACTCCACCGACACGGGATCTTCACCAACGAAGAGCATCTGCTCCATCAAGCCGGACATTTTGGCCTCGGCCTCTTTCCTCTCTTGGGCCTCCGCCTCGTTTTCCGTGGACTCGTCAACTTCCAGGTGAGTGGAGACCTGGGGAGAGGAGCAGGACGCAGTGGGAGAGGAGGGCCGAGACTGAAATGCCTCTGTGGATATCGAGGAGGAAGACACAGACCGAGTTTCAGAAGAGGCCTTCTGAGCTGGGGTCGTGTCACTCTCACCCGTCTCCAAGGTAGCAGACTTGCTAAAGAGACATTCAATCTGGTTGTGGACGTTCTTGTAAATGCCCGACAGAGCAGAATTTAAAGGGACGCAAGAAGCCATGGAGAACTTCTCGGCCCCGTCGCTCAGGGCAGTCTTCACCCGCTTCTTCAGAGATACGGACTCTTCGGCGCTGTCGCACAGCCTCTCCACGTCTCTGGCGACCCTCCGCACGATTCCAAAAACCTCTGCGTCCACGTCGTCGGCCGTGGGAAGAAGCTCTGCGCTTACGTGTCTGGAGGCCTTAAGGAGGATCTCGCTGGCAGCTCGAGTAACCTTGGCCAAATCTTCCTTGGAGAAGGTGGCAGTGTTTTCTCCTGAGGAATATTTGAAGGATCCGTTCAAGCTAGCAGATCTGGCTGGAAGCGCTCTGGGGCCAAGCGTAGCAGGGGTGGAAAGGACATCCTGCGGGTCTCCATCACATCTGGCCTGGCATTGGAGTCGCTCGGACAGTTTCTGCATGGTGGCGGCCATGCTGCTGTAAAGCTTTCCGAAGGGCTTCGAAGAAGAAGAAGAACACGTCGCCAAGCCGGCCATGATCGCGGCGGTGACCCGTCCGGTGATCTGCACCAAGTCACCTGACCAGATGACCTCTTTGTCCGTGGCCTCCCTCAGCGACAGGGATGGGACTGCACTCTGGCCAGCCTTGTGCTGCTGACTCATGTATTTGGACATGGCCGTGTTAATGGGCTGGTGAACAGCGTGGACCAGCGCCCTGGCCCGCTGCTCCGTTTGCGGCTGGTCCACGGCCAGAGGCTGCTCTAAGATGCCAAGCACGGTCTCTTTGGCGTCCTCGTACACGCTCTCCTCTGAGATGCCGAACAACGTCTCCAGAGGCTTGGTGGAGGAGAGAGCCTCTGCGTCCTGCACGCCCGCAGCAGAGAACCGGTTGCCTAGACTAGAACAGATAAATAAGCTGTCAGCCATACACAACAACAACAACTATAATGCAGCATTGGTCATAGCTGAGTGACTGAATAGTGATAGTCATTGACGTTCAACCAAGCTCACAGTCTTGAAGGATAAGGGGTTGGTCGGCGTGCGCCGCACCATGATCCTTGACTTCCAGGCTCAATCTTCAAGTCTGCGCTCTCAAAGTGAACGGCTCTGTTCGTAAATAAGGGAAGGATCTCACGATCCGCATCCTTATCTTTGGCCATCTCTGACAGCATTTCCACTCGCAGAGCTATCGGAACCTTTGAAAAAAAATGGAAAAGCACAAAAATATTGCATTTTTCAGTGTTTTGTTTTTTTTCTATCGTGAAACCTTTTTATTTTTTTACTTCTAGGTTTAGATCTAGATAAGTAAACTCACGTTCTTCAATGCTGCCAGAATGAAGTTTTGTTTTCTGAGGGAAAGAGGGAATGATGGTTAATTGAGAACACTATTTAAACAGAGACACTTTCCTACGCCTCAAAATATTGGTGTTTATTATGTCAGATATCTGATTTGAATCAATGACTTACTCCTCAATCGGGAGTTTCTCCAGAATAGAGGTCACCAGTGCCAGATTCAGGGACCGCTCCAGGGAGGAAGTGGATTTGTAAATCTGAAGTGATTTCACTGATCCTACAGTCAAAGGTGGAAAATTAATTTGGCAATAAGGGAGGGATATAAAGATTCGTCTCCAAAGTGTAATATTGAGCCAATTGAAAAATTGTCTTATGACATTTTTCAATTGATAAAGGTAGTACGGTTTGCCCATGAATTTATGGTTAAATCCCCATCAAAACGAATCATTTAGCTGTAAGTGTTCAGTTGAACAAACCACTGATTGCAACACTTGCCTGATCTGGGGCTGTCACCTGCAGGGCTGTCGGTACCTCCAAATGCTCTATCGACCATCGACTGTAGAAGAAACAACTCTTAAAGAAAGTGCGGACCATAGAAGCAGCACAGTACTGAATGTTTTGAAACAGATTGAACTGAATCGGAGGCGCTCGTATTAAAACGTTTCTACCTTTAGGTCCTCCAAGGGGGAAGACGTATCCAAGTCTGCTGTGAGCTCCGGGGAGGAGTCGGGCAGAACAGACTCTTCTTCACTATTTTCTAACTGTGGAGTCATGGCCGGGGCTGTCCCCAAATCCTCTGTCTTTTCGTTTTGTTCTTCCATTGTTGTATTTGGCGCCGGGTCACCATGCAAGTCTGTTTCTTTCTAACTGGGACTTAGTTTTGGATCCCTATTTAAAGGCCAAATGGACTCCTATGATTCAACCCCAGCCTACCATGTAAAATCCCCCGGGGTATCAATCTTTAGTCAAAGCCCAATGTCTCCTTACTATAAAGCTGGATAGACATGACTCAGGCAATGCCCACACACGGTTCCAAACTCCCTCTAATAACACACACTTTGATTTGATCTCCCACATAAACTAGGCCCAGTATTCCAGGTAAACTTCACATAGTGTGCAAGACATGGGTTGGAACCATGCTGGTTAGTCGAATGAATACCCCCACCCCTAGTGTTAAGCCTAAATTAGTAATGTATAGGATTAAGACTGAGGCTTGACAGGACTAACAAGCATGGTTCCACACCCACTCTCGACATGCATACATTTATACTGAGCTTTAGGTGTGTGTATAGTACAGTATGTATGTATGCTTTAGGTCAGTGGATCTCAAACTGTTTTGGTCAGGCCCCCCTTTAAAACTACTAAATGTTTCGGGGCCCCCCCTCATAATCCAATCCCCTTTCTATTAATGCTAATCAGTGATGTTGAAAAATAATGCAATACTTCAGCGCCCCCCCTAGGGGGCTCGCCCTACAGTTTGAGAACCACTGCTTTAGGTGGCATTAGGTGTATCTATAGTATACACCTAATTAAGAGAGATGTATAGCATACATACACCTACAGTTGATTTAGAACCATTTTTGTAAGCCCCAGTCTAAATAATAATACTTTGTTTTACTCAGTAGTTGTAATGTTAAGTGAGGTAAAAGGGATATATATCACTTAGACTGGGGCTTAGACATGACTAGCAAGCATGGTTCCAATCCCACTCTGGTGGTGTACAGTACAGTTGGTTTAGAACCATGCTTGTAGCCCCAGTCTAAGTGATACCCATTTGGCTTCATCGTTCTACGGGTAAGCTAAAGGGGGGACATTTAGGCTAGCGCTCAGTTAGGAAGGATTAACAAGCAGGGTTGAACCAAACACAGATGTGATCACATCGATGTATCGGCATGCCCCACTCTGCTACACCTACAGTTGGTTTAGAACCATGCTTGTAATCCAGGTCTAAGTGATACACCCTTAACTCGACAGTTCTCGACACAGTACAAATGTTAAGCAACACGAAAGAACCTGAGGAACCTATCCAAATGGCAGGACTAACAAGCATGGTTTGAAACCCATGTTAGCTAACTAATGTTAGTTAAAAGGCAAGGGCACTATCACCTTTAGCTCGGACAAACTAGCCCTTTTTAAAGACTGGTAAAAACAGAATATATATAAATTAAAATAACAAATTAGTAAGTAATTAAGATCAACAAATAATAAACATTTGTTACAATATTTTCAACACTGCAGGACACAATTTAGGACTTAGGAAAACAACAGCTGTCTTCAGCCACCATATAGACAGACAGACAGACAGACAGACAGACAGACAGACAGACAGACAGACAGACAGACAGACAGACAGACAGACAGACAGACAGACAGACAGACAGACAGACAGACAGACAGACAGATAGATAGATAGATCAATAATCCCCAGGGGGAAATTAAGATGTCATAGCAGCCACTCGGAGCCGCTACAACAGGCTGCCACTAGCACGGCGCCATTTTACAGTATATGTAATACATCTAATTGCCCCTAAATAAATTAAATGAATAAATAATATCCTGAGCTTACCTTGCTTGGCATCCACGATGGTTGTCGAAGACAAACTGGCCCACAGCTGTCAGAAAACTCTTTTTATACTGAATTGGCCTTCTACGTCATAATAGTCAGAAACGTTGGCGTCATAGAATGAAGTGTCACGACTGTTACCATGTTAACTACGCCGACAGGGTCAATGGACTCATGGACAATTCTTTTCATTTAAATGTGGCACAGGATCGGATGCATTGGTGATCCTATGTTCTGGATGTGCAATTATAATCTAAAACGTTGCAGCCGCCTACTACACGCGGGTTAACGTCCCAGGGTGTGTCTACCAGACAAAGTCTGTGTGAGACTAAGACAGTCAATATAGCGAGTTCCCCCTATGTGGTGATTTGATGGTAGTCTTCTAGTAGTCAGCCAACTTTGGCAGTGGGGACAATCCTCACATCGGTTTTACGCTTTTCTAATAGCCCTGCACTAGAACATTTTGGGTGGGCTAAATTATATTGAACTTAGCTGCAACCCCTTGTACCTTGCTCCAATTATTGTTAAAATCCAAACCCCTATGCCTGGTCATTCATTTAGCATTTGGATACAATGTCTGGTCCCTTTTCTGTGGGTTCCGTTCGGGTTTTCCATGTTCGAAGCTTACAATTCATCAGGCCATAACCCTAGCCTCTCTCCCTATGTATTTACTATTTAACCTAATACATTTTTCTTTTTAAAAGTGGGAGTGATTGATTTATATATATATATATATATATATATATATATATATATATATATATATATATATATATATATATATATATATATATATATATATATAAAATAAAATAAATAAAAACTTGGACGTAAACGAAGTTGAAAACCGAAATATGTTTTTCAGACTAAATATGTATAAGCCAGGTTATGGGGGGTTAGTTAAGTTAGGCCAGTTGACGAAATGGCATAATGACATATTTTAGACGTGTTAGGTCGTAAGGCTTAAATTGTTTTCAATATAGATACACGTTGAGGGTCAGTCAGTAAGGTAGAGCTACAGCTCCTGCGAGTGCCCAATCGGCAGAGACAAGTGACACCATATGGCAGCTTTGTTGATTTGGGTGGTGGGAAAATGTTTTCCCGCACCAATGTGGAATCCGTGTGGAAGAGGCGGAGGACATCGAAAACGGACGAAATTGTAGCCAACAGTGTCTGAGATGACACCATCCACAACACGAGGTTGGTTAATAATTCGCAAGGGATGCAGATGTTGTTGCATGGTTTGCGTTATTTGCTTCATGTTATGTATTGTAAAGTCAGTATGTCAATGTGATAAAACAAGTAATGGTAATAGAGATGTATTATTTCAGCTGGAATCAAAAGACCTGTCACCGAGGAGGACAAGGAATGGGTACTGGCATCCTTATCACAACTTGGGCGTTTTACTGGGATGGGGTGGATTTTGAGTCCAGAATGGTACGACTTGCGTCTTTTGTACATTGACGCGGCCTCCGTGTTACCAGAAACATTACAATTACACCAGTGTACATAAGTGACAATTAAGACCAATCTTTTTGGTACTTTGTATACTGTGGCCAAAAGTATGTGGACACCTCACTGAAACCTCATTGACTTACAAGGAAATGAACTCATTTCATTTTTAAATATCTGACATTGTTAACATTAAATCTAGACTCTCCCTATACAAACGTTTGATGGGCTGTCATTGCTTACTGTCACCGATCAAGAGAAGCAGCAGATTGAGAGAGCCACAGTTGGGCAAGCAAAGAACGCATTATGGTGAGCTGGCTGCAGAGGGTCCTATTTTTGTAGTTTTTTTTTTTATATATAACTTGCCAGTTGTCAAGCGAGAACTGTCTATGTAAACTCTCTTATTTTTCGATTGGGGGGATCCTAGATGAGCAAAGGGCTAAGCAGCAGCACACAGAGTGCACCGGGGTCATCATCCAGGAGAGGGGAGTGTTTCTGTCGGACAGCGGCCTGCTCGGTGGATCTCCGTATGGGACCGTATCTGCCGATTGCATTATTGAGGTGAAGTGTCGGTGGTCAGCCGGCAGCAGAGAGTAGGGACTTTCTTCTGGAGTTGGATGAAGTGACTGGCTCCCTGACACTAAAAAAAACCCATAATTACTGGCATCAGATCCAGGGCAACCTCTTGACCTTGACCTTGAAAAACAAAGAAAAGAAATGCCATAGCCTGATGTAAAACTTAAATGTGGAACCTTAAATAATTTGTACAAATTAAACAGACTTTACAATATATTACACTTATACAGTGTGAATATATATATATATATATATATATATATATATATATATATATATATATATATATATATATATATATATATATATATACACACTATACTTCACAGGAATAGTCTACTGCAGACATACTATTATATTGGGTCCACTACTGCACAACCTAATTGTAAATAGTTCGTTGTAGTTAATGCACCATTAACTGTATGGGGCGTTTAAGCTTCGGTGTACCCCCAGGCTACATGTCAAACAAACAACAATAAACAATTGAAAGGATAGGAAGATGGGAAGATGCCCACAAGGGGATCGGATGATTAATTGAATTTCCCGGGGAATGGGCGTTTGTTAATTTGTTAGACACACACATACTTTCAATATCTTGTTGATGTTTTTTTTTTACTGGTATGGGAAGCAGTGCAAAATGCCAAACAATTTCAGCCTCTGAATGGAACGCTTCACATGTATCCTGGCACTGGAGATTAGTTTGTTATTGTTCACTTCCTCCTGTGTGAACTGTCCATTTGTCACGCCCACGCCCGCTCTCCAACGTTCAGCCTCTCCGTGTTACTAATTATCTTGACAGTGTACAGGTGTGGACCATTAAGACTGTGTATATAAACCTTGCAGTTCAATGACTGGGTTGAGCATGATTACCGCGACTGCCTTGTGGGTACCTTGTACTCTGTCATTACGGAGTTTACCGGATTACCTTGGATTATCAATAAACCCTCACTTTCACCTGCACATGTCTCTGCCTCAATGGATCCCGCGTTACAGAATCATGCTCCCAAACAGGAGGCAGCAGGTGAGGCCAGTGTTCACAACGCAGTAGAGGCACAGGGCGAGCTACTGCACCAGCACAGTTACAGTTACGGCAACTCGGCAGAGCCATGGACGAAGTGCTCCGAAGGCTATCCCAGAGGAACGAGGCATCACCACCCAGTGTTCCCGCAGCTCCGGTTGCTCTGGAAAGACTGCCCAGTGACCCCCGTTTTTCGCTTCCAGATAAGTACGATGGAACACCCACCAAGTGTGGGGGTTTTCTGCTCCAGATTGCGTTGTACTTCGCCCATTGCTCTGGGGAACAGGGCTCGGACCGCGCCCGGATCGCCACCGTTGTCTCTCTACTCACCGGGCGGGCCCTGGAGTGGGCCGCCGCTACCTGGGAGAGCGTCAATTGGGAGGGGTTGAGTTACGCGGACTTCCTTGTCCGTTTCCGCGCTGTTTTTGATCACCCAGCAGAGGGCCGACACGGCGGGGACCGGCTATTGGAGCTGACACAGGGGGTACAGACAGTGGCTGAGGACGCTCTGGTTTTCCGCACCACGGCGGCCGCGTGCGGATGGAACGATGCGGCGTTGGTGACGCTGTTTCGTTGGGGGCTCTGCGAGGAGGTACAGACAGAGCTGGCCTGCCGGGACGATAGCCTGGACTTGGACGCTCTGATCGCCACGCCGATCCGGCTGGACAGCTTGATCCGCCAGCGTCGCCGCTGACCTCGCTTCCCGGTCCAAAGGGGGTCACTTCCAGATCCTGAGCCCATGGAATTGGGTAGCACACGCCTCTCTACAGGGGAAAGACGACGTCGGCGCCAACAGGGGCTCTGTTTGTACTGTGGGGAGGCGGGACATCGAGTCGGAGAGTGCCCAGAACCCCCGTCTGGGTCCCGAGGCGGGACAGGACAGTGGGGTCCGCCTCCACCCCCACCGTTTCCTTCCATCTCTGTTGATCCGGTGCATTTGTCCGTTTCCCTCCGTGGGGGCTTCCCAGCTGTCTCGTTTCCAGCGTTGGTGGACTGTGGAGCAGCGGGCAACTTTATTGATGGCGAGTTTGCTCAGTCTCTGCGTCTTCCCCTCCGGCGTCTGGAGATTCCCATTCCGGTCCAGGCCCTGGACGGACGTCCACTCGGTCAGGGTCAAGTAACCGAGTGCACCGAACCCCTGGAGATCACAGTCGGGGCCCAACATCGCGAGAGCCTTCCGTTTTTGGTGATCCAGTCCCCCGGGCACAAGGTGGTGCTCGGCCTTCCCTGGCTACGGCTGCATGACCCGACGGTCTCGTGGAGCACGGGGCGGATTACGGCCTGGAGCCCACGGTGCCAGAGGGAGTGCCTGTCCGTGGGGGTTCGTACGACCTCGGTGGAGAGTCCTTCGAGCGCCGTCCTACCCGACGTTCCTATGGAGTACCAGGGTTTGAGGGAGGTTTTCTCCGAGGCAGGTGCCGCTCGCTTACCGGCTCACCGTTCCTGGGACTGCGCGATCGACCTGCTTCTGGGGGCTACTCAGCCCGCAGTTGGATTTACCCACTGTCCGTGGCAGAGACTCGAGCGATGGAGGTATACATCGAGGAGGCCTTGGCGCAGGGCTTCATACGGCCGTCTACGTCTCCGGCAGCGGCAGGCTTCTTTTTCATCCCCAAACGGATAGAGGGCCTTCGTCCCTGTATTGATTTCCGCGGACTAAATGCGGTTACAGTAAAGTACCCTTATCCGCTCCCCCTGGTGCCCGCGGCCATCGAACAGCTTCGGGGTTCGCGGATCTATACAAAATTGGACTTACAAAGTGCGTACAATCTTATACGGATACGAGAGGGGGATGAGTGGAAGACGGCGTTCAGCACCGATACGGGACACTATGAATATTTGGTGATGCCGTTTGGCCTGGCTAACGCTCCATCCGTGTTCCAGGCGTTCATGAACGAGGTGCTCAGGGACATGCTGGGCCGGTACGTCATCGTATACCTAGACGACATACTGGTCTACTCCGCAACCCAGGAACAACACGTCCAACACGTCCGGGCAGTCCTCAGCCGGCTGCTAGCCCATCACCTCTATGTCAAGGGAGAAAAGTGCAGTTTCCACCAGACATCCACCTCATTCCTCGGCTACGTCATAGGGCCCGGAGGGGTGAGCATGGAGACCTCCAAGGTGGAGGCCGTGTGCGCTTGGCCCCAGCCCACGTCGATTAAGGAGCTTCAGCGATTCTTGGGGTTCGCCAACTTTTATAGGCGTTTCATCCGGGGCTTCAGCTCCATCGCTGCACCCCTTTCCTCACTACTCAAGGGGGCTCCTCGGAGACTGAGGTGGACTGAGGCGGCTACAGATGCTTTCGCGCGCCTCAAAGCGCGATTCACGTCCGCGCCGGTGTTACAGCACCCGGATCCGGCCCGGCAGTTCGTTGTGGAGGTGGACGCGTCGGAGCCAGGGGTGGGCGCGGTCCTGTCCCAGCGCCACGGCAAGCCACAGCGAATGTTCCCATGTGCGTACTTCTCACGGAAGCTCTCTGCCGCAGAGATGAACTATGACATTGGAGACCGGGAACTCTTGGCAGTCAAGTTGGCGCTGGAGGAGTGGCGGCATTGGCTGGAAGGGGCCAACGAGCCGTTTCTCGTACTCACGGATCACCGTAACCTGGAGTACATCCAAAGAGCCAAACGGCTGAATCCCCGCCAGGCCCGGTGGTCGTTGTTTTTTGCACGTTTTAATTTCACCCTTTCCTACCGTCCCGGCTTCAAGAACGTGAAGGCAGACGCTCTCTCACAGGTGTACGAGACGGAGGAGTGCCCGGTGGAGTACGGCCCGGTAATCCCTAATGCGCTCATTGTGGCCCCCATCCTGTGGGACTGTGACAGGGACATCAGACGGGCGCAACGTACGGAACCAAGGTAAGCTGTTTGTGCCCCGAGGGGTGAGAGACCGGTTACTCACCTGGGCACACACGTCCCAGGCTACCGGACACCCCGGCAGAACACGCACCGCCGAGTTACTGCGGGAGAAATACTGGTGGCCGGAACTAAACCAGGACGTCATTCGTTACGTAAGGTCATGTTCGGTATGTGCCAAAACGAAGGTGCCTCGCCAAGCCCCGGCTGAAAAGCTGATGCCGCTGCCGGTGCCGGTGCCACAGCGCCCATGGTCACATCTCGCCATCGACTTTGTCACCGACCTGCCGGCTTCAAGAGGTTTTACCACATGTACTCACATTTTTTTTTTATAAGTTTGTCAATATTATGTATTTCCAAGAGATAAATAGGCCTTATTTAATCATGACAGTTTTCTTACATTGTAAGGGAATTCAACAGATTTAGTCTTGATTTGGATGGTGGACCGTTTCTCGAAGTCCTGCCGGTTCATTCCTCTCAGCGGTCTGCCTACTGCGCTCCACTTGGCTGAGGTGGTCTTCGACCAGGTATTCCGATACTTCGGGATTCCCGAGGACATCGTGTCGGACCGAGGGCCCCAGTTCACCTCTAGGGTATGGAGGGCCTTCATGGACTGCCTGGGGGTGGCGGTTAGCCTCACCTCGGGTTACCATCCCCAGGCCAACGGCCAGGTCGAGAGGACTAACCAGGAGCTGGGTCGATACCTCCGGAGTTACTGCCACGACCATCAGCACGATTGGTCCCGTTACTTACCATGGGCGGAGTACGCCCAGAACTCCCTCCGACACTCCTCAACGGGGCTTACCCCATTCCAGGTGGTACTGGGGTATCAACCTCCCCTAGCACCGTGGCACCCCAGCACGGCCGAGGTACCCGCGGTGGACCAGTGGATGCGTACCGCCGAGGCGGTATGGAACTCCGCACACGTCCGGCTCCAGCGGGTCGTCCAGGTGCAGAAGACAAAGGCGGATCGGCATCGGAGCCATCACCCCGCATACCGAGTGGGGGATCGGGTTTGGCTGTCCACCCGGGACCTGAGACTCCGTCTGCCGTGCCGCAAGTTGAGCCCGCGGTTCATCGGGCCTTTTAAGATCGTGCGGAGGATCAACGAGGTGACGTATACACTGCTCTTGGCTTCTGACTATCGCATATCTCCTTCGTTTCATGTCTCCTTCCTCAGGCCCGTGGAGCCGGGTCCCCTGGCTAGGGCTTCGCCTCGCGCCGAGCCTCCCCTGCCGCTGGACATCCAGGGCTCTTCAGCGTACTCTGTCCGGTCTCTGCTGGATTCCAGACGCCGGAGAGGTCGCCTGCAGTACCTCGTGGATTGGGAGGGGTATGGGCCGGAGGAGCGGTCCTGGGTCGAGAGAGGGGCTATTTTGGATCCTGCCCTCATCAGTGACTTCCACTGGGCGCGTCCCGCTCCTCGCCCTCGGGCTCGTCCCCCGGTCCGGGGGTCTCAAGCGGCTGCAGCCGGGGGGGGGGGGGGGGGGGGGGGGGGGGGGTACTGTCACGCCCACGCCCGCTCTCCAACGTTCAGCCTCTCCGTGTTACTAATTATCTTGACAGTGTACAGGTGTGGACCATTAAGACTGTATATAAACCTTGCAGTTCAATGACTGGGTTGAGCATGATTACCGCGACTGCCTTGTGGGTACCTTGTACTCTGTCATTGCGGAGTTTACCGGATTACCTTGGATTATCAATAAACCGTCACTTTCACCTGCACATGTCTCTGCCTCAATGGATCCCGCGTTACACCATTGACAAGGAAAGATGGGATGTTCAACAAAACTCCCTCTGGCAAAAAGCCCCGAATTGTGAAGCCCTTGTCTGCCATAACCATATCACCTGGTTGTAGATGTTGGAGAAGTCCACAGTCAGCTGTGATTGCCTTGTCTGAGGCACTTCCACCGTACAGGTCACTGACGAAGGTAATTACTCCGTTGGGACCCACACCGATTAGATCCTTCAGTGTGGTCCGTCCTTTGTACTGGTGTGTGGAATTACAAACTTGCAAAAGGAAACCAATGTGTAAACCACCAAATAACCCGTACGACATTCTCGTATCGGCGATTGTCACTATGTTGGATAAGTGTCATATATTACAATATTGTAATATACATAAGGTGACGGATTTCAGTCAAGACACTAGGGTAGGTTTAGTTTACGGGTGATTTATGCCACGATAGATTCCGTTTTTTAGATTCTGATTGAGTCCTCTCAAACACACCATCCACACCAACTCAGGAGACATGCTGACATTAGCATGAATAGACTGAAGAGCATTTTTTTATTTCACATCCAGTATCTCACCCTGCGAAACTGTACAAGAAAAGTATCACTTTATCTTTGTATATTCTGTAAACTTTGTGAGAATTGTGTAATTCACAAACAAGTATTGTAATGTACACGTGAATGTAAATAAATGTCAGCTTTCTTTACATTCTAAATAAATTATATTAACAAACCAAGAGTAGCTGCCTCCAATGTTCCAAACTTTTTTGAAAGACGAAAACATAATATACATATATATACTTTATAGATGATTGTACAGTAAAACATATAATATACATTGATACTCTCACATGGTTATACCATTTATAAAACATCTTATACATCTTATACTTGTACATCAAAACCAACTTCATTAAATGCATTAGGTGTTTGTCCTGGAGATGAGCTAATCGGTTACCACTGTATAAATAAACAAATATTATTATTAATAATCATCATCATAGTAATAATAATTGCGCAGATGTGATCTCGACTTGTGCATGGTGCATGTAGATTTTTTGACAGTTAAAGTTAATCTTATAGTTGTTTATGTCTGACGGTCTGAGTATTTTGTCACGTGTATGTCGGTCTCTACTGGTTGTTTTCTGCCACATACAGGGAATAAAGTGCTCAATGTTTTTCTTCTTGAATTGATATTTACTGCAAGGAAACTCTGCAACAGGATTTCTCTTGATATTGAGATGAACAACACAATAGATCATAGATTTCAAATTCAGAGGTCATTTTAGCTATGGAGATAGAAACAAACACAGAGGCTACCGGCATCACTAAGAAAGAAATATCTACCTGAGAAAACGAGCGTCTCTAGCTTTGGTGATCCTTTGTCAAACTATCTGCTGGTCAGTAAACAGGGGCTGATCTTTTCCATGAAATTCTAAAGTTACTAACCCCAATGTTACTAAGCCGTGAAATGTCAAAATAAGGTGCCTTTATGTGGATCTACCGATCCTACTGATCTAAAGTAAAGATCGACCTTGTTGTGAGCATGAAATCAATGTCCAGTAAGTCAGTCTCCTCTCACTGGTTCTCTGTCTTAAACTGTCCAGCTCCACAGGTGATTTTGGTGGCCCTACCAGCGCAAGTTTTTGGAACTCCGGTGGTTGTCACTAAGCAAAACAATTATGCTACAAATATTAGGGTTTGATGGAGTTGGGGATAAAGGTATACGAATTGAATTCATATTTGAATGTGGGAAGTCTGGATTTGAGAGATCTTACAAAAGCATTTCAAAGAAACAGTAGGATTATGTTCCGTTTTGCTTTTTTCAACAAACTCAAAGTTAGCGCTGGTTCTTTGATGAAGGACAACTAACTCTCACCCACCACTTGCACTTTTGTAATAGGAAGTACACATGAGACGCCAGGAATTGAACGCAAACAGCTTTACTTGAATATAAAAGCCTAAAACCACGGGATGTTTCGTAGGGAGGGCCTCAGGTAAAGGTTTTGACGATGGCGGAGCAAAACCTGTTCCACATAGACTTCTTCTTAGGCTTCTGCTCAGTAGCTGGGGGTTCCTCAGGGTGTGCAGCCACAGAGGCCACTATGACAAACAACAAGCAAAGAGTTAGAAGGTGACACATGTATACGTATGTATACTATGTCCTATCGGAGGAATATGCAATCTTTGGTCCTCCACAGAGGAATAGCCAGTCCTAATTAGAATATAATGCAATATTGTTTTAACTTATTATACATGAGGGCATAAGGAGTTTAAAAGGAATGTTATTCTAGAAGATAATGGTTATCAGCACGTACTGTTGCGCTCCTCAGCTGGGCTGGTGGTGTTGTCCTGGTGGGAAAAGGTCTGACAGGTCTCCTCTGGCTTGGCCTTCTATATATTGACAACGATAATACAATCTTTAGTAATGAACTACCTGTAACAATTTACAAATGCTTTTGAACTTTGAATGAGTTAGTTAAGAGACCTTGTTTGAAATGGAATAAAATACAATTTAAAATCCATAAAAAAATGAATGTTTGACTGTGTTACACTCTAGACTAACAAACTGCTTCTATCAATAAGTTCTAGATACGAATCAGAATTGACTATGTGTAGTTAATGTACTGTATAGGTAACTTAAAGAAAGTCTCCTACTTTTTTGAACAGCCTTTTAAGTAGAGAAGGTTTCTTCGGGGGTTTGTCATTGACCTTCTGCTCCTTGATTGGCTTAACCAGAGCAAAACTTAGGAAGCAGACTAGACTCCTCTCAAAGATGGGGTCGTTATTGGCCACGGCAGTCCGGAGACCTTCCTTGGACTCAAACTGAACCCTGAGTGCCTTCATCACCGTCTTGTGAATGTTGTCCACGTCAATGTCCTCGGGGTAGACCTGGTCCTCCTTCAGCCCTGAGGCAGCGCAGACCAAAGACAGGACCTGAGTGGAAACACTCCTGGCCACCTCCTGGTTGTCAACGTGACCTCCAATCTTGGCCACGTTCCGAGCCACCAGCTGGTTCACAACGGAACGGAGTTGCCGGTCCGAGTGAGAGGGGGCGACGGAGTGCGGACGCGCTCGGCCCTGTTCCGCGGCAGGCAGGTGGTCCGGAACATGGCGTCGGACACTTTTGTCGCCGTCTTCCTGGTGAAGAGGCCGGTGATCTCCTGGACAATGCAAGAGAGCCGGTTGCGGCAACCCCCTGGGCCAATGGGAAGCCTCCCTGCCGAGTGGGAACAGTGAACGACGTCCACTGCTGCTGGCGTGGGGAACATAAGACCCATCAGGTTCTCGAGGAGAGCCCTGATCTTGGACTCTGTGAAGACGTACACCAGGTCTTTGAAGCCTTCCTGGGTAAGGACCTCCTGCTGGTTTTCCACCGTGGTCTTTGCCCAGGGGACGGCCGTGTCGGACGCGCAATGACGCGTCGCGGGCGCCCTGGCATGGCTGTTAGCCCGCATGAAGGCGTGGAGCTGTTTGACCAACTCGTCCGTCAGGGGGCGTAAGGTCCCCGAGCAGAGCAGAAGATCCAGTTTGGACTCCACCGACACGGGATCTTCACCAACGAAGAGCATCTGCTCCATCAAGCCGGACATTTTGGCCTCGGCCTCTTTCCTCTCTTGGGCCTCCGCCTCGTTTTCCGTGGACTCGTCAACTTCCAGGTGAGTGGAGACCTGGGGAGAGGAGCAGGACGCAGTGGGAGAGGAGGGCCGAGACTGAAATGCCTCTGGGGATATCGAGGAGGAAGACACAGACCGAGTTTCAGAAGAGGCCTTCTGAGCTGGGGTCGTGTCACTCTCACCCGTCTCCAAGGTAGCAGACTTGCTAAAGAGACATTCAATCTGGTTGTGGACGTTCTTGTAAATGCCCGACAGAGCAGAATTTAAAGGGACGCAAGAAGCCATGGAGAACTTCTCGGCCCCGTCGCTCAGGGCAGTCTTCACCCGCTTCTTCAGAGATACGGACTCTTCGGCGCTGTCGCACAGCCTCTCCACGTCTCTGGCGACCCTCCGCACGATTCCAAAAACCTCTGCGTCCACGTCGTCGGCCGTGGGAAGAAGCTCTGCGCTTACGTGTCTGGAGGCCTTAAGGAGGATCTCGCTGGCAGCTCGAGTAACCTTGGCCAAATCTTCCTTGGAGAAGGTGGCAGTGTTTTCTCCTGAGGAATATTTGAAGGATCCGTTCAAGCTAGCAGATCTGTCTGGAAGCGCTCTGGGGCCAAGCGTAGCAGGGGTGGAAAGGACATCCTGCGGGTCTCCATCACATCTGGCCTGGCATTGGAGTCGCTCGGACAGTTTCTGCATGGTGGCGGCCATGCTGCTGTAAAGCTTTCCGAAGGGCTTCGAAGAAGAAGAAGAACACGTCGCCAAGCCGGCCATGATCGCGGCGGTGACCCGTCCGGTGATCTGCACCAAGTCACCTGACCAGATGACCTCTTTGTCCGTGGCCTCCCTCAGCGACAGGGATGGGACTGTACTCTGGCCAGCCTTGTGCTGCTGACTCATGTATTTGGACATGGCCGTGTTAATGGGCTGGTGAACAGCGTGGACCAGCGCCCTGGCCCGCTGCTCCGTTTGCGGCTGGTCCACGGCCAGAGGCTGCTCTAAGATGCCAAGCACGGTCTCTTTGGCGTCCTCGTACACGCTCTCCTCTGAGATGCCGAACAACGTCTCCAGAGGCTTGGTGGAGGAGAGAGCCTCTGCGTCCTGCACGCCCGCAGCAGAGAACCGGTTGCCTAGACTAGAACAGATAAATAAGCTGTCAGCCATACACAACAACAACAACTATAATGCAGCATTGGTCATAGCTGAGTGACTGAATAGTGATAGTCATTGACGTTCAACCAAGCTCACAGTCTTGAAGGATAAGGGGTTGGTCGGCGTGCGCCGCACCATGACCCTTGACTTCCAGGCTCAATCTTCAAGTCTGCGCTCTCAAAGTGAACGGCTCTGTTCGTAAATAAGGGAAGGATCTCACGATCCGCATCCTTATCTTTGGCCATCTCTGACAGCATTTCCACTCGCAGAGCTATCGGAACCTTTGAAAAAAAATGGAAAAGCACAAAAATATTGCATTTTTCAGTGTTTTGTTTTTTTTCTATCGTGAAACCTTTTTATTTTTTTACTTTTAGGTTTAGATCTAGATAAGTAAACTCACGTTCTTCAATGCTGCCAGAATGAAGTTTTGTTTTCTGAGGGAAAGAGGGAATGATGGTTAATTGAGAACACTATTTAAACAGAGACACTTTCCTACGCCTCAAAATATTGGTGTTTATTATGTCAGATATCTGATTTGAATCAATGACTTACTCCTCAATCGGGAGTTTCTCCAGAATAGAGGTCACCAGTGCCAGATTCAGGGACCGCTCCAGGGAGGAAGTGGATTTGTAAATCTGAAGTGATTTCACTGATCCTACAGTCAAAGGTGGAAAATTAATTTGGCAATAAGGGAGGGATATAAAGATTCGTCTCCAAAGTGTAATATTGAGCCAATTGAAAAATTGTCTTATGACATTTTTCAATTGATAAAGGTAGTACGGTTTGCCCATGAATTTATGGTTAAATCCCCATCAAAACGAATCATTTAGCTGTAAGTGTTCAGTTGAACAAACCACTGATTGCAACACTTGCCTGATCTGGGGCTGTCACCTGCAGGGCTGTCGGTACCTCCAAATGCTCTATCGACCATCGACTGTAGAAGAAACAACTCTTAAAGAAAGTGCGGACCATAGAAGCAGCACAGTACTGAATGTTTTGAAACAGATTGAACTGAATCGGAGGCGCTCGTATTAAAACGTTTCTACCTTTAGGTCCTCCAAGGGGGAAGACGTATCCAAGTCTGCTGTGAGCTCCGGGGAGGAGTCGGGCAGAACAGACTCTTCTTCACTATTTTCTAACTGTGGAGTCATGGCCGGGGCTGTCCCCAAATCCTCTGTCTTCTTGTTTTGTTCTTCCATTGTTGTATTTGGCGCCGGGTCACCATGCAAGTCTGTTTCTTTCTAACTGGGACTTAGTTTTGGATCCCTATTTAAAGGCCAAATGGACTCCTATGATTCAACCCCAGCCTACCATGTAAAATCCCCCGGGGTATCAATCTTTAGTCAAAGCCCAATGTCTCCTTACTATAAAGCTGGATAGACATGACTCAGGCAATGCCCACACACGGTTCCAAAGACATGGGTTGGAACCGTGCTGGTTAGTCGAATGAATACCCCCACCCCTAGTGTTAAGCCTAAATTAGTAATGTATAGGATTTAGACTGAGGCTTAGACAGGACTAACAAGCATGGTTCCACACCCACTCTCGTTTATACTGAGCTTTAGGTGTGTGTATAGTACAGTATGTATGTATGTATGTTTTAGGTCAGTGGATCTCAAACTGTTTTGGTCAGGCCCCCCTTTAAAACTACTAAATGTTTCGGGGCCCCCCCTCATAATCCAATCCCCTTTCTATTAATGCTAATCAGTGATGTTGAAAAATAATGCAATACTTCAGCGCCCCCCCTAGGGGGCTCGCCCTACAGTTTGAGAACCACTGCTTTAGGTGGCATTAGGTGTATCTATAGTATACACCTAATTAAGATAGATGTATAGCATACATACACCTACAGTTGATTTAGAACCATTTTTGTAAGCCCCAGTCTAAATAATAATACTTTGTTTTACTCAGTAGTTGTAATGTTAAGTGAGGTAAAAGGGATATATATCACTTAGACTGGGGCTTAGACATGACTAGCAAGCATGGTTCCAATCCCACTCTGGTGGTGTACAGTACAGTTGGTTTAGAACCATGCTTGTAGCCCCAGTCTAAGTGATACCCATTTGGCTTCATCGTTCTACGGGTAAGCTAAAGGGGGGACATTTAGGCTAGCGCTCAGTTAGGAAGGATTAACAAGCAGGGTTGAACCAAACACAGATGTGATCACATCGATGTATCGGCATGCCCCACTCTGCTACACCTACAGTTGGTTTAGAACCATGCTTGTAATCCAGGTCTAAGTGATACACCCTTAACTCGACAGTTCTCGACACAGTACAAATGTTAAGCAACACGAAAGAACCTGAGGAACCTATCCAAATGGCAGGACTAACAAGCATGGTTTGAAACCCATGTTAGCTAACTAATGTTAGTTAAAAGGCAAGGGCACTATCACCTTTAGCTCGGACAAACTAGCCCTTTTTAAAGACTGGTAAAAACAGAATATATATAAATTAAAATAACAAATTAGTAAGTAATTAAGATCAACAAATAATAAACATTTGTTACAATATTTTCAACACTGCAGGACACAATTTAGGACTTAGGAAAACAACAGCTGTCTTCAGCCACCATATAGACAGACAGACAGACAGACAGACAGACAGACAGACAGACAGACAGACAGACAGACAGACAGACAGACAGACAGACAGACAGACAGACAGACAGACAGACAGACAGACAGACAGACAGACAGACAGATAGATAGATAGATAGATCAATAATCCCCAGGGGGAAATTAAGATGTCATAGCAGCCACTCGGAGCCGCTACAACAGGCTGCCACTAGCACGGCGCCATTTTACAGTATATGTAATACATCTAATTGCCCCTAAATAAATTAAATGAATAAATAATATCCTGAGCTTACCTTGCTTGGCATCCACGATGGTTGTCGAAGACAAACTGGCCCACAGCTGTGAGAAAACTCTTTTTATACTGAATTGGCCTTCTACGTCATAATAGTCAGAAACGTTGGCGTCATAGAATGAAGTGTCACGACTGTTACCATGTTAACTACGCCGACAGGGTCAATGGACTCATGGACAATTCTTTTCATTTAAATGTGGCACAGGATCGGATGCATTGGTGATCCTATGTTCTGGATGTGCAATTATAAACTAAAACGTTGCAGCAGCCTACTACACGCGGGTTAACGTCCCAGGGTGTGTCTACCAGACAAAGTCTGTGTGAGACTAAGACAGTCAATATAGCGAGTTCCCCCTATGTGGTGATTTGATGGTAGTCTTCTAGTAGTCAGCCAACTTTGGCAGTGAGGAAAATCCTCACATCGGTTTTACGCTTTTCTAATAGCCCTGCACTAGAACATTTTGGGTGGGCTAAATTATATTGAACTTAGCTGCAACCCCTTGTACCTTGCTCAAATTATTGTTAAAATCCAAACCCCTATGCCTGGTCATTCATTTAGCATTTGGATACAATGTCTGGTCCCTTTTCTGTGGGTTCCGTTCGGGTTTTCCATGTTCGAAGCTTACAATTCATCAGGCCATAACCCTAGCCTCTCTCCCTATGTATTTACTATTTAACCTAATACATTTTTCTTTTTAAAAGTGGGAGTGATTGATTTATATATATATATATATATATATATATATATATATATATATATATATATATATATATATATATATATATATATATATATAAAATAAAATAAATAAAAACTTGGACGTAAACGAAGTTGAAAACCGAAATATGTTTTTCAGACTAAATATGTATAAGCCAGGTTATGGGGGGTTAGTTAAGTTAGGACAGTTGACGAAATGGCATAATGACATATTTTAGACGTGTTAGGTCGTAAGGCTTAAATTGTTTTCAATATAGATACACGTTGAGGGTCAGTCAGTAAGGTAGAGCTACAGCTCCTGCGAGTGCCCAATCGGCAGAGACAAGTGACACCATATGGCAGCTTTGTTGATTTGGGTGGGGGAAAAATGTTTTCCCGCACCAATGTGGAATCCGTGTGGAAGAGGCGGAGGACATCGAAAACGGACGAAATTGTAGCCAACAGTGTCTGAGATGACACCATCCACAACACGAGGTTGGTTAATAATTCGCAAGTGATGCAGATGTTGTTGCATGGTTTGCGTTATTTGCTTCATGTTATGTATTGTAAAGTCAGTATGTCAATGTGATTAAACAAGTAATGGTAATAGAGATGTATTATTTCAGCTGGAGTCAAAAGACCTGTCACCGAGGAGGACAAGGAATGGGTACTGGCATCCTTATCACAACTTGGGCGTTTTACTGGGATGGGGTGGATTTTGAGTCCAGAATGGTACGACTTGCGTCTTTTGTACATTGACGCGGCCTCCGTGTTACCAGAAACATTACAATTACACCAGTGTACATAAGTGACAATTAAGACCAATCTTTTTGGTACTTTGTATACTGTGGCCAAAAGTATGTGGACACCTCACTGAAACCTCATTGACTTACAAGGAAATGAACTCATTTCATTTTTAAATATCTGACATTGTTAACATTAAATCTAGACTCTCCCTATACAAACGTTTGATGGGCTGTCATTGCTTACTGTCACCGATCAAGAGAAGCAGCAGATTGAGAGAGCCACAGTTGGGCAAGCAAAGAACGCATTATGGTGAGCTGGCTGCAGAGGGTCCTATTTTTGTAGTTTTTTTTTTTATATATAACTTGCCAGTTGTCAAGCGAGAACTGTCTATGTAAACTCTCTTATTTTTCGATTGGGGGGATCCTAGATGAGCAAAGGGCTAAGCAGCAGCACACAGAGTGCACCGGGGTCATCATCCAGGAGAGGGGAGTGTTTCTGTCGGACAGCGGCCTGCTCAGTGGATCTCCAGATGGGACCGTATCTGCCGATTGCATTATTGAGGTGAAGTGTCGGTGGTCAGCCGGCAGCAGAGAGTAGGGACTTTCTTCTGGAGTTGGATGAAGTGACTGGCTCCCTGACACACAAAACAAACCATCGTTACTGGCATCACATCCAGGGCAACCTCTTGACCTTGACCTTGAAAAACAAAGAAAAGAAATGCCATAGCCTGATGTAAAACTTAAATGTGGAACCTTAAATAATTTGTACAAATTAAACAGACTTTACAATATATTACACTTATACAGTGTGAATATATATATATATATATATATATATATATATATATATATATATATATATATATATATATATATATATATATATACACACACTATAATTCACTTCAGAGGCATAGTCTACTGCAGACATACTGTATATTGGGTCAACTAATGCTTAACCTAAATGTAAATAGCTTGTTGTAGTTAATGCACCATTAACTGTATGGGGCGTTTAAGCTTCGGTGTACCCCCAGGCTACATGTCAAACAAACAACAATAAACAATTGAAAGGATAGGAAGATGGGAAGATGCCCACAAGGGGATCAGATGATTAATTGAATTTCGCGGGGAATGGGCGTTTGTTAATTTGTTAGACACACACATACTTTCAATATCTTGTTGATGTTTTTTTTTTACTGGTATGGGAAGCAGTGCAAAATGCCAAACAATTTCAGCCTCTGAATGGAACGCTTCACATGTATCCTGGCACTGGAGATTAGTTTGTTATTGTTCACTTCCTCCTGTGTGAACTGTCCATTGACAAGGAAAGATGGGATGTTCAACAAAACTCCCTCTGGCAAAAAGCCCCGAATTGTGAAGCCCTTGTCTGCCATAACCATATCACCTGGTTGTAGATGTTGGAGAAGTCCACAGTCAGCTGTGATTGCCTTGTCTGAGGCACTTCCACCGTACAGGTCACTGACGAGGGTAATTACTCCGTTGGGACCCACACCGATTAGAGCCTTCAGTGTGGTCCGTCCTTTGTACTGGTGTGTGCAATTACAAACTTGCAAAAGGAAACCAATGTGTAAACCACCAAATAACCCGTACGACATTCTCGTGTCGGCGATTGTCACTATGTTGGATAAGTGTCATATATTACAATATTGTAATGTACATAAGGTGACGGATTTCAGTCAAGACACCAGGGTAGGTTTAGTTTACGGGTGATTTATGCCACGATAGATTCAGTTTTTTAGATTCTGATTGAGTCAGTGAAATGTCAAAATTAGGTGCCTTTAGGTGGATCTACTGATCCTACTGATCTAAAGTAAAGATCGACCTTGTTGTGAGCATGAAATCAATGTCCAGTCAGTATACTAGCCAGTAAAGTTAATGGAACTGACCTCACTATGTTTCACTTCAGCCACTCAATGATTTGCTTGGCTGACTAGTTAAGCTAATGTTAGGCTTTATAAAGACCCCTAAACGTAAACTCTCTCTCTCTCTCCCTATCTCCTCTCACTGGTTCTCTGTCTTAAACTGTCCAGCTCCACAGGTGATTTTGGTGGCCCTACCAGCGCAAGTTTATGGAACTCCGGTGGTTGTCACTAAGTAAAACAATTATGCTACAAATATTAGGGTTTGATGGAGTTGGGGATAAAGGTATACGAATCGAATTCATATTTGAATGTGGGAAGTCTGGATTTGAGAGATCTTACAAAAGCATTTCAAAGAGACAGTAGGATTATGTTCCGTTTTGCTTTTTTCAACAAACTCAAAGTTAGCGCTGGTTCTTGAATGAAGGACAACTAACTCTCACCCACCACTTGCACTTTTGTAATAGGAAGTACACATGAGACGCCAGGAATTGAACGCAAACAGCTTTACTTGAATATAAAAGCCTAAAACCACGGGATGTTTCGTAGGGAGGGCCTCAGGTAAAGGTTTTGACGATGGCGGAGCAAAACCTGTTCCACATAGACTTCTTCTTAGGCTTCTGCTCAGTAGCTGGGGGTTCCTCAGGGTGTGCAGCCACAGAGGCCACTATGACAAACAACAAGCAAAGAGTTAGAAGGTGACACATGTATACGTATGTATACTATGTCCTATCGGAGGAATATGCAATCTTTGGTCCTCCACAGAGGAATAGCCAGTCCTAATTAGAATATAATGCAATATTGTTTTAACTTATTATACATGAGGGCATAAGGAGTTTAAAAGGAATGTTATTCTAGAAGATAATGGTTATCAGCACGTACTGTTGCGCTCCTCAGCTGGGCTGGTGGTGTTGTCCTGGTGGGAAAAGGTCTGACAGGTCTCCTCTGGCTTGGCCTTCTATATATTGACAACGATAATACAATCTTTTGTAATGAACTACCTGTAACAATTTACAAATGCTTTTGAACTTTGAATGAGTTAGTTAAGAGACCTTGTTTGAAATGGAATAAAATACAATTTAAAATCCATAAAAAAATGAATGTTTGACTGTGTTACACTCTAGACTAACAAACTGCTTCTATCAATAAGTTCTAGATACGAATCAGAATTGACTATGTGTAGTTAATGTACTGTATAGGTAACTTAAAGAAAGTCTCCTACTTTTTTGAACAGCCTTTTAAGTAGAGAAGGTTTCTTCGGGGGTTTGTCATTGACCTTCTGCTCCTTGATTGGCTTAACCAGAGCAAAACTTAGGAAGCAGACTAGACTCCTCTCAAAGATGGGGTCGTTATTGGCCACGGCAGTCCGGAGACCTTCCTTGGACTCAAACTGAACCCTGAGTGCCTTCATCACCGTCTTGTGAATGTTGTCCACGTCAATGTCCTCGGGGTAGACCTGGTCCTCCTTCAGCCCTGAGGCAGCGCAGACCAAAGACAGGACCTGAGTGGAAACACTCCTGGCCACCTCCTGGTTGTCAACCTGACCTCCAATCTTGGCCACGTTCCGAGCCACCAGCTGGTTCACAACGGAACGGAGTTGCCGGTCCGAGTGAGAGGGCGACGGAGTGCGGACGCGCTCGGCCCTGTTCCGCGGCAGGCAGGTGGTCCGGAACATGGCGTCGGACACTTTTGTCGCCGTCTTCCTGGTGAAGAGGCCGGTGATCTCCTGGACAATGCAAGAGAGCCGGTTGCGGCAACCCCCTGGGCCAATGGGAAGCCTCCCTGCCGAGTGGGAACAGTGAACGACGTCCACTGCTGCTGGCGTGGGGAACATAAGACCCATCAGGTTCTCGAGGAGAGCCCTGATCTTGGACTCTGTGAAGACGTACACCAGGTCTTTGAAGCCTTCCTGGGTAAGGACCTCCTGCTGGTTTTCCACCGTGGTCTTTGCCCAGGGGACGGCCGTGTCGGACGCGCAATGACGCGTCGCGGGCGCCCTGGCATGGCTGTTAGCCCGCATGAAGGCGTGGAGCTGTTTGACCAACTCGTCCGTCAGGGGGCGTAAGGTCCCCGAGCAGAGTAGAAGATCCAGTTTGGACTCCACCGACACGGGATCTTCACCAACGAAGAGCATCTGCTCCATCAAGCCGGAAATTTTGGCCTCGGCATCTTTCCTCTCTTGGGCCTCCGCCTCGTTTTCCGTGGACTCGTCAACTTCCAGGTGAGTGGAGACCTGGGGAGAGGAGCAGGACGCAGTGGGAGAGGAGGGCCGAGACTGAAATGCCTCTGGGGATATCGAGGAGGAAGACACAGACCGAGTTTCAGAAGAGGCCTTCTGAGCTGGGGTCGTGTCACTCTCACCCGTCTCCAAGGTAGCAGACTTGCTAAAGAGACATTCAATCTGGTTGTGGACGTTCTTGTAAATGCCCGACAGAGCAGAATTTAAAGGGACGCAAGAAGCCATGGAGAACTTCTCGGCCCCGTCGCTCAGGGCAGTCTTCACCCGCTTCTTCAGAGATACGGACTCTTCGGCGCTGTCGCACAGCCTCTCCACGTCTCTGGCGACCCTCCGCACGATTCCAAAAACCTCTGCGTCCACGTCGTCGGCCGTGGGAAGAAGCTCTGCGCTTACGTGTCTGGAGGCCTTAAGGAGGATCTCGCTGGCAGCTCGAGTAACCTTGGCCAAATCTTCCTTGGAGAAGGTGGCAGTGTTTTCTCCTGAGGAATATTTGAAGGATCCGTTCAAGCTAGCAGATCTGGCTGGAAGCGCTCTGGGGCCAAGCGTAGCAGGGGTGGAAAGGACATCCTGCGGGTCTCCATCACATCTGGCCTGGCATTGGAGTCGCTCGGACAGTTTCTGCATGGTGGCGGCCATGCTGCTGTAAAGCTTTCCGAAGGGCTTCGAAGAAGAAGAAGAACACGTCGCCAAGCCGGCCATGATCGCGGCGGTGACCCGTCCGGTGATCTGCACCAAGTCACCTGACCAGATGACCTCTTTGTCCGTGGCCTCCCTCAGCGACAGGGATGGGACTGTACTCTGGCCAGCCTTGTGCTGCTGACTCATGTATTTGGACATGGCCGTGTTAATGGGCTGGTGAACAGCGTGGACCAGCGCCCTGGCCCGCTGCTCCGTTTGCGGCTGGTCCACGGCCAGAGGCTGCTCTAAGATGCCAAGCACGGTCTCTTTGGCGTCCTCGTACACGCTCTCCTCTGAGATGCCGAACAACGTCTCCAGAGGCTTGGTGGAGGAGAGAGCCTGTGCGTCCTGCACGCCCGCAGCAGAGAACCGGTTGCCTAGACTAGAACAGATAAATAAGCTGTCAGCCATACACAACAACAACAACTATAATGCAGCATTGGTTATAGCTGAGTGACTGAATAGTGATAGTCATTGACGTTCAACCAAGCTCACAGTCTTGAAGGATAAGGGGTTGGTCGGCGTGCGCCGCACCATGACCCTTGACTTCCAGGCTCAATCTTCAAGTCTGCGCTCTCAAAGTGAACGGCTCTGTTCGTAAATAAGGGAAGGATCTCACGATCCGCATCCTTATCTTTGGCCATCTCTGACAGCATTTCCACTTGCAGAGCTATCGGAACCTTTGAAAAAAAATGGAAAAGCACAAAAATATTGCATTTTTCAGTGTTTTGTTTTTTTTCTATCGTGAAACCTTTTTATTTTTTTACTTTTAGGTTTAGATCTAGATAAGTAAACTCACGTTCTTCAATGCTGCCAGAATGAAGTTTTGTTTTCTGAGGGAAAGAGGGAATGATGGTTAATTGAGAACACTATTTAAACAGAGACACTTTCCTACGCCTCAAAATATTGGTGTTTATTATGTCAGATATCTGATTTGAATCAATGACTTACTCCTCAATCGGGAGTTTCTCCAGAATAGAGGTCACCAGTGCCAGATTCAGGGACCGCTCCAGGGAGGAAGTGGATTTGTAAATCTGAAGTGATTTCACTGATCCTACAGTCAAAGGTGGAAAATTAATTTGGCAATAAGGGAGGGTTATAAAGATTCGTCTCCAAAGTGTAATATTGAGCCAATTGAAAAATTGTCTCATGACATTTTTCAATTGATAAAGGTAGTACGGTTTGCCCATGAATTTATGGTTAAATCCCCATCAAAACGAATCATTTAGCTGTAAGTGTTCAGTTGAACAAACCACTGATTGCAACACTTGCCTGATCTGGGGCTGTCACCTGCAGGGCTGTCGGTACCTCCAAATGCTCTATCGACCATCGACTGTAGAAGAAACAACTCTTAAAGAAAGTGCGGACCATAGAAGCAGCACAGTACTGAATGTTTTGAAACAGATTGAACTGAATCGGAGGCGCTCGTATTAAAACGTTTCTACCTTTAGGTCCTCCAAGGGGGAAGACGTATCCAAGTCTGCTGTGAGCTCCGGGGAGGAGTCGGGCAGAACAGACTCTTCTTCACTATTTTCTAACTGTGGAGTCATGGCCGGGGCTGTCCCCAAATCCTCTGTCTTCTCGTTTTGTTCTTCCATTGTTGTATTTGGCGCCGGGTCACCATGCAAGTCTGTTTCTTTCTAACTGGGACTTAGTTTTGGATCCCTATTTAAAGGCCAAATGGACTCCTATGATTCAACCCCAGCCTACCATGTAAAATCCCCCGGGGTATCAATCTACCATTTAGTCAAAGCCCGATGTCTCCTTACTCTAAAGTTGGCTAGACATGACTCAGGCAATGCCCACACACGGTTCCAAACTCCCTCTAATAACACACACTTTGATTTGATCTCCCACAAAAACTAGGCCCAGTATTCCAGGTAAACTTCACATAGTGTGCAAGACATGGGTTGGAACCATGCTGGTTAGTCGAATGAATACCCCCACCCCTAGTGTTAAGCCTAAATTAGTAATGTATAGGATTTAGACTGAGGCTTAGACAGGACTAACAAGCATGGTTCCACACCCACTCTCGACATGCATACATTTATACTGAGCTTTAGGTGTGTGTATAGTACAGTATGTATGTATGCTTTAGGTCAGTGGATCTCAAACTGTTTTGGTCAGGCCCCCCTTTAAAACTACTAAATGTTTCGGGGCCCCCCCTCATAATCCAATCCCCTTTCTATTAATGCTAATCAGTGATGTTGAAAAATAATGCAATACTTCAGCGCCCCCCCTAGGGGGCTCACCCTACAGTTTGAGAACCACTGCTTTAGGTGGCATTAGGTGTATCTATAGTATACACCTAATTAAGAGAGATGTATAGCATACATACACCTACAGTTGATTTAGAACCATTTTTGTAAGCCCCAGTCTAAATAATAATACTTTGTTTTACTCAGTAGTTGTAATGTTAAGTGAGGTAAAAGGGATATATATCACTTAGACTGGGGCTTAGACATGACTAGCAAGCATGGTTCCAATCCCACTCTGGTGGTGTACAGTACAATTGGTTTAGAACCATGCTTGTAGCCCCAGTCTAAGTGATACCCATTTGGCTTCATCGTTCTACGGGTAAGCTAAAGGGGGGACATTTAGGCTAGCGCTCAGTTAGGAAGGATTAACAAGCAGGGTTGAACCAAACACAGATGTGATCACATCGATGTATCGGCATGCCCCACTCTGCTACACCTACAGTTGGTTTAGAACCATGCTTGTAATCCAAGCAACACGAAAGAACCTGAGGAACCTATCCAAATGGCAGGACTAACAAGCATGGTTTCAAACCCATGTTAGCGAACTAATGTTAGTTAAAAGGCAAGGGCACTATCACCTTTAGCTCAGACAAACTAGCCCTTTTTAAAGACTGGTAAAAACAGAATATATATACATTAAAATAACAAATTAGTAAGTAATTAAGACCAACAAATAATAAACATTTGTTACAATATTTTCAACACTGCAGGACACAATTTAGGACTTAGGAAAACAATAGCTGTCTTCAGCCACCAAATAGATAGATAGATAGATAGATAGATAGATAGATAGATAGATAGATAGATAGATAGATAGATAGATAGATAGATAGATAGATAGATAGATAGATAGATAGATAGATAGATAGATAGATAGATAGATAGATAGATAGGTAGATAGATAGGTAGATAGATAGATAGATAGATAGATAGATAGATAGATAGATAGATAGATAGATAGATAGATAGATAGATAGATAGATAGATAGATAGATAGATAGATAGATAGATAGATAGATAGATAGATAGATAGATAGATAGATAGATAGATAGATAGATAGATAGATAGATAGATAGATAGATAGATAGATAGATAGATAGATAGATAGATAGATAGATAGATAACTTTATTAATCCACTGGGGAAAAATAAGATGTCATAGCAGCCACTCGGAGCCGCTACAACATCTCGCACGGCGCAATTTTACAGTATATGTAATAAATCTAATTACCCGTGAATAAATTAAATGAATAAATAATATCCTGAGCTTACCTTGCTTGGCATCCAAGATGGTGTTCGAAGACAAACTGACCCACAGTTGTTAGAAAACCCTTTTTATACTGAATTGGCCTTCTACGTCATAATAGTCAAAAACGTTGGCGTAGAATGAAGTGTCACGGCTGTTACCATGTTAACTACGCCGACAGGGTAAGTGGACGCATGGACAATTATTTTAATATATTTTTCATTATTCATTATTTATAGTCCTACGTATCTGACCAGTGGGATTAGGTCATTTTTTCTGGCAGTGCTTAAAGTGTTTAAAGGATGAATATATTACTGTTGAAAAATGTATAATACTGTATATATATATAAACAATCACACATACGTTAAACAAGACACATTATTTGGTTAAACAGTAAATACATAGGGGGAGAAGCTAGGGTTATATCCTGATGAATTGTAAGGTAACTAATCGTGCTTCGAACATGCAAAACCCGAACAGAACAGACAGAAAAGTGACCAGAAATTGTATCCAAACGCTAAATGAATGACCAGGCATAGGGGTTTGAGTCTCAACAATAATTTGAGCAAGGTACAAGGGGTTGCAGCTAAGTTAAATATAATTTAGCCCACCAACATTTTTCTAGTCCAGGGCTATTAGAAAAGCGTAAAACCAATGTGAGGATTCGGACCACGGAGTAAAATAGATGTCCCCACTGCCAAAGTTGGCTGACTACTAGACGACTACCATCAAATCACCACATAGGGGGGGAACTCGCTATAGTGACTGTCTTAGTCTTACACAGACTTTGTCTGGTAGACACACCCTGGGACGTTGACCCGCTTGTAGTAGGCTGCAGCAACGTTTTAGTTGACAATTGCACATCCAGAACATAGGATCACCAATGCATCCGATCCTGTGCCACATTTAAATGAAAAGAATTGTCCATGCGTCCATTGACCCTGTCGGCGTAGTTAACATGGTAACAGTCGTGACACTTCATTCTATGACGCCAACGTTTCTGACTATTATGACGTAGAAGGCCAATTCAGTATAAAAAGAATTTTCTGACAGTTGTGGGCCAGCTTGTCTTCGACAACCATCGTGGATGCCAAGCAAGGTAAGCTCAGGATATTATTTATTCATTTAATTTATTTAGGGGCAATTAGATGTATTACATATACTGTAAAATGGCGCCGTGCTAGTGGCAGCCTGTTGTAGCGGCTCCGAGTGGCTGCTATGACATCTTAATTTCCCCCTGGGGATTATTGATCTATCTATCTGTCTGTCTGTCTGTCTGTCTGTCTGTCTGTCTGTCTGTCTGTCTGTCTGTCTGTCTGTCTGTCTGTCTATATGGTGGCTGAAGACAGCTGTTGTTTTCCTAAGTCCTAAATTGTGTCCTGCAGTGATGAAAATATTGTAACAAATGTTTATTATTTGTTGATCTTAATTACTTACTAATTAGTTATTTTAATTTATATATATTCTGTTTTTACCAGTCTTTAAAAAGGGCTAGTTTGTCCGAGCTAAAGGTGATAGTGCCCTTGCCTTTTAACTAACATTAGTTCGCTAACATGGGTTTCAAACCATGCTTGTTAGTCCTGCCATTTGGATAGGTTCCTCAGGTTCTTTCGTGTTGCTTAACATTTGTACTGTGTCGAGAACTGTCGAGTTAAGGGTGTATCACTTAGACCTGGATTACAAGCATGGTTCTAAACCAACTGTAGGTGTAGCAGAGTGGGGCATGCCGATACATCGATGTGATCACATCTGTGTTTGGTTCAACCCTGCTTGTTAATCCTTCCTAACTGAGCGCTAGCCTAAATGTCCCCCCTTTAGCTTACCCGTAGAACGATGAAGCCAAATGGGTATCACTTAGACTGGGGCTACAAGCATGGTTCTAAACCAACTGTACTGTACACCACCAGAGTGGGATTGGAACCATGCTTGCTAGTCATGTCTAAGCCCCAGTCTAAGTGATATATATCCCTTTTACCTCACTTAACATTACAACTACTGAGTAAAACAAAGTATTATTATTTAGACTGGGGCTTACAAAAATGGTTCTAAATCAACTGTAGGTGTATGTATGCTATACATCTCTCTTAATTAGGTGTATACTATAGATACACCTAATGCCACCTAAAGCAGTGGTTCTCAAACTGTAGGGTGAGCCCCCTAGGGGGGGCGCTGAAGTATTGCATTATTTTTCAACATCACTGATTAGCATTAATAGAAAGGGGATTGGATTATGAGGGGGGGCCCCGAAACATTTAGTAGTTTTAAAGGGGGGCCTGACCAAAACAGTTTGAGATCCACTGACCTAAAGCATACATACATACTGTACTATACACACACCTAAAGCTCAGTATAAATGTATGCATGTCGAGAGTGGGTGTGGAACCATGCTTGTTAGTCCTGTCTAAGCCTCAGTCTAAATCCTATACATTACTAATTTAGGCTTAACACTAGGGGTGGGGGTATTCATTCGACTAACCAGCATGGTTCCAACCCATGTCTTGCACACTATGTGAAGTTTACCTGGAATACTGGGCCTAGTTTTTGTGGGAGATCAAATCAAAGTGTGTGTTATTAGAGGGAGTTTGGAACTGTGTGTGGGCATTGCCTGAGTCATGTCTAGCCAACTTTAGAGTAAGGAGACATCGGGCTTTGACTAAATGGTAGATTGATACCCCGGGGGATTTTACATGGTAGGCTGGGGTTGAATCATAGGAGTCCATTTGGCCTTTAAATAGGGATCCAAAACTAAGTCCCAGTTAGAAAGAAACAGACTTGCATGGTGACCCGGCGCCAAATACAACAATGGAAGAACAAAACGAGAAGACAGAGGATTTGGGGACAGCCCCGGCCATGACTCCACAGTTAGAAAATAGTGAAGAAGAGTCTGTTCTGCCCGACTCCTCCCCGGAGCTCACAGCAGACTTGGATACGTCTTCCCCCTTGGAGGACCTAAAGGTAGAAACGTTTTAATACGAGCGCCTCCGATTCAGTTCAATCTGTTTCAAAACATTCAGTACTGTGCTGCTTCTATGGTCCGCACTTTCTTTAAGAGTTGTTTCTTCTACAGTCGATGGTCGATAGAGCATTTGGAGGTACCGACAGCCCTGCAGGTGACAGCCCCAGATCAGGCAAGTGTTGCAATCAGTGGTTTGTTCAACTGAACACTTACAGCTAAATGATTCGTTTTGATGGGGATTTAACCATAAATTCATGGGCAAACCGTACTACCTTTATCAATTGAAAAATGTCATGAGACAATTTTTCAATTGGCTCAATATTACACTTTGGAGACGAATCTTTATAACCCTCCCTTATTGCCAAATTAATTTTCCACCTTTGACTGTAGGATCAGTGAAATCACTTCAGATTTACAAATCCACTTCCTCCCTGGAGCGGTCCCTGAATCTGGCACTGGTGACCTCTATTCTGGAGAAACTCCCGATTGAGGAGTAAGTCATTGATTCAAATCAGATATCTGACATAATAAACACCAATATTTTGAGGCGTAGGAAAGTGTCTCTGTTTAAATAGTGTTCTCAATTAACCATCATTCCCTCTTTCCCTCAGAAAACAAAACTTCATTCTGGCAGCATTGAAGAACGTGAGTTTACTTATCTAGATCTAAACCTAAAAGTAAAAAAATAAAAAGGTTTCACGATAGAAAAAAAAACAAAACACTGAAAAATGCAATATTTTTGTGCTTTTCCATTTTTTTTCAAAGGTTCCGATAGCTCTGCGAGTGGAAATGCTGTCAGAGATGGCCAAAGATAAGGATGCGGATCGTGAGATCCTTCCCTTATTTACGAACAGAGCCGTTCACTTTGAGAGCGCAGACTTGAAGATTGAGCCTGGAAGTCAAGGGTCATGGTGCGGCGCACGCCGACCAACCCCTTATCCTTCAAGACTGTGAGCTTGGTTGAACGTCAATGACTATCACTATTCAGTCACTCAGCTATGACCAATGCTGCATTATAGTTGTTGTTGTGTATGGCTGACAGCTTATTTATCTGTTCTAGTCTAGGCAACCGGTTCTCTGCTGCGGGCGTGCAGGACGCAGAGGCTCTCTCCTCCACCAAGCCTCTGGAGACGTTGTTCGGCATCTCAGAGGAGAGCGTGTACGAGGACGCCAAAGAGACCGTGCTTGGCATCTTAGAGCAGCCTCTGGCCGTGGACCAGCCGCAAACGGAGCAGCGGGCCAGGGCGCTGGTCCACGCTGTTCACCAGCCCATTAACACGGCCATGTCCAAATACATGAGTCAGCAGCACAAGGCTGGCCAGAGTGCAGTCCCATCCCTGTCGCTGAGGGAGGCCACGGACAAAGAGGTCATCTGGTCAGGTGACTTGGTGCAGATCACCGGACGGGTCACCGCCGCGATCATGGCCGGCTTGGCGACGTGTTCTTCTTCTTCTTCTTCGAAGCCCTTCGGAAAGCTTTACAGCAGCATGGCCGCCACCATGCAGAAACTGTCCGAGCGACTCCAATGCCAGGCCAGATGTGATGGAGACCCGCAGGATGTCCTTTCCACCCCTGCTACGCTTGGCCCCAGAGCGCTTCCAGCCAGATCTGCTAGCTTGAACGGATCCTTCAAATATTCCTCAGGAGAAAACACTGCCACCTTCTCCAAGGAAGATTTGGCCAAGGTTACTCGAGCTGCCAGCGAGATCCTCCTTAAGGCCTCCAGACACGTAAGCGCAGAGCTTCTTCCCACGGCCGACGACGTGGACGCAGAGGTTTTTGGAATCGTGCGGAGGGTCGCCAGAGACGTGGAGAGGCTGTGCGACAGCGCCGAAGAGTCCGTATCTCTGAAGAAGCGGGTGAAGACTGCCCTGAGCGACGGGGCCGAGAAGTTCTCCATGGCTTCTTGCGTCCCTTTAAATTCTGCTCTGTCGGGCATTTACAAGAACGTCCACAACCAGATTGAATGTCTCTTTAGCAAGTCTGCTACCTTGGAGACGGGTGAGAGTGACACGACCCCAGCTCAGAAGGCCTCTTCTGAAACTCGGTCTGTGTCTTCCTCCTCGATATCCCCAGAGGCATTTCAGTCTCGGCCCTCCTCTCCCACTGCGTCCTGCTCCTCTCCCCAGGTCTCCACTCACCTGGAAGTTGACGAGTCCACGGAAAACGAGGCGGAGGCCCAAGAGAGGAAAGATGCCGAGGCCAAAATTTCCGGCTTGATGGAGCAGATGCTCTTCGTTGGTGAAGATCCCGTGTCGGTGGAGTCCAAACTGGATCTTCTACTCTGCTCGGGGACCTTACGCCCCCTGACGGACGAGTTGGTCAAACAGCTCCACGCCTTCATGCGGGCTAACAGCCATGCCAGGGCGCCCGCGACGCGTCATTGCGCGTCCGACACGGCCGTCCCCTGGGCAAAGACCACGGTGGAAAACCAGCAGGAGGTCCTTACCCAGGAAGGCTTCAAAGACCTGGTGTACGTCTTCACAGAGTCCAAGATCAGGGCTCTCCTCGAGAACCTGATGGGTCTTATGTTCCCCACGCCAGCAGCAGTGGACGTCGTTCACTGTTCCCACTCGGCAGGGAGGCTTCCCATTGGCCCAGGGGGTTGCCGCAACCGGCTCTCTTGCATTGTCCAGGAGATCACCGGCCTCTTCACCAGGAAGACGGCGACAAAAGTGTCCGACGCCATGTTCCGGACCACCTGCCTGCCGCGGAACAGGGCCGAGCGCGTCCGCACTCCGTCGCCCTCTCACTCGGACCGGCAACTCCGTTCCGTTGTGAACCAGCTGGTGGCTCGGAACGTGGCCAAGATTGGAGGTCACGTTGACAACCAGGAGGTGGCCAGGAGTGTTTCCACTCAGGTCCTGTCTTTGGTCTGCGCTGCCTCAGGGCTGAAGGAGGACCAGGTCTACCCCGAGGACATTGACGTGGACAACATTCACAAGACGGTGATGAAGGCACTCAGGGTTCAGTTTGAGTCCAAGGAAGGTCTCCGGACTGCCGTGGCCAATAACGACCCCATCTTTGAGAGGAGTCTAGTCTGCTTCCTAAGTTTTGCTCTGGTTAAGCCAATCAAGGAGCAGAAGGTCAATGACAAACCCCCGAAGAAACCTTCTCTACTTAAAAGGCTGTTCAAAAAAGTAGGAGACTTTCTTTAAGTTACCTATACAGTACATTAACTACACATAGTCAATTCTGATTCGTATCTAGAACTTATTGATAGAAGCAGTTTGTTAGTCTAGAGTGTAACACAGTCAAACATTCATATTTTTATGGATTTTAAAATGTATTTTATTCCATTTCAAACAAGGTCTCTTAACTAACTCATTCAAAGTTCAAAAGCATTTGTAAAGTGTTACAGGTAGTTCATTACTAAAGATTGTATTATCGTTGTCAATATATAGAAGGCCAAGCCAGAGGAGACCTGTCAGACCTTTTCCCACCAGGACAACACCACCAGCCCAGCTGAGGAGCGCAACAGTACGTGCTGATAACCATTATCTTCTAGAATAACATTCCTTTTAAACTCCTTATGCCCTCATGTATAATAAGTTAAAACAATATTGCATTATATTCTAATTAGGACTGGCTATTCCTCTGTGGAGGACCAAAGATTGCATATTCCTCCGATAGGACATAGTATACATACGTATACATGTGTCACCTTCTAACTCTTTGCTTGTTGTTTGTCATAGTGGCCTCTGTGGCTGCACACCCTGAGGAACCCCCAGCTACTGAGCAGAAGCCTAAGAAGAAGTCTATGTGGAACAGGTTTTGCTCCGCCATCGTCAAAACCTTTACCTGAGGCCCTACGAAACATCCCGTGGTTTTAGGCTTTTATATTCAAGTAAAGCTGTTTGCGTTCAATTCCTGGCGTCTCATGTGTACTTCCTATTACAAAAGTGCAAGTGGTGGGTGAGAGTTAGTTGTCCTTCATCAAAGAACCAGCGCTATCTTGGAGTTTGTTGAAAAAAGCAAAACTCCTCCTACTGTCTCTTTGAAATGCTTTTGTAAGATCTCTCAAATCCAGACTTCCCACATTCAAATATGAATTCGATTCGTATACCTTTATCCCCAACTCCATCAAACCCTAATATTTGTAGCATAATTGTTTTACTTAGTGACAACCACCGGAGTTCCATAAACTTGCGCTGGTAGGGCCACAAAAAACACCTGTGGAGCTGGACAGTTTAAGACAGAGAACCAGTGAGAGGAGATAGGGAGAGAGAGAGAGAGAGTTTACGTTTAAGGGTCTTTATAAAGCCTAACATTAGCTTAACTAGTCAGCCAAGCAAATCATTGAGTGGCTGAAGTTAAACATAGTGAGGTCAGTTCCATTAACTTTACTGGCTAGTATACTGACTGGACATTGATTTCATGCTCACAACAAGGTCGATCTTTACTTTAGATCAGTAGGATCAGTAGATCCACCTAAAGGCACCTTATTTTGACATTTCACGGCTTATTAATATAGGGGTTAGTAACTTTAGAATTTCATGGAAAAGATCAGCCCCTGTTTACTGACCAGCAGATAGTTTGACAAAGGATCACCAAAGCTAGAGACGCTCGTTTTCTCAGGTAGATATTTATATCTTAGTGATGCCGGTAGCCTCTGTGTTTGTTTCTATCTCCATAGCTAAAATGACCTCTGAATTTGAAATCTATGATCTATTGTGTTGTTCATCTCAATATCAAGAGAAATCCTGTTGCAGTTTCCTTGCAGTAAATATCAATTCAAGAAGAAAAACATTGAGCACTTTATTCCCTGTATGTGGCAGAAAACAACCAGTAGAGACCGACATACACGTGACAAAATACTCAGACCGTCAGACATAAACAACTATAAGATTAACTTTAACTGTCAAAAAATCTACATGCACCATGCACAAGTCGAGATCACATCTGCGCAATTATTATTACTATGATGATGATTATTAATAATAATATTTGTTTATTTATACAGTGGTAACCGATTAGCTCATCTCCAGGACAAACACCTAATGCATTTAATGAAGTTGGTTTTGATGTACAAGTATAAGATGTATAAGATGTTTTATAAATGGTATAACCATGTGAGAGTATCAATGTATATTATATGTTTTACTCTACAATCATATATAAAGTATATATATATACGTATTATGTTTTTGTCTATCAAAAAAGTATGGAACATTGGAGGCAGCTACTCTTGGTTTGTTAATATTATTTATTTAGAATATAAAGAAAGCTGACATTTATTTACATTCACGTGTACATTACAATACTTGTTTGTGAATTACACAATTCTTACAAAGTTTACAGAATATACAAAGATAAAGTGACACTTTTCTTGTACAGTGTGGCAGGGTAAGATACTGGATGTGAAATGAAAAATGCTCTTCAGTCTGTTCATGCTAATGGTAGCATGTCTCCTGAGTTGGTGTGGATGGTGTGTTTGAGAGGACTCAATCAGAATCTAAAAAACAGAATCTGTAGTGGCATAAATCACCCGTAAACAAAACCTACCCCAGTGTTTTGACTGAAATCCGTCACCTTATGTACATTACAATATTGTAATATATGACACTTATCCAACATAGTGACAATCGCCAATACGAGAATGTCATACGGGTTATTTGGTGGTTTACACATTGGTTTCCTTTTGCAAGTTTGTAATTACACACACCAGCCTATTAGGTGTGGGCAAAGTTGAAGCTATAACCTAAGCCTAGCCTTCCCTAAGCAAGGCCTATAGGACTCAATGCCATCACCTAAAAATAGGGTAGCTAATATAAACATTTTGAGAATGCTGGTAGATGTGTATTAGCTGTTTATTTGTGTTACATGGCTAGAGCACAGAAACCCCCTTGTTTCCAAGCTACGACACGTTCTACATAACTCAGACCACCCAGCTACGCTCAAACATGAAGGACAGGGGTCTAAAGTGCAACATTGTTCTGGCCTCACCGATGGCTCCCACATAACGGTAACAACCTACACGTACACCATTCATGGTTCACATTGTTTCAGTGTCCCCTCTCACGGTGCCTGTAAGCGATCACCGATCCTCAACGAAGGACAGGTCCAGTTTCCGTTTCAGCTCGACTCCGTTTCCGTGCTCCGCTGCTGCGGGACAAACGCCGACGGGTGCATCCCCACCGCTTTCCTACCGCCCGCTCCTTCATAGCACCATCGTGGGCATGTGGTGCACCATGTTCAGCTGGTGCTGGTGCTGGTGCTGGAGGCTGGTCATCTGAGGAGGAGGAGGAGGAGGAGGCGGCGGCGGAGGAGGAGGAGTGGTCCCCTGCGAGGGAGCCTCCGCGTTCATCCCGCCCGGTCGGTGCCTGGCGCTCTTCTGGTGCGCCCGCAGGCCGGCCAGCTGGGAGTAGGCGCTCTGACACACGTGGCACTTGTACGGCCGCTCGCCGGTGTGCAGGCGCACGTGGTTGCGCAGCGTGGACGACTGGCTGAAGCGGCGGTTGCAGAAGCGGCAGACGAAGGGCTTGTCCAGCGTGTGGATCCTCATGTGGGAGCGCAGGTTGCTGCGGGAGTTGAAGCCGCGGTGGCAGATGACGCAGCGCATGCGGCTGGCCGCGGCCGAGGAGGAGGAGGAGGAGGAGGAGGAGGAGGAGGAGGAGGGGGAGCAGGAGGAAGAGCCTTCACACGAGTGGGAGTCCTCTGTAAGAGCAAGCCGACAAAAAAGACAAATATGTTATTTATACGATGTGATGATGATGAAGTTAGACATTGGCGAAGAAAAGCTTTTACCTGATGTATGCTATTTATAGATCTTAAATTAAAAAAAATCCTATTATTCTTAAGAGAATGAAATTACATATACTACAAAACTTAAGACCACCATTCTGTGCAAAAAAACGTTTTGACACCAATCTCCGAAAGGTGAGAAGACATCACTGAGAAGTGCCCTCTAGTTCTAATCTGCATCTCCCTTCCTCCTGGTAATTGAGTTAGGTTAGCTTGATAGATAGAGATCTGCCTCTTTCTACTCCTCTCTCTCGTTTAAGCCACAGGAGCCACAGGCTAATGAAAGCAGCCACAGGCTAATGAAACCGCCTTAAAGAGGTAATGACCGCCCTAATGTCTTCTTTGTCTGTTTAAATGCACTGACGGTGATCAGTCCCCCTCCCTCTCCTCGCCTCGCCTCCTCACTCTTTCTATTGGCTAGGTACCTTCTAGACTCCACGCTGTTCTGTGTACCCCTTCCTCAGGGCCGTTCCTAGCTTTTAGGGGGCCCTATGTGAAATGTTGTTTGGGGGCCCCTATTTTTGAAAACCGTTGAAGGTGAATCCCAAGCCCTCTAAAGGTGGTCCAGGGGCATGTATTTAACATTTCAAAGCATCTGTCTGGTGCCCTTTAAGAGACACGGGTGGTCGGTTACCAATACAGACCAGTCATATTCATTTCTCGAGGGGAAAAAGACTAAAATGACAGTTTGGGGGGCCCCTGGTTGCTTCGGGGGCCCTATGCAACTGCACAGTCCGCATAGAGCAAGAAACGGCTCTGCCCTTCCTGTTCTGTGTACCCCTAGCACTTTCCCCAGCCCTGTATACCTCCACTAGCTAGACTCACAGGGTCCTTGACTGTGCTCCTCAAAATCGTTGCGGCGAGCCGCATGTTTACAATTTTAGAACTTTGCCAGAACTCTGTGTCGTGTGTCTCATACTCTGTCTGTTTGTCTGTTTGTCTCTCTCTCTCCCTCTCCCTATCCACTTTCTCCCTCCCTTCCGCGTTTCCTCCTTCCCTTCTCCCTCTCCTCTCCTCAATCCCTTTCTCTTTCTGGTCTTCCTTTCTCTGCTGTTTATGGTAAAGGGTCCTCACCATTTCGAATCTTCTTCTGCTGTTCATCTTCTATGCCGGGAACACCGGGGATTCCGAGAAAGGTGTTATGGGAGTTTCCGTACCAGACGAGCAGCTCCTGGTCAGGCGGGATAGTCTAAAGGAGAAGAATGAGAGGGCAAAGGTTAACTGATGAAAAGACATTTGAGCCATTGGCTATTTTCTGTTCATCGGTATAAAACATGTTGCATTCGAAATGTCAATGCTTCAATGCAATCCAACTGTTGGATGCAATTACACTATCGACCAGCAGGCTTTGCTATGTAGCAGTTTATGACTGATTTCCACAGGCACGTTCTCAGGAAAGATTTTCCAACCATTCAAGGCAATCGACATGGAAGTGATCTGATTTCTATCGTCTCGAATTTTCAGTTACAGTTTGATGACCATTTCAATTTCTCAGTTTGTTCATCATTTCACATGCTTTTGTTTAGTAATTACCACTTCCTAACTAATATGATGTGAAGATGATTTGATCATTCAAAAAAATGAATATCCATATCTTATCAAATATACAATCTCTCTCACCTTTGAAGTATTGGTGAATATATAAAGTCTAGCAATGAACATTGCTGAAAATATTATAACAACATGGAATATGCTATGGTAGACGCGGCTCACCTCGGAGGCTTTGTAGAAGATGCTGCTTCCTATTTGAACCACTTCCAGATTCTGCTCCTGCTCGTTGCGGGCACACTTAATATAAGTCATCCAACTGCGATGATCTTCTTGGCTTGCATCGATAAAGTACCGCACGGTACCATCCTCGTTGAACACCTGATAAAAAAGTGTCATGAATGGTAAACAAAATCATTAGTTTAAGCCCTGCATAGAGAGACTATATTCAAATTAAATTCTGTGTTAGGTGTGTACAATATAAATCCCTTTTCACTGTTTTCTGGCATGCTTTATGAAGATTAACATTCAACTTTAAATATTTGTATTATTTTATAGGCCTAGTAAAATACTAATAATATATCGTTTTGTTTAGAAATAATAATGATATTCTGTGGACTTTATTCTTACCTCCCACATGAGATTGTTATTTTTCAGCAGGTCTACGTGTTCAGGCGAGATTACCCTCCCGGTGAAGGGGCCCATCTCTGTGCCCGCTTTGATCCAAGTCTTGGAGAAGATTCCCAGACCTTCACCCGGGATGGAGCTCTGGGCAATGATCACTTCACTAGGTAGTACTAGGCTGGAAAGTTTCTGAACTTCTGCGGAGTAGAGAATGAATTACAGATTCGTTTCGAATAATAGGATCAAATTGGATTGGATTGGATAAAATTCGAATACATACATGTCATGTTGTTTAGAGTGTTAGAATTGTGAACATATGGAAAATATAACAAAATATATTTTAACAACAACAAAAATCACAAAATATGTTAACTTTAAATGCGAAAGTGTCTTGCAAACCAAATAGCCATCAGAAAATACAACCTAAACAGATTGGATCTAATTTTGGACACGAATCCGCCGTTTAATTTGATTAACCGGATGAATTGAAATTATTTGTATTAAAGAGAAACCCGTTGGAACCGATGTCATCCTCATTCAAAATGGAAAAAAGGGAAAACTCCTGAGCTCTTTAATGTAGGTACCAAAGTTTTTTTAAAGCAAAAAGACGGCCCAATAGAGGTTAAATGGTCCTCTTTTGCCCAGGGTCCAGCAATTTGTCACGCTTCAGATGTGATATTCATTAAACCTTACTGGAAAGAAACGGCTAATTCCAAATTCATTATCCTTTTAAGAACTTTGTAGCAATAAATGTGCACTGAATGAAACGAGGACTTGTTAAAAGACTCAGGAATTTCTCAAACAAAAAAATGGAAAGGCGATTAGATGGTTGACATTCTATGAATGGCAATAGAATTAGCCTTCACGGCGCATTATCTAAGGAACAGCAATCTTTTAGGGAGAGAGAAAGGGAAAAACGCTCGAGCTCCATAGCTGCCAATAGTGGAAAAGAGACTGTCCGGAGATTGATGAATGCGGGATAAAACCCGGGACGTCTCGAAGAAAGGGAACCTTTCTTTCCCCTTGGTTTAAGTGGAAACTGTCTCAGGTCAAGCACAAAGTTAACCAAATGAATTTAATACCCTTCGTCTTTCAGTCAGCAACAGTTACACGCCTAACAAGCTTCTAAATGCAAGGTCTCAAAGCACTAAATGGGTTAATACGTTAAATGGGTGGAAATAAAAGGCGCAAAACAGAAGAAAATAAAGAACAGCGATGAGAAAGTCACAGAAACCTTGGGAAGAAATTTAGAACACAGAAGGAGTTAAAGTTCCCGTTTTCTTAGTTTATTCTCAGTGTCAGGACACTGTTGCGGGACACCATTAAAATGGTGATAAGCCTATAACCTCACCGTGATAAAAGCCTTGGCTATTTTCTGCTTTCAAGCAATTAGACGTGTGAGGCCTATAATTAGGATACCTATAATTATACCTGCAATTATTATGCTTCACTCCTTGAGATGATGGGCAGTGCTTGATTTGATTTCACGTCTCCAAGTTCAAATGATCCACAATGTTTCTTTTGAACAATTGAATTCAGATAAACAAAATAAAAAAAATCTATTATACAAATTTAACATTATAAAGTTACCGAAATGTTAAAAGTTAAAATGCTTAGAATCGCCTGCTTCTTCCCTTCCAATTAAAGTTGTTGTATTTACAATTATCCTCAAATAAAATCATTACTGAACAATATCAGTTATTGGACACAGAAGATAATGCGTGTCTAAACTAAGTTAAGAAATTTAATTAAGAAAATGCATGAAAAAACATGACACAGAAGCCCTCATGAGCCTTGACCAAAGATTGCTCAATAAAAACTTACCTCCTGCAAAGGACTGTGCGAGCACCTCAGCGGTGAAGGCGGTTTTGGGACTGATGATGGTCTGCCTTTCCTCCATCAGGTGCTCACCGAGCACGTTCCTCCATCTACCGTACAGAAAACTGTGAAGAATGTCAGACGTGATAATCTCAGACAAGGACCGGCTCTGACATTTAAATCCAGACTTCAGTGCCAAAGCATCTGCGGGTAATACCGAGCCCATTTTCTTGTTATTGTGAGTTGTTTTTAAGTTGAATACTAGTATACAGGCTGTTTCAAAAACTAACGCCGTAAGTTAATATGTGGACAGCGTTATCCTTCTCCCTACACGGCCGAGTGGAAAGTGTCGGTCTCCTAGCCGTGAGCCTGCTCTTTATAAAAGCCTTCTCTCCCCCCGCTCTAATTAGTTAATAATGACACTCCCCTTAAGGCTTGGACCTGCCTGCTTGCAAAGAAAACCACCAGATAGTGTAGAGCAGTCCTCCCCTTTCACTGGTAACGGTGTTGCGTGTGTGAAAAAGCAGAAATGGAGAGAGCGAACTAGAGAGAGAGAGAGAGAGAGAGAGAGAGAGAGAGAGAGAGAGAGAGAGAGAGAGAGAGAGAGAGAGAGAGAGAGAGAGGAGATGGGGTGCATGGGGGGGCTACGACAATAACGATTGAAAATATATTCAGCATTAACTTTTCGCGTTTAATATGACGATGTGCAATCATTAAGAGGCGACAAAAATGTTTTTCAGATTGACAAGGATCTAAAAAAATTAAGGCATATTTCTTTTCATATTCAAACTAAAATTACTTCGATTGAGTAAATAGCCTTTTCTGAAATGTAAACTCATAAACTAGTGCTTTAGAAGGTTATGAAATGAAATTACGATAATTGATTCTAATTAATTCAATTTAGGAATAATTAAACGTATGGAGCCTAATTCAATTACACTGTGGTGTAATAACTGTTTATACTAATCTAGTAAATACAAATGATTTTAAAAAAGTTTAATCTAATAATGTAGTCCATCCTTTTCAATAAACTTTATGCAAGAATTTCTATTCTTTATGCTGTTCAGAAGAAAAAAAACGGATTGTATCAACAATTGATTTGAAAATTAGACTGTCAACAAAATTAGACCATTGGGTCTGGGAGTTGCTTCAACATTATATTCTCAGACATTTCCTATTCATTTGGTTGCAATATTTTTCTTTTTTTGTTATAGCACGGGGATAATAGAAAAGAAACAAGGCCATCGTGCTTTTGCAACATTGTTCCCATGCAAAAAATGCAAAGCTGCTTTGACGTGGTTCACTTCGCCAGCTCTTGTTGAAGTAAGCGGTTTAATATTCATGGTTGTTCTTAGCCCCCAGTATTGTGACAACGTTTAGAGGAGTATATACGGTCCTTTCTTCTCAGTAGCCACAGTTCTCTGTGTTTTCCCCTCTATTTTTCGGGCTTGATGGACTGGGGGTAAATGGGCAGTTTCCCTTCTTTTCCAGCAGAGAGAACATCTTTATTCCATCCCCGACTCGCGGGTTTCCCATTCAGTTTCTCTCCGAGTAATGTCAGGGGGCTGAAGAGTGCTGCAAATCAATCTTTCATGGTGTTTTTGAGGGCAATTTGACATCCATGCACTCCTCCTTTTCGCTCCAACAACTACAAGGGTCTGGGTCCAAAACTGCTCAAGTTGGGTTTCTCGGGCAAACATCTGTGGACTATATGGCAATGTAATCTGGACAGAAGATATAGGTTCAAAATAAGAACATAGAATGGAGTGATTTCGAACCCCCCAAAAATATATAATGAAAAGGCGCGAGGTGAGTGACAGGGCACGAAAAAAGATTACTGCGAAACAGATGCTTTTTATGAGCAAGGCCCCTCCTACGTTTGTTTCTTTTCTCCGATTAAATTTCTTTCCTCTCTGAATAGGATTCGTTCTCATCTAGATTGATTTACATTTATTGCATTTCAGCATTCATTGCACTTAAGAGGCTTCAAATCCGAACTAAATAGCCGGGCCAGCGAGGAGGTGGGGCTGGCTCCTTATCAAAGAGGAATTAAATGAATTGAAATGGGGTAACGCATGAATTTAATTTGATTATTTATGCATTAACCTATGGCATTATTAGGAGCTGGTAAAGCCCAATGCATGTCAAGATTCGCAAATCACACTGCTCAACCGTTCTATTGAAAAACAATTTAGACTATTATTCTCTCAATTTAAAGCGTATGAATTGAAAGAGCATGATGGACAATTATTTGACAAAGCGTGTTACCTTTTTTTTTCCAAGGGAGCTTGGTGGGAAACCGTATTTAATAGTCAACAAAAAGTGCATTTAAATAAAGTAATTATTACTGGACAAATTAAAGTTAAGAAAAACTTAAGTGAATTTATTTAGAGAAATATTATTGGTTAGTTACCACGCTACTGTTGTTGTTGTAAAATAGGGCCTTTAATATTTATTTCATAGCCTACAAGTGTTTTATATTATATAAGTATTTTATTTTAAAATAAATCTGTTTTATACTAATCGAGTTTAGGGTGGATAAAAACGGCATTAATAAGGTCCTTTTAAAAAAGACCAAAAAATATCTTTAAAATATGTTTGCAAATTTTACTGAAGATGCGATTGAAAGAAATTACATGTGAAAAAAACACACTGTAATGTAACAATTATTGTGTTTGCAGATTCCTTTTCAATCTGACTCAAACCATTAAGCCTGCATGCGCCGAGAGAACAGTCAGCATCTATTTCAAAGCTGAGTCAGTCTGTGCTGATCAGCCCTACTCGCTAACAGCAGCTCAGTAACAGCTGGCGGTGACTACTGACACACTGCGGTCTCACGGGATCTTCCATTGGGGCCATTAAAAAGAGATTAAGGTAGCAATCTCAGCATGCTGGATACAGTAAGAGCAGCTTATCTGTAGCAAAGGTGAGGGGCTCAGTCCCTCCCAAAAGGGCTTTTCCTTTACAGGGTGGGGCGGTGAGTGCGTGGGGAAGGGGAGACAGGACACCTGCTTTACGAAACTGGAGCCTTAAAACAAAACAAAGAGGGGTCGAAAAGGTAAAAAAAAAGAAAAAATGTACCCCAAAAATCGAGTAAACAAAAACATAACATTTACATTTTCTTTTTTACACAGCAGATTACACGAATTGGATTATAAAATATCCTTCCCTATCACTGGTATTTATTTTAACCCTTGTAGAACTTTAAAGAACCAGACAGATCCCTTTGTGAAAGTAATAATATATAATAATAAATAAGTGATACTTAAAATTCTTCTACAAAAAGTGTACTGAAATGTGAAGAAAAGATTTTCTATTTTTACCAAGCAAGAAACAAAACTTGTTTTATATAAAGTGCCCCTTATATTAAAAAATCATCTATACCTCCCCCTCTGCAAACTGTGGAGATCAGCCTTGTCCTCTGTAAAGAAACCCTCTGTTGCCTCATAGACAAGCAGTCTTCATTGCCCTGATAATTAGCCTTGCTATGGAAACCCCCAATTAAAACACTTATGATCAAAAGGGCTGCAATTCATTTGAGAGAGCATCCTCAAACTACTGCATTAGATCCCATTATAACTGCCTCACCACACTTGGGGCCTTCTTGACTCATGCCAACAATGGACACATCAGCGAGACAACACACCGTAAACTGATCAGTAAGACCCATTGAATCAAGTATTCATTGCTGTAAAGACCGGCTATTCAGACACTGAAGCTTGCACGTTGTAAGAAAAAGCCTTATCATACACCTAAAGAATCTCTCCCCTCATCCCATTGAACATGAATGTGATTATGAGTCCCTTTATCGGCCTCACGGTTAAATGCAAAGCACATACGCAGATGAATTAATTGCCATATCCACCACCATATATGGATTAGATTTCCGAATACAGTAGCATAAAGGACCTTTTGAATATATGGCCTCTTCTGAACCGGCCCCCTGTATAATTGCGCCTTTCAACTTCAGTCCGGGAGCGATACTGGGAACACCTAAAATATGACGTCTTGACAATAGACCACCAGGCCAGAGATGTCCACAGGGGCATATTTTAAACTGTTGAAATCAAAAGGAAGAGGCTCAAAATCAAGGGGCTGGATTTGGAAACAGCTGCACGGGACCAGTGACAGGGCCGGCACCAGGGCCATGAACAGATCAATGGGGCAGGAGACCCCCCCCACCCCACCCCCTGCAGAGAGGCAAGATGGGATACGACAAAGCTGGTGAATACCGGTGTGATGCTAAGGATATATGATTTGGGGGAAAGGAGGAGGAGGTGTGTGTTTTGTGTGTGTGTGTGTGTGTGTGTGTGAGAGGGGGGAAGTCCGTTTGCCAGAAATTGGATTGAGTGACGCGTCAGAAGAGGGAACATAGCAGATAAATAGTCATTAAGGAATAAGATACAAGACCAATCAATGAAAAACGAGCGGCGACAGATCTGACGATGACAAGCTTACGCACTTTGATGTTCGAAGGTACTTTGTGTCCCGTTCCTGTCCCCCATGATGTTCCTGTCCCCCATGATGTTCAAAGGTACTTTGTGTCCCGTTCCTGTCCCCCATGATGTTCAAAGGTACTTTGTGTCCCGTTCCTGTCCCCCTTGACGTTCAAATGTACTTTGTGTCCCGTTCCTGTCGCCCATGACGTTCAAATGTACTGTGTGTCCCGTTCCTGTCCCCCATGACGTTCAAATGTACTTTGTGTCCCGTTCCTGTCCCCCATGACGTTCAAATGTACTTTGTGTCCCGTTCCTGTCCCCCATGACGTTCAAATGTACTTTGTGTCCCGTTCCTGTCCCCCATGACGTTCAAATGTACTTTGTGTCCCGTTCCTGTCCCCCATGACGTTCAAATGTACTTTGTGTCCCGTTCCTGTCCCCCATGACGTTCAAAGGTACTTTGTGTCCCGTTCCTGTCCTCCATGATGTCCCCTGCCCTACATCGTTTTATTACACCTATTATTGAAGTGCTGTTTTTTTAACGTTTTTTTTCCAAATCCGTTGTGTTACTTCTGTTTCTGTTTGAATTTTTGTATGATCCCCTTGAGTGTCCTGGAAGGCACCCACAAATAAAATGTACACGCTCATTATTAGATACACAGCAGCTCATGTCTTGCCAAGCAGCAGTAGCGTCACTAAGCGGGGTGTGGACCGGTGAGTGACACCATCCCTATATGAGGCCACTGCCCAGCAGAACTCATAAGGAGAAAGGAGAATCAGATCATAAGGAGAAATGGTAGGAACAAGTATGGGGTATCGTCATGGTGACGACAACAAATGGTGACGTAGACAATTAACATGCAGTGGTATTGCACTGTTATATCTAGATGCATAGGTGAGCCGATTATATTATATAAAGTAGGTGTGCTTCACATTTACAGTCAATAGCCTTCAAAAACAGTTGGAAGTTTGAGGGTTACTACTTCTGGGACTGGTAAAAATCGAGTTTTTGAATATCATACATATCATGCAACTAATGTACTACAAAGTGTGTAATGTAGTGGAAAAACCTTTAACACGAAATAAAGATACAGCTGTTGTGTGTTATCCAACTCTTGACAAGCATGCAGTGGAAATCTCAAGACTATTTCCTGTCAAGACTGTCTGGGAACTATTTCTATGATTATGCACTTCAAGCCAATGCATTGCATTTGAGGATATTTTTCTGAAGACCTGACAATTTGGCATTAAATAACTGACTTCTTTTATGTTTGTACAAATGCATGCAATATGTGATACTGTGAGTTTCTAGAGTTTTATGACCCCCCCCCCAGCCCTTTTCCTGCTCCCAATGATGCAGCTTAACAGCCATTACTCTGTGTGTCACATGGTTGCCTTATACATGCATGGGGACAGTACCAGCTAAACAGTTTAGAATGACGGGCGGGTGGACATATCAGTGACAAGAAAGACAACATGTGTTGCACTTAACATTATGAAATAACTAATAAAAAGATAGTATACTCCAACCACAAGAGAGGCTTGCGGAACATTTATTTGTGAACTGGCAGAATTATGTGCTATAGAAAATATATATTTTCTGTTTATAAAACATATGAAAACATACAGTTGACCTAATAGACTATGTAATTGTTAGTTGTACAACGGCTGTAAACCTCAAGCATTAACAATTTGTATAGGAATGTGACATCCGCAAACCAAAACTACTGGCGAAAAATAACATTTTAACAGAACACAATCAAGGTAGTCTTTTGACGTTTTTAATACACTGTTACCTGTACACGAGGAAAAAAAACACTAAAATTAAACATTTTTTGAAATTATAATATCCCTTTTCATTAAGCAATGAAGTTAATACTAGATTCATCTTGGAACTAATCAATCATACATATATTAGATCACACAAGTAGAAAGAAAAATAATGAATTAAAAAGTTATTAGCTTTGGACTGTACACTAGTCCACAGTGTGTACTGAAGGGGGCGTTAGGGAAACTCGGTGGTACCAAATAAGACAATTTTGATCGTAATACTTAGAATATAAAAAACTACAATTAATTATTACACAGGTAGAATCCAGAGGCTTAGCAGTCTTGAATGATTCAGTTACAGAACATACATAAAAACCTATCATTTCTCATTTTTGTCCATAGCAAGATGCAACATCAAATTTCAAATTACACATTCACGATCTTTGAACATTTTCAGTATGAAAACAGAACAGAATAACAGGGACAGTTTTCCTGCGATAATGACTCCATGAAGAAAAAAAAAAAACTTCTTTGATTTAATTATATATATATTTTTAAATAAAGTATTTAGTCAAGTATTTGTGCATACATACATAGTTTTACAAGATAGCAAAGGCAAAAAACAATATGCAACATCCCCCTATTCCCATATCAGATCATTGTAATAAAAAAAATTATCCATTACATTTTAATATGCCTAAAAAAAAAAATCTAAGAACTACAAGTTAAACGTCTGTCAAAATATTTAGAGAATCCATCTTTGTTTCAAAAATGAAATAAGATATTGCACCTTTTTTAAACCAGAGTACAATAAAATGACAATGAAAAACAGAGTACAAAGCACAACAGGAATTAAATTAGGAATTGACTGCCATTTACCAACATCACTCCTTGTATTTTGTAACAAAAAGAATACATTATCCTGTAACAAAACATCACAGTTTCATTTCACTGAATTAAAATGCTTTATGTAAAAGGAAATAGAAAGAAAACATTTTGTACACATTCTTAAAACATCTTATGACAAAACAAAACAAAAATGTATTCAAGACTGCTAAGCCCATAATTACGATTTTATTGCAACAGAACTAGAAAAAATAGATTATATTGCGTTTGCTGAAATGTTACAACTCCGGGGTTCATTCTGGCGGTGTAATTTCAATCAAAAAGGAAAATATAGAAAACAGAACAGCTCTCATTTGTCCAAAAGGGACCCCGGATATTGTCCATTCAAAATAATGGTGTACACAAGTATTTAGTAACAATTAAATGTTCCTGATTTAGAAATTTTCGTTTTTTTTTTTTTTTTAATTGTATAAGTCATTCTACAGCTAGTGTTTCTCACTAAGAAAAAAAGTAAAAGTCTTCAAGGCGTTGCAAATCTAGAAACCTCTGTTACAAAAGGTTTGTTTTTCATCCTCTCAGTGATTCAAAAATCTTCAACTAAAGGGCGTCCTCTCTAATGGTCCTGCAAAAGAGGCTGGAATTAGTCAAACATTCCCATGTCCCTCTTCAACCACAGCACACACTTACACCGACACATCCAACCCCATGATCCTCCCCAACAAGTATCCTGACACACGTACATCTATAATAAAAATGTCTTGTAAAAAAAGGGATGTATGTTTTAAAAAAAAAAAAAAAAAAAAAAAAAATACACTATTAAAAAAAAGTATAACTAAGGGTGTTTTCACACTTGGTCCCTTTCAGCCCTCCAAACGAACTCAGAGCGATTAGTCAGCATTTTTTGGCGCGTATGTGAACACTCCAGAAGAACTCTGACCCCTCACACGCCCTCGGGGAGGTGGTCTGAGTACCTTTCGCTTCAAGTCCGTGTCGCGGTTTGCTGTGCATTGTGAAAAAGCGCTTCAGGTAGGCTTTGCCCTTTGCCGTTGTATTTTAGCCCTCTAGGCTTGCCGTAGACAGATCAAATGCTATTGCACTGGGCACTTGAAAATAGTGTGAACAGAAATAGGACTGAGTCCCCATCAGAGCGGAAGCGGACCAGAAAGAGAACCGAGTCCTCTTTCAAATGAACTCACAATGTGAACGCAAAAAGTCCCTATTCTGTTGGTCCACATTTTGGTCCACTTTAAGAGGACTGAGTTTGGTTCGTTTAAAGGGGACTGTATGTGAAAACACCCTAAGGATACTTATATACACACAGTCTGCAGGTTCCAAGTCAGATTTGATTATACACAGCACATTAAGTCTCGGCCGTGCCAATGTATCTCAGTGGATATGGATAGAAAAGAACTGCCATGAACAGACATAGTGAAGTGTTCTTCATTAAACCAAGCCCTAAAGTCAAGACTGGCATCTTTAACATAATCGGGGTTATGGACAAGCGTCTGTGTGTGTGTGTGTGTGTGTGTGTGTGTGTGTGTGTGTGTGTGGGGTCACTAGCCCCAGACTGTGGCTACTCTGTGGGAGGAGGAGTGAGGGTGTGTTCTCACCTGAAGGCCTGTAGCCTGTGTCTGCTGTGCACCCTGGCCGTAGTAGGCCCCCTGCTGTCTGTAATACTCCACCCAGGCAGCGCTGTAGTCCGGGGGAGAGCTCTGCTGGGAGCCTGGCCCTGCAGCTTGACCTGCTGAGAGAGACAGAGATTATTATTATTATTTATATTTTATTTTCTGCAATTTAAATGATTTAATGAAACTTGTATTCTCCTTTTGTAAACTGCTTTGGCAACACTGTCGTTGTGTGTAGTCATGTCAATAAATAATTGAAATTGAGACAGAGAGAGAGACAATGAGGTGGAAAGAATGGAGAGAGAGATTTTGAAAATAGACAGATGAGACGGAGTGGTGGAGAGTCGTCTAGGACTACAGCCAAAAGAGAATTAAAAAGGCCTTGCAGAACAAGCTTAGTTGATGCCAAGTTTAGGTGTCTCTGTGTTGGCTGCTTTCTGCGGTTCCGTCCATTCTTACTTTGTTTCTTATAGTACTCCTCCCATGCTTTGCTGTAGTCTGGGCCTGAGCTCTGGGCTTGGCTCTGCTGACCTGGAAACAACCACTATCAGTTGGGCAGAATACTTACTTAAAAAAAAACTACAACACCCATGATGTGTTGGTCAATGCAATCTACAACAGACTGCATTGACAAATCTCTTATGAATCATATTCAGAAATTCACTTCCAAACTTTAAAACGTAACTTTTTTCCATTAGTCTACATCTTATTTGGGCTAAGAGGTAAACCTTTTTGTGCTAAAATCAAATCCAATTGTATGTTTTTTTGTCCTGTTGGGAGGTACAGGAGGGTAGCTGTATGTTTGAGGAAAATAAAAAACAGAGGCTCATCCTAGGGTTCAGGTGTGCACACATCAACAAGTTCCCACCAGTCAGGGCTGCATACACAGGCAAAGGCAAAAAGGATCATAATTGCAACAAGCAAGGTAATACCACTTCCTTCACAAACTAAGATAATGGGAAATAAAATGTAAAACGCAAAACTTACGCACGTTAACTAAATTTACCATTTATTTTTCTCTAAGAAATAAGAAAAAAACAAAGGTGAAAGGCTAGATGGATAATCTGAGGTCTGGAGTTTCTTTCTTCCCTTTCTTTGCTTCCATTCTTTTCTCCCCCCCTCTCTCTCTGGCACTTGCCTAGCTTTTTATAATACAGCTCCCATGCTTTGGAATAGTCCATCTGGCCAGTCTGGGCTCCATTGTGACCTGAAACCAGACACAGATAACACTGAGTAACAGAGTTCCTGATTACGGACAGCCTTTCTGACTCGGGGTTGTGGCTTACCATCCAGAAATGGGCCTTTAAAAAAAAACTAAAAAAACAGAGAAGCCTCCGTTAAACTAACCCTAGCACCTTAGAATGCCTTCTTCTCATGGCCAATTTCTTGAGCTAACGACTCCAATTAACAAACGTTTAGCTTTCCCAGGAAGCTGGGCCCCTCCACCCTTCCCCCTCCCCCGTTCGTACGGCCATCCCGGGAACATTGCACATCTCTCAGGCCATATCTGGACGGTTAGCCACACTGAGATCCAATTCAAACACTCGTATGTATTTTTTTTCTCTCAAACGCTCCACAGCAGTGTGATAGTTTCACAGGGGGGAAAGAAACAAAAACGAGTGTAAGCACGTCTTGCATTTCTCCTGGTTTCCTGAGTAAACGCAAAAGCTTAGCTGCTCAACAGACATGTCTTGAAGCGGTGAGTAAGGTTTAAAAAAATAAATAAAGAAAGAAAGTAAAAACTGTGGCTGGATCAGTGGCACAAAATGATTTTGTCTTCCGTTTCTTTTTCAAAGACTTAAGGCGAGGCAATAAAACCCATGGTTTCTGAATCGTCTAGGGAACTATCCCGATCGGTTTTGGGTTTTGTCAGTGGCCTGAGATGCTACCACCTTCAGCAGGTTCACTTACTAGGATCCTGCTGGGCCTGAGGTTGCCATGTCTGGTAGGTGGTACCCCATCCTCCCGTCACGAACGCCTGAGGCCCACTGCCACCACAACAAAAGGAAAAAACAGTAACAAAGTTAGACTTTGGATTTACGGCTTTTCTGCACTGTACACGGGCCATGGAATTGTATGTGCATTTTTTTTGTTGTTATATTTGTCATTTTCACATAATCTCTCAAAAGCCTTCACAGTCTTATAAGTCCCTATGTGAGTTGTGTCATTGCCCAACATGAGATGTGTGGTTGCGGTCTCGTGGCACACACAGTTTATTGACACCTACTTCTGATGAGGGGTAGCTTGTCCTTGAGTGAAGGGGTTCAGGCCGAAACTGCTGTTTCCTCCCATTCCAGAGGCCTGGAGTGGAGAGGTAAGAAAAAGAGAAAAGAGTTAAAGAAAGAAAAGGGAAAAGAGAGAGGGAGGGACACTGAGGAGACCACACTTGTGGTCTGAACGAGCCAACAGGCAAGGTCAGGGGTCGGGACTGGTCGCTGACTCACTCCATTAAGTCCTATTTGATGGATTCTTGCCGTTTAACCCTGGGGTGAGACGTTGCTGGACGCACCACGAGAGCCAGGCCCCACACACACACACACACACACACACACACACACACACACACACCTTCTGCTATTGACATGTGCCCTCATGAATATTAGTTCAGACAATGGCTTCTCCAGGGGTGGGATAGGATAGACAGACGACCCCCCCCCCCCCTACTCACTCACACACACACACACACACACACACACACACACACATCCCCCCCGTACCCCAATCTTCTCATCGATCAGCTGGCGGGCCATCTCCATCTGCTGGGGGGTGCCGCGGATGGAGAAGACGCGCACGTTGGGGTCGGTGTTGGGCGGTGGGTTTCTCTGCAGCTCCACGTGCGCGCCAGACTGCTGGTTGATGTTCTTGATGGTCTCTCCACCTAGAGACAGGGGCATGGCAAGAAACACACATTGGAAAAAGGCAGATGAAGTCAGGTGGCGATACAATAAATCAAATACCTAGGGCACTTCCAGCCAAACGGCGACACCTAGCCCTGTGGGGGTTTGCGTGAACCGGAGTTAACGCAGTATTGAAGCTTACGTTCCGGTACCTCACCGCATGGAGATTGTCCTACACACTTTCTTTTTACGATCTACGCCCCTGGTGCTTGACAACAGAGTCGTGGCATGGCGAGCAGTGCGTTGACTCGCACAGCAGGGGACCCTATAGAGCGGTGGTACCTTCCCACAGCCTGGCATGCGTCCAGCAGGGTCTCTACATTTCGGTCTTAACATCCGTGCTAATCAAGAGACAAAAGGAGACACTTTCTCCCCAACACACACACACACACACACACACACACACACACACGGCCACCATCGTGACAACGTGTGGGGACGGCAATTCAATCCGGGGGGAATGAAAAAACGTAGCCTCAGGAAGAAAAGGGCCAAAATCGGAGCGTATCCTCTTTTCTGGTCCGTCGTTTGTCTCCCTCTTTTTAACCTTTTCATTCCTGACTCCATGTTGGGCGGGGGGGGGGGCTCATCCAACCATCCAACCTCCCACCCCCCTCCCAGTGAAAAGGTAGAGAGGGCTTCCTGAGGGGGACACCAGGGCTGTCCTAACATCAATTACACATTTGTTCGCTGGTGGCTGACACTTGGGACGACCCCGACCGACCCGGGAATGAAAACGCTCATCAAAACCCGCTCCTCCTCCTCCTCCTCCTCCTCCTCCTCCTCCCTCTCCCCCGCCAATAGACTACGCATGGCCCATTAACCCATTGTCAACCAAATGAAACTTCTGCCTTAATGAAGCCATTATGAGCTCCTCGAGTCAGACGGCAGAGAAGGATGAAGACCCGCACCATTCACTTCATGGACTGGAGCTTGGCGGCTCCACATCATCTGGCCTTATTAATGAGACTGGTTTAGTGAGGTGGAGGGGGGAAAAAAAGGGGGGGGGGGGAGAAGAGACAAAAAGTACAAATAGGGGAAGGATTTATGGGCGGACCGGGGCTGGTTAGAGGTGGCCCCTGGTCTGAGAACCGCTAGCGGGGCTCTTTGCCTTGCAGGGAATGAAGAGACCATCACGCTCTCTGGCACTTTCCATCACATAAAACAAGGCCTTGATAATCCGGTAGTCTAACGATGTTTGCACTGTAGATAAATCATTTGAATACTAATCGGAGCTTCTCAATAAAAGTCGTTGATAAAAACATATAGTCCCCTCAGTCATAAAGTTGGCTCTGTGTGTGTGTGTGTGTGTGAGAGAGAGACTAGTATACAACAGACAATGACATATCAAACTGGGAAAAAAACAGCAGACCTTAGAAGAGAAAAATAAGTTTTAGTTGTATGTTCATGTGGTGGGAACTTTCTGATCCTAGATAGAGATCGGTTTGACCCATTCAAGCTCGTGAGGACTCGAAATTGCTGTGCTTCAGGAATTGTGCGTCAATCCACAGACAACCTTCCTTTCTTTCTGGGACATTGATTCTGTTCACAGCCAGTCAACACGAGGACCAAACTGTGTTTAATATCAACAGGGCTCTGCTAGGGGAAAGTATTTACCAATACTAACATGAAAAGTAAAACGTTGTAGAATTTCAATAATCAAGTACAAACCGTTGAACACAGGGACTAGCAAGGTAACCAACCCCCACCCCCACCCCCACCCCCCCACACACACACACACACACACGTGACTCCAGTCCTTAAAATTGGCATATGGCCCCTTCAACTTTTCCATTATGTCTCGTCCCACAAATCAAGAGTCGGGGTGGTGGGTGGCTTGATTCGTCAACAGGCGCCGAGTAGGAGTGCGTGTGTGACTGTTAGGGGGGGGGGGGGGGGTCGGAGCAGAGTACCAGCAGGCTGCATATGGCATCGTAAAGATATTAATCACCACATCCTTTAAGGTCTGGCTGACAGCGTCCAGACCCACCGCCATCTCCACCATATTGGGCCAGTTCATATGCTAATGACTTGGGGGTGGGGGAAAGAGAGGAGGAGGGGGGGTGCAACGCCCAGGGTTTATTTGTTTCCCCTCTGCCCACTAAATGCACAAAAGCCACTTGACATTTCTATTGCCATGTTTTTATCATAGGTAAAGAGGCCCTCTCCTTAACCACGCCCACTACTGCATGCACACACATTCATTGGACACACACACACACACACACACACACACACACACACACACACACACACACACACACACACACACACACACACACACCCGCTCCTTCCAACGCAGTGGTCAATGACTTTTAAATAGCTGGCAATAGAGTGGGCATGAATAGCCAATAAGCTGATTCCTTCCTTTCACTCCATGGCTGCACTCTATTGGGCTGAAAAGACCTCATTAGATAGCAGGCAGCCTTCCACATGATTGAGGGCTGTTATTATGCACCTTTAACAATTAATGTCACATTACACGCATTAGCCCCGTCATTAAGCCCTTAGTGGAGCCAATGAATGCCACTTGTGCTGTATACATGAGCCCCCAAGGGGAGGGTGGTGGTGGGGTAGGAGAGGGGCTCGCTCTCTGGGTAAGTAAGCAGCACCCCCCCTTCTCTTTTTCCTTCCAAATCATTTTCACACAGTTGGAAGACAAAAAGCTCTATTTAATCAAGTGATGATAAAAACACTGGTAGGAATCTAGATTCAATCCATGTCCAATGTGGTTTTCTTTCGCACGAAAATGCGCAGTTTGGGGAACTACCAGCAAGCGAACACGGACACAGCGATTACATAGAACGTAGAATAGTTAGTCCTAAAAATAAGTCGTCGCTTAGACTTAAAAGGTAGTTAAAATTTGTGTCGTGTCAACGCAAAAATGTTAAATTGGAGACGTCCTTTAATCCCAGTTTCTAAGCAGACTTCATTTGTCTCCTTTACCTTTCCCAATCACCAGACCACACTTGTCGGCGGGTATCGTGTATGTCACTTCCTGCAGGCCACCGGGTGCAGCCATGTTCCAGTCGCTGCGGCCTCTACCTCGGCCTCTCGGCCCCATGGGACTCCCGAAACCGTCCCTCTCCTGCGGGCAAAGGACCGGAGTGTGAGGAGAGGAATGGCGGTTGGAAAAATGAGGCGGCATAGGAATTATTGCCATTATTGCGATTATTGAAGTGTCTCCAAAAAAAATTTTCCTCAGACACGTTTTCTGAGGAGACAGTAAAGGCAGTAAGAGAAGAAAGTACTTGAGAACCGACTTAAAAAATACGAACGCTCAGATTTCCAAACTAGTCAAAAATACTTGACTGGTTGCCGAACAATAAATATGAACTGGTGGAAAGTGGGAAACATTAGGGGAGAGGGGATCATTGGAAAAGCATTGATTTGATAAACACAAACAACTTTTAGATAATAATCCTAGCACAAATCTATTTAAAAAAAGAAATGAATAAAAAATAAGTGTTACACTCGACATAGATTACACACCTCCACCAACAGCCTCAGTATTGCAGTGTCAGACTCCACATTCAGCACAAGTTCAGTGTTTTCCTATGCTGACTGGGCACCGTTACTAAACCAATTCATTTAAACCACGAGTCTTTTTCAACCGAGCACCACGACAAACCAGTGAACGAATAAAGTCTGAACGACACCCACCACTTGTTTGGGAGCTTAGCCCCCTAGTGGGAGTCAAGGGGTTTGGGGGACTTAAGAGGGAAAAATCAGAAAGCCCTATAGAGTTTAAAAACAAAAATGAAGCAATTCCCTGTGTAAAAGGTGGAGTGAAATGAGTTTATTTTCTGTGAAAAAAATACATGGAAATCCCTTCTTTTTTTTTTGGCATGTGCCACCACTAAGCCCAGTTAAAATGAGTTTCACCCTGATAATGGTGTGCTTGGTTCTATCATGTGGATACCTTCTATGACACTCCGAACCAGTGAGTCCCACAGTCCCAGTGCTTGTTACCTGGGAGTACACCTGTGTAAGGACGTCCCCCCCGCCCATCCACAGGGACAGGGGGTCCAGCAGGGCGGGGGGCTGGGAGGAGGGGGTTAGGCTGGCTCGGTCCGGGAGCCACCCAGAGAGGGACTGAGCTGGGGACAGCTGCAGCAAATGGGGGAGGGAGGGTGAAAGGGGCCGTCTTACGAATTGAGTAAGAGCAGCAATACAGTAAGCAGCCTAGTACTGGGAGGGAGAAACGTGAAAAACGGATGTATTCATTTATTTATTTTTTTTAAATGCTAAATTGCAAAAGTAGCAAATAATACTTGAGGTGAATGTTTAAAAAGGGATCACAGACAAAACGCTAGAGGGGGTTGTTTGAAAAATGACTCCAAAAGCAGACTTGTTGAATACATGACATGCATGCATGTATGACATGGGAGGGGTCGGTTAATCTGAAATAATTTTAGATAGGATCTCTCAATAACACCAAGTATTCCAGCCCATTCAACACTACCACAAAAATCTATAAAAAAATAAATCGAATTAAAATAAAGCGTAGAGGTCCCAACTAACACAAGCTTTAGTCCCATTTCCAAAGAGGGAAACGTCAAAAGTTGATACTATTTTTATTCAAGAGGAAGTTGTGGGAGTTTCGGACTGATGTACCTGTACCTGTGCTGTGTGGACCAGCTCGTTGATGAGGTGCACGGCGTGCTGGCAGCGGTCCGGCTGGCCCATCACCTGGGCGATCCGGTCTGGACTGATCCCATCGTCTGGACCAGGAGGGGGGAGAAAGTGTGTGGGGGGGCGAGTCAGTATCATCACAACCACACAAGGGACCCAGGTACGTAGACCTTAGCTGCGTTTCATTAGTAGTTCCACTTCCCCCTCTGTCCCTTACCCTCAGCCCCTGGTATTATGTAACAGCATACGTAGCGCGGGGGACTTCAATGGAACGCGCCGCCCTTGTACACTTTCAGCCCAAACTATCCGACCGCCTGAAAGTTGTAGACTTGCCGCAATGCATTGTGGGAAATATATACACCTCTAGAGTGACCATCCTTGTCCACTCGTTCCCTCAGCCCACCAAGGGTCGCTCTCACCAAGTTCACTTCAGGTTTTCAGATAAGATGGCGGCGGGGATTCCCCCCCAAAGGGCCAGTGCAGAGGGCATGTTGAACGACTAATGAAACGCAGCCTTAATCATTTTTTTTTTTTTACATCCTCAAACTAAATTTGTCTCGTCAGTACCCTGACAACCACAGCAAAAACACTGGAGTTCATCAGAGTGTCGAATATACAGGCCCATTAAAACATATCAGTAGCACGTCATTCAAAAAGTAATTTGCCCTCCACCCCTTCTTGCTTCGAACTCTTTTCAGACATGTTCAGGAGGTATGGGGAAGCCACTCTGCTGTGTTGTGTCCAATCCCTCACGTTATCTTTAACGTTCCATCCCCATGTGGGCCTGCGCGGGGCCGACCGAGGCCTATCGAGGGGAGCTTCTCACCTGGTTTGAACTGGATCCTGACCCCCGCGTCGTTCTGGATCTTCTTGATCATCTCGCCGTTCCGGCCGATCACAATGCCAACGGCGAACCTGGGCACTGCCACCTGGAGAGGGGAGAGAAAGGGGGGCACGGGGGTCAATCGGGCACACGTGTCTGTAACGCAACTAGCTCCGTATTACCACAGCGAGCTCCGTATCACCACAGCTAGCTCCTTATCACCACAGCTAGCTCCTTATCACCACAGCTAGCTCCTTATCACCACAGCTAGCTCCTTATCACCACAGCTAGCTCCTTATCACCACAGCTAGCTCCTTATCACCACAGCTAGCTCCTTATCACCACAGCTAGCTCCGTATTACCACAGCGAGCTCCTTATCACCACAGCTAGCTCCTTATCACCACAGCTAGCTCCTTATCACCACAGCTAGCTCCTTATCACCACAGCTAGCTCCTTATCACCACAGCTAGCTCCTTATCACCACAGCTAGCTCCTTATCACCACAGCTAGCTCCGTATTACCACAGCGAGCTCCTTATCACCACAGCTAGCTCCTTATCACCACAGCTAGTTCCGTATTACCACAGCTAGCTCCTTATTATAACAACTAGCTCCTATCATTAGGGAAGGAGACGGGCTGAAATAGGAAAAGATGGTATAACTAGGTTTTAGTAATAGTTGGCTTCGCTGCTGTTAACCAAGCGGGCACAAAGCTGGTCTTATTCTAAATAGAAAGAGAGTTGTGCCCTCACTGCTGGAGAATGCAAGTGTAAATTAGGAATATATTAAAAAGTGGCCTAATCTAAAAAGAGTTACGCCCTCACATTCCTTCGTACATTTACTGGCCGAGTTGAGTTAAAAATGGTCTTGAGCTGCTTTTATCGAAATATATATAAAAAAAAAAAAAAAAAAAAGAGTAAGTTGAGCCCTCACATCCAGGCTGCTCCCCCCCAGTCTGGCTCCAAAGTCCCCCCTGCCGGCTCTGAAGTCTCCCTGGTCCTTGTCCCGGATGATCTCCACCACCAGCTCCCGGGCTTGCTGTGGACAGAAAGCTAACGTGAGGCAACCTAACGTGGGCTAGTCTCGTTCACACCAATAACACGGGCCAGAAAAGCAGAACGCCTTCAACACACAGCGATGGGGCAGAAAACGTTTGCATAAGCTCATGGTGAGAGATAGGAATCATCCTTTTTGGCTTCTGAAATCAAGTGGACAGAAAGGAACTGTGCTATTTTATGTACTTTATGAAGCAAGTTATTCATCTATTTTACTTATGATTCATGCCTAATTTATTTAGCAGTCTCTGGTGGGAAAAAAAATGACTTCATTTAAATCAATAAAAAAACCTGCCTAAACAACGGAGGGCTTTGTCATAAAAAGAAACTGCAAAATTGATGTATCTAATATGAGTCAATAAAAGGGTATGTAGAAACTAGTGCCAACCTAGGAGAATAGTTTATGTGCGGGGTTCAGCCCCGTGAAACTGACCTGCACTTTGTAAGGATCCCCAGTGATTCTCAGTGGCTTGTCTGCTCCGGTGGGCATGGGGCCATCCTGGATCATGATCATCTTCACTCCTGTTCTCTCCTTCAGGGCGGACACACACACACACACGGACACACACACGGACACACACACGGACACACGGACACACACACGGACACACACATCAGCATTTCTTGCTTTTCTGTGAGTCCATGATAAGAAAATGTCAACGTACAGTAGACCAGTATCTCATCTGGGTGTACACAGGCCCTTGTCTTGCGGGGTTGAGTACGGTTAACGTTATCCAATGAGGGTGCGGGGGAATCCTTTGAATTAACCAATAAGGAAAGATCTCCACCGTAGAGAAATAGGTTTTGTGTTTGTTTCAGGATAACACCCCAAGAAGTGAAATATAAAACCATTGGTTTCAGCAGGACTTTCCCCCAAAACTTTGCTAGTTCCATATCTCCTAATGTGTGGGTTTTGTTGTGTGACAGTGTGCCTTTCTCAGTCACGTGGTTTGTCCATGTCCATAGGCCAAGTGAAGAGTGCTTCAAAAGCCGGTAGGTGAAGCTCCCTTTACATCCAGTTTTTACTCAACTCAGTGTTTCTCACTTATGCTTTGTATTATGACAGTGTCCCATTTCAATTGTCATATGGCGTATGCATTACAAGTCAATCAAGTGCCTCAATGGTCTTGTCTGTCCCCAAAAAAGAAAATAAATACAAATCTTGCTCTCAGCTTTAACGCATACATTTTTTTATCTGACTGTTTCACCTTGTAGGTACACGGAAGACAATGTACACAAAAACAGCCCAAATGGAGGCAAATCATTTTTCGGGCCAGTGGGAACATCTCCGGAAAGACATGAAAAAATGGTCAAACATTCAAAAGTAGTGAACGAATTCTTGAACGGCCCCGTAGGCGTGACTGGGTTACCTGAAGCTGCTTGATGGTGTCCCCTCCCTTCCCGATGACCAGGCCCACTTTGCTGGCGGGGATGAGGATCTCCTGGATGGCGCTGTTCCCATCCATCTCGCTGTGGAAGCCCGGCCCGTTCCGACAGCGGTCCACGATCTGACTCAGCAGCCTCTTGGCCTGCCTGGTGACGGGGAGAGAGTAGGGGGGGGGGGGGGGGGGGGGGGGGGGGGGAGAGCAGGGGGGGTTGGATGTAGGTCCCAAAACAGTACAGAGAGGAACTACACTGGACATGAGGTCGGGTTCACACATCAGACAGTGGGTCCAAGCACTCATTTGAATTTCGACCGGTTATAGTTTAACTTAAATTTCACTTCTAGTTTTGCTATGTGAACATTTAAGTCAAATACACACACTTTTTTGTGGCCCGTCAAAGTCATTTTGATGGTTACCACGCCCACATTCAGGTTATTTGAGTGATTCCTGGAGGTGGTATGAGGTGATAGGGTCTTTAACCTTTAAAAACACATCAGTCTTGTTTCCAAAACAGAGCAGAGGAAATACACTTGGGGAAAGTGACGTCGGCGTCAAGCTTTTCGAGGGCGGGTGTTAAGAGACACTTACTCGATATTTTCCGGGCTTCCAGTCAGGGTGCAGGGCCTGTCCATCATGCCTCCGCTGTCTGTCACAGAGAAAACCAAAAGGAGCATGTCTGTTAAAAAACAGACGGCACTACCGAATCTAAACGATACCGTGACAACGTCGCTGAAGGCAGGGGGATTTCTGGGTAGAGGAGACTGCACACTCTCAAATCTACGTTGGACTTGGTAGGAAACTGCCCCCCTCCCCCCTTTTTTGGGGGGGGGGGCGTTGAAAATGAATGCCAGCTAAACTGGCTGACGCCAGCAGAAATCACTGACGTATAAGTCAACAGGGTCTGACATGGCCTCCGTTGCAAGTAAGCCAACAAACCAGTTGGGCAGGGGGGTTTGCACTTGTCTCTTAGTTACAAGGTGCTGGGTCTCTCACAATACAAAGGGTGTGCCAGAGAACGGGAAGTCTCAACGCGGCCGAGTCAGGTAGCAACAAGAGTCCTGCTGCTGTAATGACAGAGACGTGGGAGGTGGGCGTCGTACCTGCAGCAATCTGGATCTTGCAGCCCGACTCCAACTGAATTCTTGTGATCTGCTCCCCTCCTCTTCCGATAACTGGGAGCGACGCGCAAAGGAGAGAGCGGGAGAAAGAAATGAGCTTTGACGCCGTCGGAATTACAAACTGTCCCCATTTTACGTTTCTAAGCAAACGGTCCACATTTTGCCGTAGTAGTTCAACTGATACCAGCAGAATATCAACCAGCGCCATAGGGTGGGCATAGTCATTTCTGGGTGCAAACATGCAGGCAGTGACTCCCAGATGTAGGAAAATCGCTGCTTAACACGTCGACTAACGTCGTTGGATTGGTACCCCTTAATGCTCGCCCACTACATGAAATGACGAAGAAGCAGTGACGACTTACTGAATCCAACCATCTTATCAGGCACTTTGAAGTCTTCTGTCATAATAGCCCTGTAAGATAAAGAGAAATGATCAATACCACTGTTTACCAAAACCAAAACGTAAATGTCAAGCCCATGAACACTAAACACAAGAAAAGCAAAACAATAGCAAGACATTTGCACTTAAAAAAAGGGCACAAAGTAACAACTGAGACATACATTCTGGATGAATGGACTGTCAGTTGATACTGGGTCATATTGTGTATGACAATAAACCTTTGGTCATCCATGACTACACATCTGGCTGATACTCAACTCAAATAGAAAAACATATCACTCTCCAATCTATGAGTCATTATTGGGGTGTGCAAAATGTATTTACAAGCATAAAAATGTAAGGCTAGCATAAACATTGTTTGAATTTCAAAAATGGTTCCCACTTTCTCGTTCAGAGACTGAGGGAGAGAAGGAATATGTCTCGCAACTGATGGCAGTAGAGATTAACTCGATTGACTGAGGACCAACAATGGACTTGATCCCTTGGAAGCCAATCAACGGTCTTCCAAGAAAGGTCCTGCTCTTTGATAAGAACAGCAATACAGCTAAAGATAACGCTGGAGAAAAAAACATTTCGGTCTCGATAGGACTGCCTGAAAAAATATATACAGAAAGCAGTTTCTAAATGTAAACGTCCTCGTCCCCAAAAATATAAAAATGACTTATCGAAGGGACAAACTGATTTGATTCTATTTAAAAATCGATATCCGTATGTGTCAATCATTCCAACAAGCAGTAATGTGACTATGTCAGGCTCACCTTTGATGTACCATTCCTCCAAGCTGGTTACCTACTGCGAGGTGACAAGAGGGAGAGAGGGAAAAGGGTAAAACAATTAAGAGAGAAGAGGGATTTGAAAAGTCTTGGATAAGGGTGCATGATACAAAAGGTAGTGACGGTGGGGGGGGGGTACTGTGGGTGGATGGGACAGAGACAGACAGATGGGTCTGTCAATCCTGTATGTCCCTGGCTGACCCCCCACAGCAGGAGGTTCCTGGCTCTGCCACGGAAATGAGAGGGGTGTGTGTGTGTGTGTGTGTGTGTGTACGCCTGCACATTTATGAGTTTTGGAAAGGAGGTGTGTGTGTGTGTGTACATTGCCAGCCAAAGAGGTAACAGACAAGGGTCAGTGATTTTTCGGCGCAGAATTGAATTCTGACAGGTAGCACTAAGCCGGGGTTTACTAGGGTCACTGGGCAGACACAACACCAAACTGGATATCATCAGTCTTCAGTCCATTTTATGGTCCTTTGCACAGATTTTCAATGTCGCTACAAAATGTATTGGGGTTAGGACACAGACCAGGGTGGCAATGAATACAAAAAAAGAAATCTATCTTGCCCTCGATAATATATCTCTTTGTGCAACCTTGGAAAAAAACGAACTCTTTACACAAAGTGTTGAGTGATATAGTACTCTTCTTGGACACTCCACTGTTATTGCAGATCAGGCTTTAAACCCGCTAGCATCAACCAATGGGCAACAAACCAATGTAAGGTCCATCCTCTATCTCCAAGGAAATGCCTGTGCTGTGCATGTGACTGAAACAAGCCCCCCCCCCCCCCCCCCGCACACACACACACACACACACACACACACACACACACACACACACACACACACACACACACACACAGAAAGTCAACAGGACTGACAGATTCTACTCTTACTACGCAAGCGGTCAAAAAGACGCCATACTCGCGACACACAAACACTTAACTGTCTGCGTCCGCCGCAGAGATAAGCTAAAACGTCCCCTTACAACGTTTTAGACAGCGACTTGTGTAGGCCCGGCCTTTTCCGTCACCAATGAATTTAATTTTTTCCAATCCCACCCTCCCAGCAAACGGGCCTAATCGGAGCGGCAGAGAGGCTCCCGTCAAGTCATGAACCCATCCTTACATAAGGCGTCCTTCTGGTGTTCCCTGAAGAGAGGAAAAAGGGGATTTTCTTCACCGACAGACTTCCCTCCATGAACTACGGGTCTCCTCTCCCACAATTACAATAGGCAAGGAAGCGCTGCAGCTGATGTCACACAAAGGTTATTTTTGTATGTTTCAATAGTGTGCCATACTAACACTTCAAAGTATCTGTGCAGTTTCTTCATGTTAAAAACAAATGGAATTGATAACAGGAGTGACTGCAATAAAACTGGGTCAAAGTCAAACCAGCTGAAGACAACAACCACCAAAAAAGCTGTCAAGACAGCAGATTCTGCCCGGCAACAGTTGCGCAAATCAGCGACGGCAACCGCGACGCCAAACACACTCTCCCGGTCCCAGGGAGTTGCACAGATCTTCTTTCAACACGATAGTGGAAACTTGCATCCAACCACAAACCTGTTTCACTGGCTTGTTGCACGGGGCCTGAAACTCTGCATTGGCTGTGGAGGTATGCCGCCCTGTCGACGCTGAACCGGCGGGCTTCTCAAGCAACGAGCGCGGCTCCATCTCGCACAGCGTGCATACGTTGTCAGGTGTACAGCAGCAGCAGCAGCAGGCAGAGGACAGGGAAATCCCACGGGAGGCTTCTGACTAACACGGGGATCCGGCTCATCGTTCTGACCTAACAGTTAATTTACTTTGTGGTGTGGGGGAGAGGTAATCCGGTCCTGAAATAACACAGCAAGAAAGAGACAGAGAGAAAGAGACAGAGAGAAAGGGAAAGATAGGAGGGTTGGGGTGGAGGTATATATACCCAGAGTGAGAGAAAGAGGCACCAACAAAGTGGGACAGGGAGGTGAGACAGAAAGAGAGAAACAGGGGAAAGAAAGAGGAAAAGACAGAGTAAGGGGGCCAGTGGTAGAGACAGAAGGAGAGAAAGATAGAAAAGAGCTGTTTGAGATAGTCCTCTGTTCACAAGGCCTATTAAGGCTCTGTGATGACCACCAGATTCAAATTTAGCTCGTAACTGTTTTTAAGATAGAATGTGTGGTGACACTGCAGTGGGAAGTTCCATTCTAATGAATTCAACCTGCCATCGCTAGGCCCAAAACTGATCGAATAGTCCAGTAACATTTCTAAGGGGCAAGACTGGAAGTGAAAGAGGACAACCCTGACTCTTTCTAATCGAACCAAGCTGTTGATATCACTTCGCAAGTTGACTGCACAGAATGACAAAATACAAATTATGAATTTGAGTGTGCATTTCCAAAAATGCAAACATAACCTGCAGGCCCCGACCAAAAAAAGACACTGCATGCTTGTCAAGACAACGCAACGCACCACAACACGACAGCTATGAGTCAGCTAGTTAGATAAGAGAAATGGCACTAACAGCCTATTGACATGACGTCTCACGGCCCACCAAGGCTGCTTCCACGCCTTAAAAAAAAAGACAATTCAACTGCAACAACAAAACTGCACACATTTGACTGTATTACAATATAACAACTGCCTCGTAGTAAGACAGCCATAAGACAAGAGTCTGCTAGCGTTTCTAATTATGTCAACAAGACACTAAACCAGAGACGACAACCAGAGACCTAGCATACGGAAGCGATAGCATGGCCTGAGAGAAGTATTAAGCTAGCAGGAAAAATCACATTTTGCCAAAGGTATGAACAGAAAGACCTAATCTAAGATCAAGTAAAGTAAAAAAAAAAAAAAAAAAAACATCCTGTGATAGTAAGTCACAGTATGTGCTTGGGCACCCCTGCTCTTCAGATGCAGTGAGTTCCTACAGGCTAGATCCCAGCATCGTTGTGGCAAGCCCCTTTTAGCATAGCCAGCCCCTTTAGCATAGCTAGCACCTTTAGCATAGCTAGCGCCTTTAGCATAACCACCCACCCCTGCCTGACCAGGGGGCAGGTCACTTCAAAGAGAGTCGGTTATGCAATCGTCTTAGCTTGATTGCCCTCAAAAACAGGGCTTTAAAAAAATGCGTCAGCGACCGCAACACTTGTGGCGACTTGTGCACTGCCACCGGCTTTCTCCACATTACATATGGAAGGGAAAATATGTTGTTTAACAGGGCTGGGAGGGACCGTCTCACAGGACAAAAATACAATTGGCATCCTTGTTGGCCATTGCACGGAATAGGGCGTTAGCAAGGTGCAGGGACTGGAACGGACGCACCAACACACGTGCGCACGCACAGGCATACGCACACACTTCCATACATACTGAGCAGTCTTTAACGGACGGCATAGAGCTATTCAGAGTAAGTGTTAAGGCTTGTGTCACGCACGAGGATTGGTTAGTATGAGGGGGACCACCTGAGCCGTGTGCAAAATGACTGCGTGCGTGCGATATTTTGTTGACATTTTAAGGAGATTACAATCTGAATAAAATGTGTACCATCCATGAACAAATAACTGAACGATCGAACCCCAAAAAAAATATATAATATTCCCAAAAATGATTTAACGCATGCCTGCATGTAAAAACAGTGAGAACGATACGAATGTGGGTGACATAAGCTCCCAGCGGGAAGACGTACCGCCATCTTCCAACGAGCGCTTCTGGCCTCCGTAGCCGTAGAGAGAGGGGTCTACAACTGGAGACGAGTTGTTCATGTGGGGCATCTGGTCACCTCCCATCTTAGCCGCAATCTGGAAACACGAGGGGGGGGTAGAGAGAGAGGGAGCAAAGAAAAACAGGTGGAAGAGAAGTTAGCAAAAAGTAGGAAGCAACGGCAAGGACATTCATCCTAGTGCTGCTTCCAGACATGGCACTGGTAACACCAAACACACAGTACTTCACACACACACACACACACACACACACACACACACACACACACACACACACACACACACAGTTTGAGATTCTAGTGCAAATACTTTCAAGACTGTGCTGCCAAAACAAGGAGCACCACTTTTTAAATGTTGTTTTCCTCTCTCTGTAACCAAATGTATGTGTTGAAGGGGTTTGTTGCTAGGCCAAGCGGTGTAGCCTAGCTACGGAGCGCTGCAACAAAGCTGGATGAGCGCAACACCAGACCAGCGCACTCACGGCCTGCTACCCGGCAAGTCCAATTAGCCCAGCCTGGTCCCTTCTTCCCTTGGTGACATTCAAATCCATATCGCGGGGCACAAAAGGCAACAAGGACTCCTTTCTCCCTCTACGCTTTTAAAGTCCCCCCTCTCTCTCTCTCTCACCTCTCACTCCACGGAAAAAAGTGTAGTTTCAGAAAATTGCACTAAATTGAGATCCGTGCCTGGCAGGAAATTTTAAGTAATTTAGCAATCTAAAAACCCAACGTGTCCAATTACAGGATGCATATTGCGGGCTGCCGTCACCTTCTGCAGTCATTATCTACTTCAGAGTCAGAGAAAGTGAGAGGAGAAGCGGATGGAGTGAGGCATGAAGGGAGGGATAGAAAGAAACGCAGGGTGAGGTAGAGAAGAAACAATAAAAAAACAAAAAAAGAAGAAAAAAAAGAAGAAACGTTTCCAGCCTGGATCCAGGCAGCTGTAATTCCAGCCTGGAGAGGGGAGAGGAGAGGAAGGGAGGCCCCTGCAGGGGCTAGGAGGAGAGGGCTCCACCTCTATCCCCTCCGGCTAAAGCCTTCTTCCTGGGGAATGAGGGACGGTATGTGAGCTATGCAAGCGTGCTGCTGATAAATCAAAATACCCCAGCGAGGGCTTGGGCCCTGGACGCTCCACGAGGTGAACCACAGAGGCATAGCCTACCAGCCCAGGGCAAAGACCAGTTTAAAAAACGTTTGAAAAATCAACTACTTCGGGTAGGCTGGATTTAAACCTGCTATGTGTACTTCTCTATCCTCCGACGTGCGACCCTTCGTTTGCAACAGAAGAACCTCTGGAGTTTTTTATTTTTTAAAGACCATTGGTATGTTGAAAATGTCCATTTGGCCAAGGTCTGAGCTGAACACATGGCTGCTTGCTGGCGGGTTTGGCATAGTGGCCCTGTGGAGTTTTACAGCACTCAGGCAAGCTTAGAGAGACTGGAGGAGGAGGGGGGGCAGAGGCTAGAGCTGCAATGTCTGTCTGTCAACCAGGAGAGCTCCTGTAGGGGTTCCTTAGGGTGTCTGACTCAGACTGCAAGACAAACACTGACATGTGGTGGAATAGGTGGAAGGGACCGCTGGATCAAACCGTAGCCCTCCCCACATCTGCCTCGCTTTCTAAAATTGTATCTTAGCGTCAGTAGAAAGCAAGGGAATCCAGAAGATGGAGACCAGGTAGACAAGAAACACACAGCATGTCCTAGTGAAAGGCAACCGTAAGCGGTCACAAGAAGAGAGCCTATAGGCGACGTAATTGGTTTGCGTATACAGTCAAGTTTCCTTGTTGTGTCTCAAATAACAAATGGCACCGTTTTTAACATGATGTTTGAGTGCCAACTGAAATGAAGGAACACACAGAACGACTCTACTGGTCAAATGCGCACTCACCTTTCTATAGTTAATGAGGGGTGTGAAAACATTCAGTGTCCACACTAGTTTCCAACCCGAGCATATTAACGTGGAAAGAAATGAATCGAGGCTACCGCAATCAATTCCAATATCAATATGGTGTTGAAAGACCTGTTGGGTACTGGGCCACCATGGCAGCTGTTTCATACAACTGGTTCATCTTATGTTGGGTTTCATTCCGTGCAACAACAAAAAAGGTTGGAGTCCTGTGCTTCCGCACTAACCTGTTGTATTTTGTCTCCATTTCCTGTCCCCCTCTTCACTGCACTGAGAAAATACAATGCAACAACTGAGGCACCAACTTATCTACAATACAGAGATTGTGCGGTTTATCTACAAGCGGCGTTCGCCTAGAGGCAGCCGATCGAGTCTTAGTACAGCTTAGTCTCAACAACAGCGGAACGCAGAGCTAACTAGGCAATTTCCAGAGTACATACATCTGAGCTGTTCTATTCCTGGGATCCAGCTATGGCACCAACCCCCCCCCCCCCCACCTAAAAACTTGTGACTGATGAGGTCTTGCGTTTCCAACACAGGTGGGTAGTAAAAGGGGCAGTCACCCTTGTGTTCCTCCTAGTTCTGGACCCCCCCCCCCCCTCGCAGATAGTTGATGAAAACCTAAAGGCATTGGGAGGCTCTGCTGCAGACAAGTCTGGTCCTTGTGTCTTAGGAGAGCCGTGCAGATAGGTTAAAATCCTAGAGCGTGCCATACTTTCCCAGAACTCCCTCTCCTTCCTGTGCTGTCCGGATCCCCCTCCAAAAAATGAATAGGGCGGCAGTTCCACCAAACCCCTTCCCAAAGGGCTTTAACCAGCAGGGAAACCCTACTGGACAGCTGAGCCAAACCCATACCAGAGCAGAGGGGCGGCCCACTAACATGACGAAGCATGGGTACAAGGCCACATGTGCTCCAAACTCAGACGCTGAGCACACAGCTGAAACACAGACAAGAGAAGTGGAGGGTGGTTTCGAGAGAGAGAGAGAGAGGAGGGGGGTCTTCAAAGAAGCATTATGAAATACATGAGTGGCGACATGTGTTTGAGCCAAATATTGTCGGTGGAATATGGATTGAAGTTCCCAGGAAAATCTTCTGTAAAGTCATTACAAAATGCATCCTTACAGTATTTAGGGTTTAGTAAAGTACAAGTTAAAAAGATCACAATATTTAGCCAATAATAACTAGTACAGATAATAAGCCCACCAAATCATGAAAGAAATATGCTAAACCAATCGATCAAAGTGGAAATGAGGGTTGAAATAAAACCTTTGAATACGACACAGATATGCTGAAGAGGTCTTGTTGAAGTTTAATGTAAAGTTGTCAACAATACAATTAGTGTATTTTCTACTGTAAAATGTGTAACAAATTAACAATAGATGATCAAATTGGTTAAAATCTAACCACTTACGCTCTGCAATTTAGTTATAATATGGTTGACTAAGCAGTTGCCAATGCCAAATCGAAATCATATTTGCATGGTTCGTTAAGTTTGTTTGATCAGTTTGGGTATGATTAGAAAACTAGCACACAAGCTACAAACGATAGCTTTGGACTAGCCGAAACTAGCGTGAGCGGCTAACCAGTGACTGATTTACACAGCCTGCGATAAAATTCTCAGGTTTTCGCATTGAAACCGACCACTTTGGCAAGAGAGTAGTTGCTGAAACATAATTAAATACATGTCATTTAAATATGGAGTCAAGCAAATCAGAGAGCTAGCCAGCTAACTTTTGACAGCGCGTGGTTAAAATCAGCTGATAGTCTGGCTTCGGCACGGAACTAGGCCACAAGCACAACCCCCATCGCTGCTGGCGGATCAGCTTGTGCTAGTAGTAGCAGCCCCAACGAGCTTAAACTTATGTGGCTTTACAACAGGTTGCAGTTTGATACTTGTGTTGTGTTTCCCTTGAAGTCTTTCTTCTCACTTAGCTTCCATGCAAGTAGTTTATTGATCAGGTGTGCATTGCCTGTTTAGTTTGGTTGTTTTGGGTACTTCTTATTTGGTTCGTATTTCGGCCCGTATATTCTCCAATCTGCACGCGCAGCGATGCAGTCCTCTATCCTAGCTCTCACTTGGACCTTGTGGCTTGTAGCTAGCTAAATTGACTAGCTAACGTTAGCTCTAGCGACATGAGGAGTGTTTTCGAGTAAGGGGGGCTAGGGCAGGCTGGTAAAAAAGTGTGCACCTCCACCACACCGAAAAGTCCTGCTTTATTGTCGTCCTAGAGCGAACGCATTTTCCACATTGGAATGTATTACCTGTCGTGCCCGGTGTAAAGCGTCAGCGAAGCCATCTTTCGTTCCAGGCTGAGCCACCGAGGCCTGTCCCTGTACCAGCTCCGCCATCATCATCATCCCTACTACGGCAGCTCAGCTTAAAGAAACGCACCTAAAAAACACCCTAGCGAGCACACTAGGGAGCACACGCGCCGACCCCAGGAAGAGGAAGCAGAAGCTGCTTTCCTGAAATACTGCGAGATTTAGAAACGTTCATTCAGAAGAGGATTCGTTTCTCACATATCGCGTTGCAGTCCGAAATATTTTATTCCGGAAGAACATTTTGTGTTTTCTGCAACCTGTTGGAAATATGAATTGTTTGTACCAGAGATAATAGAATATGATGTATAACATTAATTGATCATCTATGCTATGTTTATCGGTGTACCTAATAAATATTAGTCACTAGTCATTGCCATTCGAATTATCTAAAAAATATATTGAAAATAAGATGATATATAGCTAGATAGGACAGATCAATATTTGTAACATTGTACACACACACACACACACACACACACACACACACACACACACACACACACACACATATATATATATATATATATATATATATATATATATATATATTGCCCATTCCATACACATAGGCAATTAAAAGTGCCTTAAACAAGGTTTGTAGGCTTATGTAGATATTTGATATGACATAGCATCCCAAGATTAAGATGGTAAGTAGATGAGTATTTCTTCTTATTGCTTGTAGAGCAGGCTATCCTTATTGTTTGTAAGAACAGAGGCTATGGGCCTAAGATTAATGACTCAATTATAGCCCTTCTACATTTGGATGAGTAAAAAGCTGTTGCAAGCCTGATATAGGTTAAAATGCATACAATTGTATACTTGAGAGACGGGTTTAAAATGTTTTAGCATTTTGCTAAAATGCTATTTATCCTACATATCCTTTATAATTTGTGCCTGTTTCCTAAATTAACATAACGTAAAACGATATTCTATATATAGTAAATAGATTGCTAGTAAATAGAAAAGGGCACACAATGCAATCATGTAACCAATTCGAAACAAAACCACTATGAGACTGCGGACAAATAACGAGTTGAAATTAGAGGAATATCGAATTTCCCTTTTTTCCATTTCAACATGTGGAAACATCTATGGAAGCACATCTGGCAAATGGAAAGCTTTTTGAGAAAGTAAAATTGTTGCAGCTCTCCAGACTGTTTATGCAAAACAGTTCCCGTCTTTTCAATTGCACTCAAATCTATGAGGATAAGCTGGGTGACCCAATAAGGCACAAAATGAATGTGAGGCCAACGTGAGTAGACTTTAGACAGCTGTTGTTTGGCTCAAAACATTTAGGCTGTTAAGTTTAGACACCATGTAAGGCTTCCATGTTTATGGGAGGTCAGTTTTTACACAATGCCCATTGACTGAGGATATCTATCTATCTATCTATCTATCTATCTATCTATCTATCTATCTATCTATCTATCTATCTATCTATCTATCTATCTATCTATCTATCTATCTATCTATCTATCTATCTATCTATCTATCTATCTATCTATCTATCTATCTATCTATCTATCTATCTATCTATCTATCTATCTATCTATCTTTGTATAGACACAGTACTGTGCAAAAGTTTTAGGCAGATGTGAAAAAATTCTGGCAAAAATCTGAAAGCAAAGAGAGTTCACAGAAAATATTGTTTGATTTAGATTGTTCATTTGTTCATTCACTTTGCATTTAGTTAATTGATACATGTATACGTATATGGTATAATACATAAATACAGTATATATACATAAAGGAGAGGGGGTACTTCGACTGATTCTGCTGGTCCCAGTTGATGGAAAGATTGACGTTGCAAGGACACTATACGTTTTCAAACAAACACATATGTACGTATCAGTTTCCCTTCCTGGTCAGCCCGGGGCATTGTATCACCTTCTAAAAGGAAAAAGAGAAAGAAATTTGCAGAGGAGAAGGAGAACGAGAGCAGGCAGTATGTCAGCACTGACTCTTCCAAACGAAGATCTACGGTTTTAATCGCTATGACTGAAGTATGATCTGTCCCTGTTATTAGCTTATTGCTACCATATGCTGGTGATATATTCAGACTATGATGTGGTGGCAGGAAGCAATGTTAAACTCCTGGCATCAAAGGGGCTGGCCGGCTGTGCATCCAAGCCCACACATACACACACACTCACTATAGCGCAGACCGACACGCACATTTCTTCATGCGCACACTCATTCACTTCACGCTAAACGTATTCACCCTTCTTTCTCCCTCGACAGTACGGGGTGGTAAGTATAGCCAAGCAGGTGTGAGTCGCTGCGGTCTTGCCCGTCAAAGAGTGGGAATTTGTGTCAGAACACAGGAGACTGGAGCGCTGTGGGCGGGCTGGCTGTCTTTTCGCTACGTTACTGTCTCTTCAAGAAAGGGCCTCCTGAGCCGATCGTGTTGAGGGGGGGCATTTTTAAAGCCGAACGTATAGGCTCAAGTATAGCCCAGTACAGTATAGCCAATGGGAGGAATTACAAAAGTATTGAAATGTGGCTTTTCTTAACAACTCTCTCGATACTGTATGTGATACAGGGGCTCTAGTAGGAGCAGGATACAGGCGTGGTGCCTATTCACACAGACGGGGCACGTACCCCTTCAATTGTTTGAGGCAATGGTTCGACATAAAATCCGTTGTATTATGTATGTATGCCAAAGCTGCATAGAGTAAATGGAGTTGCGAAACTGTGTCCCCTTCAATTCAATTGGGTGCATGACGCCTCTCACTACGGTATGATCTAAGGCTTCCTTTAAATATGTTTTTACATGTATGCGCTGCCACTCTGATTCAGTAAAGAAAGTAAATCAATTACAAGAAAGCCCGATAAATACATAATGTATTCAATTACACAGACAAATGTATTGGACTTGAATCTGAAACAGCATTCTATTAATTGTATATGTATATATATATATATATATATATATATATATATGAGCAGTTTGAAAATAATATGTCAATATGTGACACATGGCAAACATGATTGCAGCACTAACGATACTATATTTAATATCTTACTTCAACTGCAAAGAAATATCCTTAATCAGCCTTTTTATAGTCAATATTGGCAAACCAATTCTTTTTAACCATTCAGATCCAACCCCCTCCCTTGTCTTCTCCATCAAAAGAATGGGGCCATATGAAACTGTAATTGCTTTGTAATTGCAGCAGCTCGGGTATGGATGTGCCATTATAAAGGCAGGATACATACGGAGATATTGTTTCACAGCTAGAGACCTCTTGGGTATGCCTGTCTCTCAGTCAATCTTTCGTTTAAAACACAGACACTTAGTCTAGAGAGAGAGAGAGAGAGAGAGAGACAGAGAGAGACAGAGAGAGAGACAAAGCAATGAGGAGGAGGAGGAAGAGGAGGAGGAGGAGGAGGAGGGGGGGCACAGACAAAAAAGACTGAGGGACTTCAAAGACAGGTACTTAAGGAATAGGTTTCTTCCCGTTTCATTGTGTTGCAGCATCAACATTTTTTTTTTTAAAGCAAACGCAAAAGTCAAAATGCCAACCGTCACCAGGAGTATCACTTCATTGGAAGAAAGAAAAAAGGAGGCCGTAGTTAAAGTGAACTGCAGTATCATGGCTAGGGAAAGTAAAACACAAAAGACAACAACCCAGAACCTCTGACAGGTTACGTTCTGCAATGAAAGGAAAAGATTGACGGATGAAAAGCAGAAAAACAGACGAGCCTTTTTTTCCAATAGTAGGAGACGTAAACCAATACTTTTACCTCCCTCATCTTTTTTTTTCTCCTTCTCCCATCTTTCTTTCTTTTCAGATCCCTTTGTACCCCTGCACCCACAGCCACTTTGCTTGGTATCTGTATTGTAAATGACTCAATTACGTGGGACCCTGTGGTGAAAATTACGGATGTTTTCCACTATTTCTCTCTTTCCACTGGGACATCGTGACCCCACCCCAGGTCTGCTCAGCCCCCTCCTCTTCCCGAGCCTCTATTCTCTGTCCTTCTCTCTGGCCCTCTCTCCCCACCTGTCCTCTCCCCCACGGCCTTTTTTTCTTGGAAAATGTTCACTTTATTGTGTGTGTCTATCTGCGGCTGAGAGGAAATAATAGCTAAATGGGCTTGTTTGTGAGCTTCTGGCGTCGGCGAGCTGACAAAGAGAGTGTTTTGATGCTGCTAAATCTTCTGCTGTCACCGTTGAGTAAGCCATGGAGAGAGTCTTTCAGATGACGGGAAACGGGAGGAGGAAATAAAAGCGCACACATCAGCGAGGGGGAATCTGTCAGAGAGACGGACGGAATCTTTTTATTCAACAAAAGCAACATATATTTTTTGCTTCCTCGCAACGCTTTAAAACCAGCTCATGTGTAGGAACATATGTCTGTGAAGGGAATTGAGAGGACGTTTGATGGAATCTTTTGTGTGCCAGATGAAAGCGTCCGCCACTGCTGTGTGCACATGGCACTTACTGCACTTCCTTTGAGATCCCGGCTGCAATGCACAACCGTTAGAAAATAAAGCAGAGTCTGGTGTTCCAGAGCAGTGTGTTGACTACAGACATTAAGGTCCACCGCATACATCTTTCATCAAGGTAAAAAATACAGTATTTACAAACATGACCCAAAAAATTATTTTATTTTATTTGACAACAAAATAAATTGAAAAGTCAATGCAATCCTATACTGACGGGTACACTAACGACACTGAAAAGTACTATCAAGGCAGGGCACTTTCTGATTAGCAAGGCAAAGGGCCAAAGGCTAAAGTTCAGGCTCAGTTCTTCAGTAGCACAAAAGTTGCACCCCACCTTGCCATCTAGTGGCATAAATAAACCGTGCTCAACTGAACAGTGTGCATGGAAAGAATTCACGTCAGCAAAAAAGTGGCTATGAACTAGAATTAAGGCTGATTTAGGGTAAAAAGATGAGGCCGAACTCATCTTTTACACATAACATTTCTCCCATTTACACATCCTGGAGAAATGATCGCAAAGGCATGAAGCATCACCATAAATCATAACACACACACTCATAGTAAAATTACCAGGGCGCCATTAAACAATAAAACTGGCCAAGGGATCCGCCAGGAGAGACGTTGAGTGTGTGAGTATGTATGTGTGAGTGTATGTGTGTGTGTGTGTGTGTGTGTGTGTGTGTGTGTGTGTGTGTGTGTGTGTGTTTGTGTTGTACCAGTAGGATCAGCACCTTGAACCCGATAGGCCACTCACCCATCCACCAACTACCACAGAAACAAATCGAAGGACATAATGAGTGTGTGGCAGCAAGCAAAGTCGACCAGCACACCCCAGGGAGTGGGCGAGAGGAGGGCTGGGGGGAGAGAGAGGAGGGCTGGGGGGAGAGAAAGGAGGGGTGGGGGGAGAGAAGGAGGGGGGGGGGGGGAGAAGGAGGGGAGGCGAGCCAGAGAAAGTAGTCACATGCAGACTAGGGATATAAAACTATTGATTTGAGATAAACATACTGCATTACAGCTGCCCTGGGGAAAGGAGGTGTGTGTGTGTGTGTGTGTGTGTGAGGGTTGTAGTGGGGAAGGGGGGTTATTTGGGGAGGCTGGTTAATAGGTGGTAGAGCCCAGAACAGTCCCTTCTCCCCTCTTTGCTCTTCCCGGTGGTGTCTTTCCTGGTGGAGGTTTGTTAGTAACTTCCTGTCTAGAACTCCTCTGAGATCACAGCTAAATGTGGACAAAAAAATAAATTCAGAAATTTGTCCAGACAATTTCTAGAATTAAAAAAAAGAATGTCTACATCAATAATGGCCTAAAATAGTTATAATGTTAATGTATTCCTTAAATACATTTAGATTTTTAGTAATTTTCAACAAGTCAGAGTTCCTATGGTTCTGAATATATACCATATCTCAAATAAATCAGGTACTGAATTAAAACAAATGTATATCTTAAACCGTGCTCCACATTACTGCTAGGTCATTTCATCTGCCATTGTAAAAAGCTATCGATTAGGCTAAGATCCATGGGGGCAGGTCAACTAAGCCTGATCAATGCTGAAGTGGCAGTCGAGGTGTACACATAGTTGTAACAAGAGACAGGGTGTCCCAAACACTCATTAACCCTCTTATCTTAGAAGAGAAACATTAAGTAAGCACCGGGCAAAATATTTCTATTTTTCCATCAATATTTCATCGCAATTCAAAGCCCAAACAAAGCAGAGGGCTTTGACCGTAATGGCCCACCATCTGTCCAAAGCTCCCGGGAAGAGTCTTCTGACACCAGAAAATAGGCTTGAACACGCTGACAGGATCTAAGGATGTTAGCCTGGAAGGCATAGTCAGTGGGTCTCACTCTTCAAAGTTGGTCCCTCCCAGATGGTCAGATGTATGTCTGTCTGTCTGTTGACACACTGCTATGATCAAATTTCAAGTGGCACCTCAATGATCTGTTGAGGTTTGCTGCAGCGATGTCAACACCGTCTAAGGGCATTGATTTGTTTCATGGAATGTTTATTTACGTATTCATTTATCCATCCTCGTTGTCAATAGCGTGTGGGGAAGTCACCAGAACTGGCCCAGACGCACCCTCCAAACGGTTAGGCCGTTGACAAAGTGTGGCCCTGCAATACAGGTTAACAGTTCTGTATAAACGGCTTAACATTACAACGCAGCGCTGATATGCATGTATTATTGGTCACGTGGAGCCCTGTTTCGGCTGAGCTCACTCAGCATGACTTTGTATATTGTTTCAATACTTGCTTGGCGGTTATGGCTGCACTGCCAGAGTCAAACCAAGGAGAAAGTTAAAGGTTGGGTCTTGGATTTTTGAACCCAGGCCATGCAATACAGCAATTACAATTTCCACTGTCGACAGCATGATTTGATTCTAAAAACCAAGCTAGGCCCATAGATTTAGCAACTCCAATTTTTTAGGTGGCTCCATTTCACAGATTACTAAATTAGTATTATCGTTTCACATAAATCTTACATTTTTTGTATTCGTTGCATTGAACACAGTAATAATCGTGGTCAACACACTGTTCTGGTGGGTTAGTACAGCAGATCATTAATTATTTTGCACGTAGCTCTGTTGTAAAAAACAAAGCACTTGTCCAATGTAGATGTCTGTAAACTTCACCACGGAGTGTCTTGACCTGCTGTAACACTTTCAGCAGAGAGGGAAAGGATGACCTCATTTTCTGTTTCGGGCCCATTAGCTTTCTGGTCAGACCTCTGGGGACTTGCCGGGCTGTTAACCATGCCTGGCCTGGATTGGGTGGTGGGGTGGAATCAAGGAGCTATTTGACCAGAGCATCCCAACCAGGTGAACTCTATGTCTGAGGTTTATGGAAGATAGTTGACTTGTTGCTATGTAAATTCAGCAGGGTAAAGTCGGGTAACCGGGTAGAAAAGAAGGGGTTACATTGGATTGCATTAGTGGTGGTTGGCAAAACCGATTTTTTCTTTTCTGGTCAGTGGTATAGAGAGACCGTAAGCCTATCTCAAAGTAAATGTTTATATAATCCGTTCCATGTTGAATAGTAACGTGGATGAAAACAAGTCAAACAAAGCACTGCTGCATTCTCGGCCTCCTGTTAATCTCCCTCGACCAGTCTGACACTGAACAACCCGAGCTTCTTACAAATCAAGTGCAAATTAAACAGAATCCACTTGAGGACCGAGGACCGAGGCCCCCCCCCCCCCCCCCCCTTTGTTCAGGCTCCAGCGCCCCCCTGCTGTGGGTCTACCTGCCTGGGAACTGACCGGGGAGGAGGGGGGTGATGGAAGTCCTCCGCTCCCAGGGTGAGGAGGAAAAAGAGAGGGAGGTGGGGGGGGGCAGCCACACAATAGCGGTACCATACGGCTCCCTGGGCTTGGATTACAGGTTGGCCACGGCGAGGCGACCTGTCTTGGGTCCTAATTGGTGGTAATTGAGCCCCTCCGCGCCCCCCTCCCATGGATCTCTGCTTCTGGGTCTATTGTACGACTTGACTTTGAGGAGGAGAGGTCAGGATACCTGGGACCTCTAAAGGCAGGTAGGGGGGGTTCTGAACACAGGTAAGCACGGAGGGAGGATTCGATGACGTTCTGATGGCCCACAGCTTAGAGTCAATTCATTTCAATCGTCTCCAGGAAAAACGTCAACCTTCCACCAAAAAACATTTCGAGCAAAGCACACCACCTGCGAACGTTCATTTGTTACGCGATCTGGTTAAACCCAACACAAGCAATGTCTTTTTGATGATATATGTAAAAAAATAAAATAATACAATAAATGAAATCTGATTTCTTTAGAACAGAAAATGGAGGGTAAAAATCCAGCTCCAAACGAACGTCCTCTGTCCTGCATTGCTGCAATCCTCTCACCCTTATCGCCCCGTGGCGCTGGGCTCCAAGAGGCCGGGGCAACTTGGAACAATGCCCTCCTTTGTGGCAGCTCGCTGTGAGGGAAGTGACAGGGACCTGGAAGGTCGGCCGGCGAGGCCAAAAGGGAGACGGACAGAAACAGGAGTGTCCATTAGAGGGTCCATTCAAAACACAGCGCGGGTCTATTATGGCGGTGGCCATTCAAGACACACCGCTGACTGCTTTCATTTCGGGGCGGCTGCGGCTTTGGCGGCGGTGTTCTCTCCCCAGAGAGCTCGGACACAGAGAGGGTAATGAAGGGTAATTGATGGCGGGGGTCAAGGATGATTAATTCCCTTGGTCAGGTGTCGGGCCCCGCTGTCATGCCTGGCGGGGGGAACAGGTAGGGGAAAGGGATGGGGTGGGGGGGAGTGGGGGGGGGGTGAGTGAAGGTTGAGAGTTTGAACAAGAGACAGGGATGACATGTGTGCGCGTGAGTGTGTGTGTGTACACACACACACACACACACACACACACACACCAGTTCTTCTCCTGACGTCATTTCAAAATGGGACAGGAAAGGACCATAGCTCTATTTTCTGATACAGAACAAAACAAAAAAAACACTGTTGTCTGTGTTTGTAGCTCAGCCTCAGACATCACATCAATCAGGGTGTGGGGATGAATCCCACCCTGACAACAACAACAACGCGTGGAGGTGTAAGGCCAACGCCGTTCCCTCCTTCCATCCATCCACCTCTGGGTCTAGATTGAGATGGATAGCACCCCCCACCATCCTTTCCTCTTTTTCCCGTCACCCGTCCTTCAGCTTGACTGGCTATTCTGAATCCCTTCATTCTGCACAGGGGCAATTTGGACCGGGCGGTGATTACGCTGCGAACCTGCTGAAACGTATGCACACGTCTGTAAAAGGCAGGAGGGGGGTGGGGGTGGGTTTGGGGGGGGGGGGCGGGCGGTAATTGACCAGGCAGACTGAGATGCCTGTGGTGTAATTGAGCGGGGGCCGATGGGGTCCCACTGGACTGAAAGGGTCCGAGGATCGCCCACCGATCATTAGGCCCAGCAGGGGCTCTCGTTTCCATCCTCCTCCTCCTCCTCCTCCTCCTCCTCCTCCTTGAAGACCTTCCTCAGCCCAGCCCCTCGTCACTCACCATAGACTGCTACCTTTTGGCACAGGCTGTGGAGAAACAAGGCTGGATCTGGGGATTGTTGGAGAGGATGTTATCCAAGAAGACACAGTGCAGTCACTGCACCTGAGCATTAAACTGAGCTTTTTCTTGAGAGTATTCAAGAAATCAGTTTGCGGCGGGGTAATACAGACTAAAGTAGCCTCGCCATAGCCTTCCCACTTTCTCTCCGCCAGATCTGTCCGAGAACCGATTTAGTCAGGTAGGCGTTAAATCTATTTTGATGCAGACGTTCATGAGGCCATGTATACAGACAGCTTTCAGACCTTTGAAAGTAAGACAGTTCCCAAACGTCAAAGACCCTCCAACGTACATAGGTTACTTTCTACATCTCCTTTTTTTTTTTAATGAAAATGTGATAGTGACCTGTGGGCCCCCTTATATTTCTACCTTTGTGAAACACTAAGTCATGGCTTATCATTTAAAACGTGCTAAAGAAACCCAAGGAAACGTAAAGATTATTCTGTTAAAATATTAAAAGTATACAAGTATTTTTACACATGCTTTTGAGATTGATTTATATAATTTTTTCCCCCATGTCATATTCTGTTCCGGTGAAAGGTTAAAGCAAAACGAGAACGGCACTCCTAATATTTAAACTTTAATATTTAAACTTCAATTGTGAGTATAGCACGTTTTGTCTTGTGCAATTAGCTCCCAACATCGTAAAAACAAGCTGATAAACGTTAAAACACCGTCATAACCTTGTTTTTGTGTGTTCTACTTTACCAAGGGTGACCATATTCCTGTGAGAGATTTCTGCATCACTTTTCAGCATATGAGAATGTCATCCTTTCCGCCTGTTATAGCAACCACCAGGGACCACATGCTGAGCCTGTGAAAAACACATACGTGGCTGGCATCTTTCCACCTGAGCTATGCCGTTCGGGCTCGTAAAAATGGCCACATCGTTTCCACCATGCTGCCTTTCCCTTCGCTAGCCACGATCCCAGCCGGATCCCCACCGAGTGAGTGCTTCGTCTACATATTGCAAATATAATCCCGCGTCCCAAACGGCCATTGTGATCTGCGCGGAGCAGTGCCCAAGTTATGGACATACAGTTAAACAGTCGCCTCATAAACATAGGCTTCACATTCTTATCAGGAATTGGCTGTTTATTGTGGCAGTAGAGTACGTTGGGTTAGAATTGGGCTTAAACGCGGTAACATTTCTGTTCAGATTTGAACACAAAAAGCTGTATTCGTATATCGGGGAATACACTGACTATATCAACTTACCATTTTGTAAAGGCCAAATATGGGCGTCCTGTGGATGTTGAAGTCTGAGCTGTTGTTCAGAACCCCACTTGGGGGAAGGGTCAGAGTGAAGGCCGGGTCAGCAAAGAGATAACATGTAGGGCCTTCTCTGAGACACTGAAGGCCAGTGTTTAGTGCTCTTAGCCATAACACAATAGGGATAACTCATACGTGTATTTTTCTGGACCAGGAGCTAACAGATGTGCTCCCCCTTGACCAATGAAATGGTTTATCTAGTTTAGACCGGCACCTTGTCGACAAATCAGAGTGAACCACGCTGTTTTGAGAGCTGACAGTAATAATTCTCGGTGCACAGACCAGCTCCCTGTACTCATTAACAAATTGTACTTTGATGATTGCCTAGTCTCCATATGACAATTTCAATCAATGTTCAGATAGAAATAACGTTGTTAAGTTATTTATTTGCTTGACTAACAGTAACAAACACATCCTTGTAAATACGTTGACCTAATAACATTATTGGTTAACAATAAGGCAAGAAGGGTAAAGACAGAGAGAGAGTGAAACAACATCTTGGCACGTCGGTGTAAGGGGTTCTAATCTACTATGGCTGTGAACACAGCAGAGAGCGCGGAGTGGAGGAGGAGGAGGAGGAGGAGGAGGAGGAGGAGGAGAGGGGAAGGTCCAGGCCAGGGATCCCACGGCCGGCCCTAGGGCTTGGAGGGGGCTGCTCCACCCTGAAGACGATGGTGCTCCCTAAGCCTGCAAACAGGGAGTAGGCAGGAGACAAAGTGAAGGGGAGGGATCTTTATATTTAATAATAATAATAATATTAATAATAACAACTCACATCTTCGATTGCAGGTAACTGTAGTGTCTTTACAGTACGCGCCACTGTGTCAGTGCGCCAAGCGCACGTTGAGATAATCATACATTTCCACATTACGATTTGCATATTTATTGTTCATTGATTACCATATTAGCTATTGCAGTGACATCTTATCATAATAATCATCGTAATCATATTCTAAGAATACTAGTCACCACCATGTCCGGTCAGTTGGTAAGGGCTGAAAGTACGACTGTTTTCGCTTAATTCTCCTTCTTCAATTCTTCCATCACCTGTTCATACTAAAGCCTGGTTTATGCTCCTGCGAAGCTGCATGTAAATGTCTCTGCATTGCTCCGCAGAGCAGGGGTTTCTGGGTGACCGTTGCTCCGCAGAGCGGGGGTTTCTGGGTGACCTGGGTGACCGTTGCTCCGCAGAGCGGGGGTTTCTGGGTGACCGTTGCTCACAGAGGCTCGGAGACGCGGATACAGGGAGTCCTCCCAAATCCTAACAGCCCGTTGGCCCTAACGTTTTCTCCTGTGCGTCAAACAATCGCTGATTGGTTGAGCAGGGAAGGAAACAGGAAGCGAGAAGATCTGCGGTAATATTTCGGTAGGCAAATTACTGTGCGAACGTCAGTGAACGAGGCATGGAAATATTTGCAGATCCACGAACGCAGAAGCATAAACCAGGCTTAAGTCACGGAACGGTTTTGAACATGGTGTTGCTGGGGTAGATAGTATTCTGTGGACGTCCTTGGACACCACTGTCCTCTGAAGGTAGAGGTTGGCATTGGACGCAAACAATGTCCTTTTTGTCTGCCCATGATTGTGTTATGATCCAATTCTGAATAAATTCTTACAACCTGATCATACACACTAAAAGAACTCGACGGTAATCTTTCCTTCCACATACCGCAAGCTTTTCATGCGGTTTGATGAGTTGAAATAATGTGTACAGACCTGACAGCATTGATCTTGATGAACCCAGAGGCATCACAGGGGTCGTAGTCTCCTTGCACGTCCATGCTGAGAGAGAGAGAGAGAGAGAGAGAGAGAGAGAGAGAGAGAGAGAGAGAGAGAGAGAGAGAGAGAGAGAGAGCAAGAGGGACGGACATACATCATAAGACAAATTGAGAAGAGTTAGGCAGAGAAAGACAGAGAAACATTAATTGCAAGACAAAAAGTAATGGTAAGAGATTAAAATAGGTTGGAAATAAATGTTGATTTGCACAATGACATGAGTGTTGGCTATGGTTGTCCTTAAAGAGTTGATCTAGCAGTGATGTAAATAAAACAGGCATGGAGCCACAGCCAACACTGGGATCATTCTATTATTGACATCTCACAAAATGTGTCAATTCGTTTTCTCTGCTCGCATTACTTTGTGTTCTTCCTGTCTTTATCTGAAAAACACATCGACAAAACAAAACGACCACACACACATTTTTTGAAGGGACAATAAGCCTTCTCTCTGTCCTTTCTCTTGATGAGTGTTATTGTGCGTGATATGAGAGAGAGAGAGAGAGAGAGAGAGTGTGTGTGTGTGTGTGTGTGTGTGTATACGTTTGCGTGTGTGCGAGAGAGACGGCACTAACGTAATTACTGCAGTTTCTACCTGCAGTGTACCCCCCCCCTCTCCCTACAACCATCCATTCAAATCATCCCCAGCGGCTAGTTTAAGACCCTTCACTTAAAAAACACTTACCAAAAAAATTACTCCACCCCAAAAAAAGACAAGACAACATAATTCACTTTCAGTTTAAGGGCTACACCAACTCCTTTCCAAATGCCAGAGGTATGCATGTGTATGTTTGTGTGTGTGTGTGTGTGTGTGTGTGTGTGTGTGTGTGTGTGTGTGTGTGTGCGCGCATGTGTGTGTACGCGCGTGTGTGTGTGTGTGTGTGTACGCGTGTGTTCGAGTTGACTATCGCTGGTCGGTGTTTAGGCCCCAGAGGTGTGTGTATATAAGATGTAACATTTCCTACCAAGCGTCATGTTCTCGTGTGTGCTGCAGTGCATGAGTGCACGGCCATGTGATCACGTCCGACCAGATAACAATCCCCCCCCCCCCCGTGCGTCCGCCGGTGGGAGACAGCCACAGTGGCCGGTCATCGTCAGGTGTTCTGGCTGGACGTGTCGGGACAATGGCTGTCTTTATGGGCCGCCCGGCGCCACATCTGTTCCTATCGGCCCGCTAAGCGGTGGCCTGGAGGACTTGGTCCCTGGTGCAACCCTACACCCTGCTGTCCGACTCTCCGTGTGTGTTTGTGTGTGTGTGTGTGTGCGTGTGTGTGAGCGTGAGCGTGAGAGTGATGGAGAGAGCGATTTAGCAGGGAACAACAACAGGTAGCCTCTACGGCGAGTCACAGAGAGACACAGCAAGAGAGACAGAGACAGAAAGAAGGAAAGAGAGAAGGGAAGGGAGGGCAAAAAAGAAGGAGAGAGATGGATGAGAGAGTAAGTGAAGGAAAGAGAGAGGGGGAATGAGAGAGAGAGGCAGATGGATGGAGAGTGAGAAAGCGAGCGATAGAGAGAGAGAGAGAGAGAGAGAGAGGAGAGCACTAAGCCCAGCTCCTCTAAAACCGCAGCTGCAGGAGCTCCTGACCTGCTCACCTGTTCCTAACTTGCGTGAAACCCCCCTTTTGCTTTCAGCCTTAAGAGCCCGATACCACGGTGAAAAAATGCTATTAAGGTCCCCGAGTGGGGGCCAGCAGGGAAGGGCAGAGGTGGGGTGGGGGTTAGGGGGGCCATATGGAGGGCTCTGGCCTTGGTCAGTGCTGAGCTAGCCTGGGGGGCACCAGGGGTCAGGGACCCTGAATAGACTCACTGTTCCACAGCTAAGAGCCCAATGGAATAAGGGGGTGGAGAGTGTGTGTGTGTGTGTGACGGACAGAGAAGAGAGAGAGAGTGTGTGTACCCTCCAGGCATTGAGCTTGACACCCCCCCCCTCCACCGCCACGGCCCTGTCTTCTGATGTCTTTGTAAGGCTGGGTACCGTTTAGTGGTGGTGGTGTGTGGGGCTCACTGACCCACAGCTAACTACGGGCTAAACTGCTGCCTGGATGAGAGACCTGGGGCTACTGTATGTTGCTTATGTGTTACTTACGCACACGTGCACAGCCACACGCACAAACACACACCTCTATATTCCGATCAATGTGCATCTTCTTTTGCAATTTTTTAAAAACTTGAAATTGGTGAGAACCGATTAATGATGAGTGTTTGAATCCATTTCCCCCCCCCGCGAGTCTTACCTGACCAGCTCCTCGTTGTACAGGGACTTGGGAGACTCTCGTCCCAGGATGTAGACTTGGCCCTTGAAGACGGAAAGCTGGACCTTTCCCTCCACACACTCCTGGGAGCGGTCTATGCACTGGCGCACAAAGTCACATTCCGGACTGTACCAGAACCCTGTGGAGGAGGTCCACAGAGACACAGGAAAAACAAAGTAAAAAGACAAAGTGAATAAATAGGATTGTGTAGGACTAGGGGGCCAGTGGCACACTAAACTCCTTTTAGAAATGATCAATGAATGTGACATGTATTGTTCATTCGAATTCAATGACGGAATGATATTTGTTTTAGTTTAAAATACAATGGATTAGTCAAATAGTTAGGGCTTGACCAGTTAAAATACAACAAGCCTGTACATGGAAAAGGCTCCCACATCTCAAACAACCCCCACAAATAAATATATCGATCCTAATTTAATGGAAAGAATGACGAAATCCATAATCAATCTCGGGTACTAACAAAGCCAAACTAGCCTCGCTTTATGCAGCTCAAGGGGATGTTTATTAATCCTCAATTAGAAGCCCAAATCCTACACATATGTTCCGTGGGGGGAGAGCCCCCACCACTCCCTCATATCCCCCCCCCCCCCCCCCCCCCCCCCCTCCTCCCTTTGTGTCACTTTGGCTCCAGGTGAGGCTCACATCCTCCCCTCACCCTTTCCTCTCCTCCTCTCCCACGGGGGGAGTGTGTCCTGCCCCTGCCTCCCCTCCGTCTGAGGTGGGGGACATCTGGACGGAGCGGGGTGGGGTGGGGGTGGGGGGTTGTGGGACAGCCCTGACAGCGGGGGTCCCCCCCCCCCCCCCCCCCCCCCTCCCCCCTCCCCCCCCCCCCCTCCCCCCCTCTCATCTACGGGCGACCTCCACCTCATCGTCTGTCTGGCCACGTTCAAAGACACCCCCAGTCCCTCCCCTCAGTCCGCTTTAGGACAGGCCCCCCCCCCCCCATCCTCATCCCCAGTTCCCTGTCTCCAATGCGGATCAGCACTAAAGAGTCAAAACACGAGGATACCCCAACGTTCCCGCACGCTGGAGGGTCACCCAGCCATCGCCCTCTCTCTCTCTCTCTCTCTCTCTCTCTCTCTCTCTCTCTCTCTCTCTCTCTCTCTCTCTCTCTCTCTCTCTCTCTCTCTCTCTCTCTCTCTCTCTCTCTCTCTCTCTCTCTCTCTCTCTCTCTCTCTCTCTCTCTCTCTCTCTCTCTCTCTCTCTCTCTCTCTCTCTCTCTCTCTCTCTCTCTCTCTCTCTCTCTCTCTCTCTCTCTCTCTCTCTCTCTCTCTCTCTCTCTCTCTCTCTCTCTCACCGTTGTACAGGAACTCAGAGAACTTTGAGCTCAGGCCCTGTTTGATCCTCCGCACTTCTCTGTCCATGGTGAACGTCTCGATGTCCAGGTGGGCCTGGAACAAGATGGTGCCTCCGGGGGTCTCGTAGATGCCTTATCCGACCAACAGGAAACAGGAAACAGTCAGAAGTCATTTAGGCTGGATTTTTAAATCAGCCAAACCTTTCGTTGATTGATTGATTGATTGATAGCCAATCCTATTTTTTTGCTAAAAGGAGCTCGAGTTTTCTAAATTGGATAGATGTATTTATAGGGACGTACAGGCAGGAGACTAAACTGGTGGACTATTAAACGTAGAGATAGTATATACGAGTGCAGTTTCATAATTGTTAAGTGTTACATTGAAAGTCATATAACACAGGTTAAATAGGTACCGTTGGTGGGCTGGAGATGGGGTTTACATGAAGGTTTAGGACTTAAGGCCCATATTTATGTTGGATAACTTTAAACACATTAATGGCGAATACCTCAAATTCATGCGGTATTCACATTTTTTTCAAAAAAAATCTGTCATCAACAGCTGCACCACCTTCATGATTAGCAGCCATTCACTCCAGGTTTCCTCCCTCTTCCTCAAATTCACACTGGACAGCTCTGTAACTCATCACTCCTCCTCCTCCTCTCCCAGTGAACCTGACAGACAGGCACCTCAACATGCTTACCCTCCCCAGCCAGGAGGAGCCTTTCCTGGGGAAATGACAGGGTAAGAGGGCCCCTGCCAACCTGGACCTAGGTCCAGGGATTTCCCTACTCTGCAATTTACCCCCACTAAACTGCGGAGTGGGAGGGAGGGGGTGACAGGAGAAATGATGCTGTCAATCAACTGTCGGTCGGAGGAGGAGGGAGAGGTGGAAGATTAGACGAGAGAGCAACGCGGACAAACCAACAAGCCAATCATTTCCTCTTAGGACGGACACGGCAACCCCTTTAGCCAATAGGCACAAAGGGAACACAGACAAAGTTTGACAAGCCCTGTTCCGACAGCCCTGGACAGAGGTTTCTTTCCATACTTGATCAGAGGAAAAAAAAATCTTTCGGAGCATAGTTTTGTCCGACTGAGTATACTAATGATGTCATCACACGGCTGCAGTTGTTCAAGGAGAAGCCAAGCCTTTGGAGCAATATGGACGTTTTCTCTCCTTCGTAGGAAACACACGTGGCTTATGAAACGGAAGTCACAACGGATGACCACACCCTGAAAGACGATCACCCTGCTCTCATCCGCCATTGAAAACTCAAACTTTGGCTGGATCTCTAAAGCTTAAGTAAACATAAAGCTGTGACACCAGAGCCGGGCGGAAAACAGTGAGGCTCACGCAGGACTCGAAAGACCGCCCGCCTGCCCGCCCGCCCGCCCGTCAACGACGGAACTTAAGAGCCGCTAATTGGGTCTAAATCCAGGAAGGTGGCTACCTGAGCCTGCTAGTCTGTGTGGCTTTAGTGAAGCCTGGAGCTACGGCAGGCACGAGGGGTCATTTCCACCTCCTTCCATTAGATCAACCCTAGCCTGCTCACGTCCCTGGGACTTTAGGAAAACCTGGAGCTAGGTGGCACAATTCCACTCCCACTGTCCCAGATCTTCTGTGTCTTATGCTGTTGTTCGATGCAATGTTTGTTGGTATCTTGTTGGTCTGTCTGACTAATGCTCCATTGCACACAATGAATTTCCAACAGGACAATACATGTATATCTATCTATCTACCCATCAGATCAAAGTGTTAAAAGAAGTTACCTGAAAAACCTCTGATTAGCTAAAGCCCTCCAGAGGAAAAGCTGGCTTAAGAGAAGCAGAATGCACAGTAAAAGGGGCAAACAGGGTAGGCCAAAATAGAGGTGGCTTAGTTAAGCTTAGGGAAGCTTTGGAAGACAGAGGCCCTCAGGTAGATGTGTCTTTTTAAACAGTTGCCATGTTTGCTGGCAGGCTTGGCTCTGCCAGAGGGTGAGGGGATGTGTGTGTGTGTGTGTGTGTGTGTGGGGGGGGGGGGGGGGGGGGCTAGGACACTGGATTAACCTATGCAGGGTCTTGTCTTGTTTCTCATCTCTAGCCGCTGCGAACACACACACACACACACACACACACACACACACACACACACACACACAATAAAATAATCCGGTGCAATTCATGATGAAGGTATTAGACGCGCCATCAACAAAACAATACCTATATCGTCACAAACAAATAAAGTGGATTTCTTTTTTATCGATATCGATTGCTCTCTTTTTGCTTCTGTAGCTTAAAAATTCAAGAACCCAAAATGTGCAAAATATTGAAATGTCCATTATTCCAGAAGCAATTTTCCATTTCTTTGCACTACGCAGAGGCCCTAGAGGATGAGCGGTGTCTACTGAATGGCGTCCAAGCCAAAGGTGTGACAGGACTTTGACAGGCCCAGCAGCAACATCGACACACACGGCTTATTGAATGTTTTGTGGTGCGCTGACAACATTCTCGACAAAACCATTTCCCTGCCACCCGCCTTCTTGACCCCCACCTACCTAGGGGATCACAAATAAATATGACATGTTCCTATTCAATCACTCCAAGCAACCATTGTGCTAACCCCATCGCTTATCCGTGGGGCCGGGGCTGACACACACACACACACACACACACACACACACACACACACACACACACTCTCTCTCTCTATGATAGTCATCCACCCCCTTGGACACCCCACACACCTCCTCTTTCTATTGCTTCGGAGGAGACAAGCTTAGATCTTTTGTTCAGTCAAGGGGAGAGAAAAGTGGGCTTCCCATTTTCCAATTTCTGCCTGCCACTCCGCACTACGGCCCAAGTCCACTGGCGAGTCAATTTGCCAGTCAGGGTGCTGTGAGGAAGGGTGGGATTGGGACTGTGTGTGTGCAAGTGTGGGAGTGCAAGTGTGTGTGAGTGTGTGAGTGAATGAATGTGTGAAAGTATATCTACAGGCAATTTGTGGTGTGTGTGTGTGTGTGTGTGTGTGTGTGTGTGTGTGTCGTTTATCCAGGTGAGTGAATGAGTGAAGGTATATCTACAGACAATTTGTGGTGTGTGTGTGTGTGCCGTTTATCCAGGTGAGTGAAAGTATATCTACAGACAATTTGTGGTGTGTGTGTGTAGGTGTGTGAAGTGAGTGAAGGTATCTCTACAGACAATTTGTGGTGTGTGTGTGTGTATGTGCCGTTTATCCAGGTGAGTGAAAGAGTGAAAGTGTGTCTGACAGAGGCGTTGTTGTTTGTGTACAAGCGCCTGGGAGTGAAGGTGTGAGACAGTGGGTTTAACCTTGTGTCTGAGTGAGTGAGCGTTCTGTACAGAGTGTTCCTGTCTGAAATGTCTTCCAACAGAGGAGACAGTGGCCCTCCCCTGGTGCATGCCCAGTGGGATGATGGAAGAGTGGCTAAACAAGTCATCCACTGGACTGGGAGGTAGAATATGGATGTGTAGGTTGAGCAATCGTCTGTCTGTATGAAAGCAAGTGTGTGTGTGTTTGTGTGTGTGTGTGTGTGTATGTGTGTGGAGGCCCACAGCATGTCATCTGAGTAAGTGTGCAGATTTGTCTGAAACGCTCAGAAAAATGTAGCCGTCCGTGTGTGTGTCTATGTGTGTGTGTGTGTGTGTGTGTGTGGGGGGGGTAGTGATTTGGGGGTCACGTTGGAGCCTCATCTCTCAGAGTGAGCCTCTCTCTCTCTCCGCTGCAGACAGAAAACACCGAACGGCGTCTTTGTGCACGGCTGTGGCTCTTTCCTCTGGCCGACGTTTATGCAGGCAGAATAGCTAGGGCTCCCTTTTAGCACTCACACGAAATGACAGCAATTGCGTGAAAGCCTGGTCTCTGAAAAGAGCCTTTTGAATGGATCCGACACAAAACTATTTGCTATTTGATTTCATAGGGAAGGGGACGCAGTTACTCCTGTCTGAGTGCATTTACAAGTGAGTTTGCCTATTCAAATCCATTTGAGAAAATGAATCGTTCCCAGAACTAAAAGTGAGCCTTAAAAAAAAAAAAAAAAGGGCCCTGAAATCTGACGTTTTATGAGATCCTGACACATTATTCAAGGTGTTTCCAATGCGGATTTATAAAAAAGCAGTGCGTGTTCCTTGTTCATGAGGAGACACAAGAAGCGTAAAACATGGCTTATCTTTTCCAGCTTCGGAAACCTTGACATGACATTTTGAGCATTCAAGGATGCTTTTTATCCACCACGATGCAGAACAGTGACACTTGTGGATCCCTCACCTCTGGATTTCATTCCGATAAAGCGGTTCTCCACGATGTCAATCCGGCCCACCCCGTGCTTACCGCTAGAAAGAGTTCGAGAAAGAGAGCTGGTTAGTCGGACGACTTAAACACGTCTCCTTTCTCCTCCAGCAGATATCGAAATAAAAATTCTACGAACAATATGACTTCGAATCTATATCAACACAGCCCTTTAGGTTTCTTGTCAATACAAATGTATTCTGTCCTCCCTGTTAACTTTGTGCACAATCATGACCTAACCCTTTCATTGAAACAGCACGTGGTCATGTTATCTTCTCTGGGTGCGCTGTGGAAAAGACTCACACACTGCCACCCGGAGGCAACAGATTAAACTACAGCTCAACGACCTTTACTGCTGCTAAGCTTTAGTGGTTCCTGAACGGTTTGTCCACGAAGTTAAGACATCTAATAACAGTAACTTTTAATATAATAATTGTATCTGTTGGCTATAAAACTCAAAACATCTACATACAAAACAAGATTGGCGATTATAATAAATATCCTACAACAAATGACTAGTTAGTTGAAGCTTATATACTGATAAACTCCGTGACGCTTTGAATTTCACTTGGCAAAGTGTGGGGAATCCACCGCTCGGGTAGAGGTTTTGCTACCGCTGAGGCAAACTTGACAAAAACATACCATAATCCGAACTGCAAAATAACGGTTGCTAAGATAGAAATAGTACACACACACACACACATATATATATATATATATATATATATAAAATTTGACATGACTTGACTTGATATATATATACACACACTATATATGCATGTGTGTGTGTATATATATATACATAGTAGATAGTAAAAGATTTAACCAACCCAATTTCATTGAGGTAAGAGAAGATTTCCAAAGGTTTGTCTTTGGACTTGCCTTCCTTAACATGGGTCACCTTAATGGGCACGCCTGGCAGCAGAACAGGAAAAGGACAAGGGGAAAAAATTATATTAAACATGTTCATACATTACTTCATTTTTTGTTTATATGTTATATTTTAAAATGATGTTTATAATGTTCAAAAACAAAATGCTTTCCTAAATGAAGTAGACACAAGAAAATGGCTGACACGAAATAAACACTCCAAATTCACTTCACCACTTCAAACTAAGCCCGTATCCTGAAACATTTGTGTCCAGGAACCAAACAAAACACTTCATACTTTCATACATTCATTGCGTTTGCATCTGAAATGCTTTTTGTGCTTCCCATTTTGTCGATAAACGTTTCGACAATGTAGCCACGTCATTCATACAGTGCAATTGATGCGAGAAAGGGTGAACAGGCCAGAGTCGTCGAAAGGAATAGTGGGGGAATGTGAAGAGAGGAGATTAAAAGGGTGGCGGCAATTAATCCGAGAACACTTTTAATAGGAAGTGCTGGTGAGAAGTACTAATAAATTCAAAGTCCCAGCTCATTTGAAAGCTGTGAAATTGTGGGCGGAACCTTCCCTAATTGAATTACACACTCCTGCTTTGTGTCATCACCACCCATTTCTACCGAGCAGGTCTTTCGCGCCACTGAGTTTGGGGCTGTGCTTGGTTAGGGAGCAGGAGACTGATAGAAATTTTTTTGCTCGTATTGTGGCATAACAAACTTCGCGAAAAGCGTGGGTTCTCACACACACACACACACACACACACACGCACACACACATGTCTCGGGTCTTTCGCAAACACAGATGCAGAAGGTTATTACCTCTACCGGTCCACCTAAACCTAGCAGCACACACCACCACTTCTTAAGATGGCTGGCTTACTCACAGAAATACAAATTAAAAAAAAACACACACAAGTGAAAAGGTGGTGGAGAGGGAAGCAAAATGAGAGGTGGATGGCCGGAGTGGGAAGGAGGGATGTATAAAAACACATTGAATATAGTGAAAAATAAAAAAGTGGGCAAAATGGAAGAAAGCATGAGGAAAAATGTAATCTGCTGACGGTTCCTTCTTGATCCAAACAAGCAGCTCATTAGCATCCAACGCGGCTTGCAGTTGCCAATCAAAATCCAAAGGGCTTAAAGAAAGCAGTAACCCAGTTCTGTGCTGCCTTTCAGTCGGCCTTAAGGGTGTAAGCCCTGCTTGGACAGACACGTGAAGGACTTGACAAATATTTTCAGACAGGGGCATTGTCACCGGGCCCATTCCCATATCCCTGAGATCTCGGGTCGCTACCGAGAAAACTGGAAAACCTTCCCAGCGGCCGTTAGGGCAATTCGGCCGACGTTGCTACAAAGCCCCCCCCCGAGACCCCCAAATAGTTCATAATTAGATTAAAAGTTCAAATAAATTAAGTGAGGGTGTGAACGCAGGAAAGTTTGGGGTTGGCCCATCGTCTTCCACTCACTGTCTCCCTCCGTCTCCCTCTTTCTCTCTGTCTCTCTCTCTCTCTATTCGGTTCGATCTTTCACATGAGGACTTTTTTTTTAATATAGATTATTTTTTTCTCGTCACCCATGATCCTTTTCTTCAGTTTTGCCGCAGAACAGAGCAGACAATAGAAGCGCAGACACAGTTGTAGGAAAAATTACTGCTTTACATTTTTCCTCTCTGTCTTTTTCCTCAGCCCTTCTTTTGGGATGAAAGGAGGTGGTGGGAGAAAGGAAAGCAGATAAAGAGAGATGTGGAGAAGTGGCTGACAAAAAAAAAAAGTTCCTGTAGCTAAGAATTCTTCTTTATATATATATTTTTTTACATCAGTGAGAAAACTTTGGTGAGAAAGACTTGGCTGAAAAGACAGGAGGAGAAAGAAATGACACATTCTTGATTCACTGATCTTGTGCTGTGAAGAAGGAGGAGTGGGCAAAGGTCTTTGTGTGACCGACTAAAACAGCTTTTGTCATCGACGCTCCATAAAAGACAGAGAGAATATGTGTGAAAACACAGTCAAGCAAAGAAACCCCGCAAAACAAGAGAAGAGCCTACCGCCACTGCATCAACGCTTTACAAAGGAGCGTCGTACTAGTTAAACCAGAGAGTTTAACTTATACATTCTATCCTGCCTTTCCTGTTTTTTTAACTAGGAATTTACAGATATCAGGGGCTAACAAAAATGGTTGGGTACATAATAACATGATATAATTCTCTATATAAAGTGAACATTGTGTACAGGCAACGTGATGGGACAAGGTTTAAAACAGAAAAGAGCCATATTTATCATTAAAAAAAAACACGTTTAAATATGGGAAATAGGCCACCACTTGCGAGGGTACTTCAAGACCTGACAGGACATAAGAGCAGGATTTCAAGCTGCCTATGGTTTGGGCCAGTGGACCTCACTTCCCCTTAGCATTCACACACTCTCAATCTACCGGTCAACCCACCTTCTGTTTCTCTATTACGCTTAATCCTGCCATATAGGAAAGAACCAAGGAATTGTAATACCCTCTCAAATGAACTATTAACATGGCCAATAAAAGCTAAAGAGGCCGTCAATCAGAGAGGGTAGTGTCCGGTCGGCCATTGATGTTAGCCTTTAGCCTCTGCTAGCGATTGGGACATCTGTGCCCATAGCCCCCGGGCTCGGACGCTTCTCTTTTCATACTCACTCTGTGTCTGTGTGTGTGTGTGTGTGTGTGTGAGAGTGTGTGTGTGTGAGAGAGAGAGAGTGTGTGCAAACATCTGACACTTTCCATTGCTTAGCTTGGCTGGTAGTCATAGCTGATGAGGCTCTATAAGCCCTGGGAGGGCTTGGTGTGTTAGCTGGACTTAAGAGAGTCCGGCCCCAGGCCAGGCCAAAGCAAGACAGCCCAGTCCCCAGCAGGGGCCTAAGACGAGGGGTGACCTGTGGTGGGAGGGCCAGGGGTTAAAAAGGTTGGGCTGGTCAAATGGGAGAGCGATAAAAACATCAAGTCAAAGACAGCGAGGACTTGCGTCGTCAACCCTGGGGCTGTGACTGGGCTGGAGGGGACCACTACCTGGACTGGACTGGACTGGACTGGACTAGACTAGAGTAGACTGGACTGGGCTGGACTGAGCTGGACTGAGCTGGACTGGGCTGGACTAAACTAGACTAGACTGGACTGGGCGGGGCTGGACTCATGGGAGATGATGTCACCTCACATGACCTGGCTTTGAGATGACATGGGGTTCTAAAGCCTCACAGGGCCCTCCTACTCGTCTGGTCACATCTTAGGTTTGGAAGAGCAATTTGACTAAGCCATCGATTATGGGGCGTGTCAACAAGAGAACGCACCGACCGCAGCTAGTTTTCTTCCTGCAAATGCATTTAATCATTTAATCTATCGATTTTTGTTTCTAAGACGTGCTGCTCATGTTCGCAATGCAAATTGTGAAATGATATTTAGACACCGGGTAAATTGACTGATTCAATGGATCATAAGTCACTTTTAAGGTTTCACAGGTTTTGGGGCGAGCATGCAATTCTCATTCCTGGTTTTCAAAACACAGATAACATACAAAACCACTCGCACACCTTTTTTGAACTCAATCTCCAGCACGTCTGGGCTGTTGGGAGCATCCTCTGGGTTCTTGGTCATCAGGTACAGGTCAATTGGAGCGTGGCTCTAAAACACACACACACACACACACACACACACACACGTTAGACTTCATTTAATCCTTCACCTGTGGGCACAGAAGACCTTATATGAGGATCGTAGGAGGGAAAAAAAAGTCAATTGAGGTGTGGGGCGAGACGGGATGAGAAAGGATGATGAGCGAAAAGAACTGAGCGGTTGTCAAGATTGAAGAGAAAAGACAAAATCAATGTTCCATTTTTCTCCTCTACTTGGCTTCATTTTCTCCACATGGCCCATCACGACAGGGGGTGGGGTGCGGCAAGAAAGAGAGGGAGAGAGAGAGAGAGAGAGAGAGAGAGAGGGAGAGAGAGAGAAATAAAGAGAATGGGAAAACAGAGGTAAAAGCAGTGCAACGACCCACATCATGAAAACACAAGTCTAGTCAAAACATACCTGATAACAGGACAAAACCTACTCAAGCAACAGGAAACACTCAATAAGATTCACCAGCTGTAGATAGCAGCCCAAAAAAACAACAACAACAACAAAAAAACGCTCGGCTCCATCACCTGCCTCTCTCGCTTCTCTGAATGGCCTTTTCTTTTATTTCATTTTCAGATGAAGAATCTGATTTGATGGGCACTCTACCACCCCCCCCCCACCCCCCCACCCCCCCACACACATACACACAACGGGTCCACTCCTCACTTTCCAAAAAGTGTCAGAAGTTGTGCGGCACGAAAAACGTTTTGTCGTTTATCTTCCAGTTGGCGGGAGATGGGTACCATCCCAGCCAGCCGTGGTCGGGGCCTAAAATGGCAATAGCTGTCCTGCATTTTGCCCGACAACGACCACCCCCCTCCCCCCCCCCCCACCGCCAATTACACAGCATTAAGGCGAGACGATGGCCAATGTCTTCTGAGCTGAGGCAAATTGCAGGGGGACTATGCAAAATAACTACTGGGTGCATTTAAATGGAAACCTTTACCAGACCCAAAATCATCATACTATAACTAATCTTTGTTCGTTCTCCACATGTCATGCAGGAGAGAGAGAAGAAGAAGAAAAAAAAGAGCGGCCGCAATCGTTTCCTTTCCTTTTAACTAAACGCTAAAATTGACTTGGGAAAACCTCAGCCTCTCAACATTTTTCTCCCGTCTATTTTCTGCCTCAGCACCCCGAAAGATGCCAAACGAAAGGGAATAGGAGAGGGAAAAAATGACTACCTTAAAAAGCCATTTTGATGCATGCACTCAAAAACAACAAAAAAAGAGGTACCGTTTTATGAATGTCAACCAGGTGGGCACGGTGAAGGTCGGCTTTTGAAAACGGCGAGCTTCACATAGCGGTTTCTTTGCTTTAGGCCTATCAAAATGCTGAATCCAAAATGCAAGCGGTTTATAGATGGTTGAATAGGGTAGCCATGTGGAGGAAAGGTTGCATTCAGTGACCCTTAAGAGGACCCAGCTGTACCTTAAAACAGACGTTACTTTAATGAACTAACTTTGATTTTAAATTCATAAGCCTTCTTAATGTTTAGATCAAATCTGTTTACAATAATACAAAAAAGATATATTTTTAGAGTTTAATAGTAGCACATGTTCTGCAACAAAGACACCAGACAGCCGATTAGGATCCTAAAGTAAAACCAATCTTGTACATGCAGTAGGTAGATGCTGCCTAAAAGTAGACCTGTAATATTAAAGAACAAAACCAAAGCAGGTACTATCACATGAAAGAGAACGCACACCAGAAAGTTGAAGACATTTGTATCAATTGTACTTTTGCTGTGCCTACTCGTCACAGACCTAGCCTTCTGCTTCTCCGGACGTGGAGGGGAAGTGTTCGGACACGACGTGCAACACACACCAAACCCGAGAGCAGATCGTCCCGCTCCGGTCCGAAAACTCACAGGCACATGCAAGTTGAACCCCAGGCCAGCGTCGCCGTTGCTCACGAGAGCGAATGAGCGTAACAGGAAGGGGACGTTTAACGGGCAAGCCTCCCAGTGTACTGGGGATCAATGCATTTCAATAGCCGCCCCCCGCAAGCGGACCTGTCCCGGACCGTGACCCTGAAAGAGAGGGATAGGTAGAAGAGAAAGAGAGAGAGAGAGAGAGAGAGAGAGAGGGTAATGAGAGAGAGAGAGAGAGAGAGAGAGAGAGAGAGAGAGAGACAGGCAGAGAGAGAGAGACACAGAGAGAGAGAGAGAGACACAGAGAGAGACAGACAGACAGAGAGAGAGAGACAGAGAGAGAGAGAGACACAGAGAGAGAGAGAGAGAGAGAGAGACACAGAGAGAGAGAGAGGGGCATTGGTGGCCAATGGGGTGTAAAGCGCGCCATCGTGTAGCAGTACAGCGTCCCTTTGGCAGTCGTTTCGCACGTCCACCATGTTGTTGTAGTGTGGGGTGGGTGAATGCAAATCCGATCGACGGTTAAAGAAGGGATGTAAAGGAAAGATAGAAAAAAGAAGGGGGGGAGGGAGAGAGAGAGAGAGAGAGAGAGAGAGAGAGAGAGAGAGAGAGAGAGAGAGAGAGAGAGAGAGAGAGAGAGAGAGAGAGAGGGTTCAGGCACAAACTTAAAGCGAGTCCATCTTTCCACACGTTAACTGCCTCATTGGGTTTCAATCGGGTCTGTTAGGGCCCAAAGAAAGACAGAGGTGGAGGGAGGGAGGGAGGGAGAAAGAAAGAAAAAAGAGAGAGAGTAAGAGAGGGGGGTGGTAGTAGGGTAGAAAAGAAATCCTGACTCATTGGGCTGGAAATGACACCTAAATCACTCAGTTTTTTCCCCCTTTTGTAAACATGGCACAAATTGTGCTAAAACAATGTACTTGTGATGTGCGATGAAGGTTGTCATGTTTAACACCCAGTTACATTTGGTTAACATCCGGACATCAAGGATCCACAATCTCTCAGAGGCCTTACAAGAAAGAAAAAAAAAAACGTCATAGAAAAAGACAACAATAATGAAGGGTCGGTCAACTCTCACATGTCAAAAGCATAATATAAAAAAACAACTGTGCTGTCCAGAGGGTTCACAGCTAAGATTTTCATCTTACAAGTTGGAATGAACGCACATATCTGTTATGCGTGTCAGCGTGCACACACCTCACTGGACTCCCAACCCCCCACCCTCACACACACACACACACACACACACACACACACACACACACTTAACATCCCACCCGCATTCATCAACATCATTCCGTCGCCTGCAGGCGATCGGTTGGTCGCAGTAGCCAGCATAAAAACAAAAAAAAACATAGAAGTTTTCATTTCCTCTATGGATCGGGCGCCGCAGGTTACGCTCCCAGAGGCCGAGTCAGCCAGGGAGGTGTTGGTGGTCGGCCATGGAGCCCTGTAGACCCTCCCTAAACCTCCCCAACCCCCCCCACCCCTGCCCGATCAAAGCGTTGGCTGGGTTTACACCACAACACGGGTCTGCTCCAGAGTGGCGAGGGCCTCTTGACTGACAGAGGCCGTAATTAAGACGGGGGGGGGGATGTTTTAATGACTCGGGGCGAGGTGTTGCACTGCCTTAGGGGGTCCTGGCCACTCAAGCAGGTCTGAGACAGAGAGAGGGAGATAGAGAGAAACAGAGATAGAGAGAAACAGAGATAGAGAGATACGGGAGAAGGGATGGGGGGGGGGGCGGGGAGACGGGGAAAATAAGAGGAAGAGGGTGGACGGAGAGAAGGTAAGAGGAAAAGAGACTAGGTTGACTGAGAGCGAAAGAGAGAAGAGAAGAAAAGAGAAGCAGAAAATAAAAAAAGGGGGGCGGGGGGGCAGTTGGTGAGATAGAATACTGAAAAACACTTTGGACACAAGTACACTGTATCATAAATGAAGTAAAAAATGTAAATGAAAAATGACAGAACGAATATCATGAACATAGCACATTAACATAGCCCATTAAACGTCCTCATCTTCATCAAGAGACCTGTTCAAACAAGACACCGACTTAACCCACTAAACGCCCTCATCTTCATCCAGGTTTAACTGGGTGAGTAAACAAACAGTGCATTCAGTAAAGTCAGCCAGTAGCTTCTGGCCAGTAGCCGCGGGTCTTACCAGGAAGGATACAGTGACCCTCCCCGCGGGTCACCTGTCCTCCAGGGGCCGCCTTATCTGCCTAAAGGGAACAGGTGAGCGACCATTTAGACATTTCCTAATCCTGTTTGGGCAGAGAGGGGCCATTGTGTTCTCAGGTTGGGGGGTGGGAAGGGGGGGGGCGGGGGGCAGGAGAGATAAGTTGTGCACCTCCTACCATCGCTCCCTCCCTCACGAGCACACAGCCCACAGGGCTGTAACCAGAGTGCCTCAGACAGACTCCAACGCAGGGAGGAGACACCAGAGGACGAGATGACCTCGAAAAGGGAACACTGGCTGGACATTGTTCCGTCGCGTCAGGGAGCAGAGCTTTGATTGGCTCAATGAAACCATCAGCTTTCGTTTTGATTGAGCAACCGCTTTCCTATTGCTGCGTTGTCAACCCCTTGCGTGTTTTTCCTTGAGTCAAAGATTTTCTTTTAACTGATTACTGGGAGTCACTAAGATATGACATCATTGGTAAAAAAAACAAAAAGAGGTGCAGACACTAGGTGAGATTACAAAAAAAAAAGTGTCAGGGAATGTACGATTCAAATACATCACCTAGTAAAGCTGAGCATAACCTCGCAAAACACCCAGATGACCCAAAAAAAACCTTCCACTACAACAACATCCTGACCATAGTTCGGTTTAAAACGAACTTACTGTTAAACTAACAACATCCCATAAACGGGTGAGAGATGAGATAACAACGCTTAATACATGCAAATTACTGAATCATTACAGTCTCCGACCAGATCATATCACGCCCTGGTTAATATATTCTAATCCCTTTACCACATTCAGAGCCTCACACCATAAATATTTCATTGTATTTAAGGCCATTGATCGATTCATTGTGGGAGTGAATGGGCCGAGAGAGAAAAAAAAACATGAATGAAATCAATTACACAATACTGTCATCGTACATCGCTATGCTATTGAATTCATTCCCCCCCCCCCTTCTTTCTTCTCACCGCGTTTCTCCACGGGGAGAGCAAGTTGAGAGTAAGAAAGACGAGAGAACAGGAGAGAGAGAGAGAGAGAGGGAGAGGGAGAGAGAGAGAGAGAGAGAGTAAGAAAGACAAGAGAACAGGAGAGAGAGAGAGAGAGAGAGAGAGAGAGAGAGAGAGAGTAAGAAAGACAAGAGAACAGGAGAGAGAGAGAGAGAGAGAGAGAGAGAGAGAGAGTAAGAAAGACAAGAGAACAGGAGAGAGAGAGAGAGAGAGAGAGAGGGAGAGAGAGAGAGAGAGTACGGATCCCCCCTGGTTTAAAGTGTCCCTTCCCTCCTAAAGCGGGGGACCCTTTGCCCCGCTGTGACACCCTGTCCATTGGGAGCTCATCTGTCTGGTCCGCCGCCTTTGTACTTTACTGTTACTGGTGACATTCCCGTGTCACGGTGTCACGCTGAAATGGCTCCCCTCCCACGTCGCAGCCCCGCGGCGGCGCAACCAGCAGGGTTGGGAGGACAATGGAGGGCCACGAAGACTCGGTCCGGGGCCCCGGGAGGCCCCAGCTGGGCACAGCACCCTAACCCTGCACCTCCCCGCGTCGGCTCCCATGAAATCGGAAATTAGGCGAAGCGTCGCTGACGACAAGTCAGTGTCTGTGTGTCCTGGGCTCTTCCCAGGGCCCGGCGAACCCTGGGTGAGCGCAGAGCGACACAGAGAGAGACAGAGTTTGATGGAAAATAGAGAGAGAGAGAGAGGGAGAGGGAGAGGGAGAGAGAGAGAGAGAGAGAGAGAGAGAGAGAGAGAGAGAGAGAGAGAGAGAGAGAGGGAGCCGAGGAGGGATGGCCGCGTCGGAGGTTGTTAATAGCGACCTCTGTGCACTGTCGCGACCCCTGACCCCTACACAGACCAAGCCATCAGTGCCGACCCTGTGTTCTGTGTGGGCCAGAGTTTGGTTTGTCTGTGGTGGGGCCGGTGGGCCTCTTTACTGGGTTTACTCAATGGGGCTCAGACGAAGACACTAGAACACAACACGCACACCACACACACCACCCCACAGACACACACCACACACACACCCCCACACAGACACACACAGCACACACCACACACCACACACACCACACACAGCACACACCACACACACCCCCACACAGACACACACCACACACACGCACGTAAGGGAAATCAGTAACGGCCACCTGTTGACTGAAACAAAAGCTTGTTTTTTTTTTAAATATAATGCATGCATGACTGGTTCCTGCTCTCTAATGGTTGTGGTAGTCGATCTCGCATTCTTAACAGGAAATAGAGCTTACCTTAGGATTCTCCAGGATGCCAGACTCATAGCTGTCAAAACAAACAGATCAATCAAATTTACATTAACACACTTCTATAACCTAGGGAATAAATGCTGATACATGTATTGAGTAAAAAAAAAAAAGGCATGAACTGTGACGCAATTTGAAAATCTAAGGCAAGAAAAAAAAATTAAAGACATATTCTGTTCCATCCCCCCTCGCACAACAGCAGCTCAAAGCTAGCTGCTAGATTGCTCTTCCTCAATGGACAGACTCGAGTGCTTATGCATCTGTGTCCAATGCCCATATACACAAATAAAACAACCAGTTTTTATTTTTATCTCCGGTGGTGGCTTTCACCTGATGTGCATGAGGTTGGCGTCCATGCTCCAGGGAGACTTTGGAGTCACCGGCACTGGGATCCCATGTTGCTGCACGAAGAGGATGGGAAGAATCAGTGGCCATCTAATAATTCATCCTAATTCATTATAGTAATTCATTTGAGTATTTATTCTTTACTAATAGGTAGCCAGTTAACACAAAGACACACAACGAACAGACAGACAGACAGCTATCACTCACAGCAATCAGCCTGGATGATACCACGGCCACCAATTTGCGCCAGACTTGCTCATTACACACCAAACACACACACACACACACACACACACACACCAAACACACACACACATACTCCAGTTCTATTGCCAGTGCCTTGGTCAGGGCACTGGTAGGAGTATTAACCCTGGCATGTTTTTTGATGGTGGGAGGCAACCGGTGGAAACACACACAAACACGATGAGAACATGCAAACTCCACACAGAAAGGACCTGGGATCAGGCAGGGTTTGAACCCAGGAGCTATTTGCTGTGAGGCAAGTGTTAAGCACAGAGCCACCGCGCTGCCCCATAAGACCCACTGTTCAATTTCAACAAGGTTTAATGGCCTATAAATATATATACACACACACACAGTCTATATATATATATATATATATATATATATATATATATATATATATATATATATATATATATATATAGATAGAGAGAGAGAGAGAGAGAGAGAGAGAGAGAGAGAGAGAGAGAGAGAGAGAGAGAGAGAGAGAGAGAGAGAGAGAGAGAGAGAGAGAGAGAGAGAGACCATGAAACCTTGTTTTATATATATATATATATATATATATATATATATATATATTAAACTATTAGTGATTTTCACATTCGGAAGTTATCTTTATAGACGGGCAACTAAGCTTCTAGAGCTATACACCCGTCATTTTCTTCAACATCAAGAGCCCCCTCTGGTGAAGAATTTGTGACATGACACCTCAGGGGCTCACAAAACTCAAATTCAAAGTTAAGGGTTTCTAAGGGATAGTTTTTTTCCTTCACATTATTGTAACAGCCTTACTTCACCTGAAAAAATAGTAGAATTAGTTGTTCATGCAGGATGAGGGGGGCAGCAAATGAGTTCTTATAACATGTGAAAGTCACGGTTTAGCAATTTCACACTTTCTTTACTTTACACACTTGCCTAAAACGTTTGCACAGTACTGTATATATATATATATATATATATATATATATATATATATATATATATATATATATATATATATTTAAATGAACGAAATGAATGAATTTTCCTACAGTGTTAGCTCACATCAAATATAAGAGTTCTTCAAGCATGTGCTATGTCAGTGCAAGCGCAAGAAGACATGTACATAACTCTGAGAAATACGTTTAATATAACAGCGTGTAATAGGTGCTACAGTCACAGGGATTAAGGTGTGAGTTTTATTAAACGTGTTACCTGAGCATACTCCATGAGGTCCTTTCTCCCACGGAAGCGATTGTAGAACTCAGGGATCCTCCACGGTGCAATGATCTGGAAAGACAGGAGATCCAAAAGACATTGAAATTCAAAATAAATGGTTCATGTATATATATATATATACCGTACTGTGCAAACGTTTTAGGCAGGTGTATAAAATGAGAATGCTTTCAAAAATCAAAGTGTTAATGGTTTCTTTTTATCAATGAACTAAATGCAAAGAGAATGAACAAATAAACAATCTAAATCAAATCAGTATTTTCGGTGACCACTCTTTGCTTTCCAATTTTTGCCAGCATTTTTTCACATCTGCCTAAAACGTTTGCACAGTACTGTATATATTGGCAAAAGTGTCTTGTAATAGATAATGTATAAAAAATGCTAAATAACATTGATAATGTATTGCTGGGGACGGTGAATGTAAGACTGACCTTGACCTCGGGATAGAGGGCATAGCAGGTAAGCTCAAAACGAACCTGGTCGTTTCCCTGAAAGAGATCCACAACCATTCGGCAACATGGTAATAATGTACAACAAGTGGCCAACCAGCACTCGTCAAACTACGAAACACCATACTGAAATAAACACCAAAGGATTTATAGAAGTTACTGAGTAAAAATGAAGGAATTCGTTTGAAGGTTTTAAATCACAAGTATATGGGATTTATTGTTCAAGTCAAATCATGATTACTTTTATTCTAAAACCTTTTGACCGATTTGGTGTAAAATATATATTCAAAGGACACCATCTACAGGCCGAAAGAGGAAAGTACATTTTTAAACCATAATCGATTACGTCAATCGATACATTTCCTCAGTTAAGAGAGGGAGAATTACACCTCTTTTCATTGATCACATGACTACCATGCCTTCAGTAGAATCTAAAACATTCCCAAGTATGTTCATGAATTATGGATAAAATCTACAGTTCTTACATTGGTATTGCTCATGTTCTGCATTTTGCTGAAACAACAACAATTCACGTATAATCACGTATATACTCATTCTGGTAAGTTTCCATTGTAAGCGATACACAGACCTATGGGTGTATCACGCACCTTAAGCCTGTGTGTCCTTAGTGGCAATCTCTTAAAGCTTGGTGGTGATTGTGGAGGTGTAGGTGGTGGTGGGGGTGGTGTCAGCCCCTGTGTCCCTAACCCTCCCTCACCTTTCCCGTGGCACCGTGGGAAACATACTGGGCGCCTTCCCGTTGGGCGATTTGGACCTGGCGACGGGCGATACAGGGTCGCGCCACCGAGGTGCCCAGCAGGTAGCGGTCCTCGTAGATGGCGTTGGCCTGGACCGACGGCCAGATGAACTCTTCCACAAACTCAGTCCTCAGGTCCTCGATAAAGACCTGGGGAAGAAGAGGAACGGATGCACAGGGGGGGGGAGGGGGGGGGGACAGAGGGAAAGAGGGACGGGAAGGATGAGAGGAAGAGAAGGGATGTTACTAAAGTCATTGGACAGTAATAGTTTCAACAGCGACCGGAGAAAAGGTGTTTTTACACTGAACATAAACTCGATAATTGATGACACTCGTCTATCAAGGTAGCGCATTGTTTCACCACAGTGTCAAATGAAACTACTACCGCGAAGCAAGGCCGTTTGTAGCTTTTGGGGGGCCCTATGCGAAATATTGTTTGGGGGGCCCCTATTTTGTGAAACTATTGTAGGGGAATCCCAAACCCTCTAAGGTGGTCCGGGGGCATTCATTTAACATTTAGATGCATCAGTCTGGTGCCCTTTAAGAGATCTGTGGAAAATATGTGCATATAGTTGTTTTCACTCAGCACACAAGGGTGGTTGGTTACCAATACAGACTGGTCAGATTCCTTTCTAGAGAAAACAAAAGACTAAAATGACAGCTTGGGGGCCCCTGGTTGCTTCGGGGGCCCTATGCAACCGCATAGTCCGCATTTAGCAAGAAACTGCTCTGCCGCAAAGTACAAAATGTTCTGGCAAGGTTGCTGGGGCCCATGCCTTCAAACAACTTTGCTGCTTTTTGGTTAGGTACAGAATAACTGGATATTTATCTCACCTTCTTTGCTCCCAGGCTCTCCGCCTTTTTTCGAGCCGCCTCAAAATCTTCCTCCTGTCCAATGTTAGCCTGCAAAAAAAGACCATCCGAATCAATAGGATGACATGGAAACGGCATGACCAGTCCGGTCGCTACCAGTCAGCAAAGAAAGTTCATCCATCGGTGTCAATTTGCAGCGGTTTAGAAGTCACCAGGAATAATCACAGTGTTAGTTGCTATAGCAACGGCCCATGCCGAGCACCCACTGTTGTAAAGAACCCCGTAAACATCCTCATTAACTCAAGCACCAGGAGGAAGTCAAGAGTGTAAATGCTTCCCTCACCCCCATTACAATTAGCAATGGGCTCGCCATGAAAAACACAAGATTCCATTTCATCTGATAAACACTTCAGGGTAAAATTTGCATAGGAAGCCTTGGGGCTTCTAGGCACTTCACACAGGGACATCTAAACATCCAATCCTCTCCATCGAGTCGAAGAGAAAAGCTGCATTAAACGTAGTGAACTCAGCACTTTTCAGAGAACAGTCTACATTTCATTCCCTGTTCTCGGTTTTGATTTCATTTCCTGAGGGTTTTATTATTAGCCTCCTCGCCCCAGGGAGAGAAAAAACCGAGGGCTCTAGCGAGGGAGGTTGTTGATTAGCTAGTGAGTGCTTGCTTACAGTGCAAAAGTCCTGAATTTTAGGATTCAGATCACGCCTGTTGACCTGACAGCACCGTCTCTCTAGTCTCCAAACGCAGCTCGAAAAAGACATTTACATCACAGATTTATGTGGACCTTCATCTTTAAAAATATCACGACGGCAAGGCATGGTGTCACATAAATTATTGCAAAGGCAAATCCCAACCAGGGTAAGATAATATAGATAATAGATAGATAATAATAATACAACAACACTTTATCTGTCAACTTGGGGTCAACATTTAACGGGAAACCATCCAACATGAAGGAAAAAGCTATTGAGAAAAAAAAGGATATTGACATTAATCTGTGTTTTAAAAGATTTATAAAAAAAAAAAAAACATACTTTGCTCCTAATAGAACTTTGCTGTTAAAGAATAGGCCTAGCACTTTTTGGTTAGATAGATGCTGTAGCGCAAGGATGCCATCTCAACTAAAATGATGAGGAAAAGTAAGCACAAAAATGAAAAAGGTAGTTATAAGGGACAAGTGTAAAATGTATTATTTCTGCACATCTCTTTAATCTTCTGGGTCTCAAACACTAAAAACGTAGCAAAACCTTTTCACAATCATAATTCCCTGCCAAAAAAGTAACAGTAGAGTTTCACATACTACATAAATCTAACAGCAAAAATGTTTTATCAGTCACAGTTTAAGGGTTAAGTTTAGATAACGTACATGTTTAAAGACATTTTAAACCAACCCACCCAGCATGGCCACAATCTCTGGCGAATCACTTGCATGAAAAGTTAGACAAGAGGAAAATCTGCATGGTGAGCAGTTCTAACCTGGGCCAAAGGCACAAAGTTAATCCATCTGGCTTTGCAATGGGATTAAGTATTCAAAAAAGCCCCATGTTTAGGGGGTTACTGTTGACTTTCACCCTTGATGAACCCATGCGTTTTGTTATACATCAGCCCAACTAAAGCTGGCCAGGATGGTTGTCAGCTGGTATGTCAGACGAAGACACACACATGTTGCACACAAACACCTGTTGAACCCAAACACCTGTTGAACACAAACACCTGTTGAACACAAACACCTGTTGAAGACAAACACCTGTTAAACACACGAATCTCTTACCAAGTATGTGATGACATCATACCCCTGCTCCTTCAGCCACACCAGAATACAAGAAGTGTCCAGTCCCCCACTGTACGCCAAAACCACTGTCTCTTTGGACATGATGACGTTTTTCTGGTAGACCCTGTCTCCAAAACCAGGTAGGAATAGTAATTAACAGATTTCTGCAGGAATGAGCAAATACAAAAGCAACGAGGATGCGTTGAAAGGTCGAATACAACCCGCTAAAAAGCTTTGGGGAAATATCCAATAAATGAATAGATCTGAATAGTGATAATACATTTATTGGGTTACCATTTCATTATTTAGAATCATTTTGAGTGACGTTTAAAGACAAACAAGCCAACAAGTCATTTTTGTCATGCCCTCTCTATATAATAATAATAATATAAACGTTTGCTAGCAAAACAGTTAGGCTACTCGACGATGGATGAAAAAGAGTGCGTCAGACATAAATTCATTTAAAGGGGGAAAACATTCTAGACGTAAATGGCTTTTCCCCAAATAATCCCGCTTGCGTTCCATTGATAATTGCAAATTGAAGAAAAGATGCCTAGCTCACAATCGCGAACCAAAACCCACGAGCGAAAGGGCGGGGAAGCTGGTTCTTCTTTCACTGACAACTGTGCTATGGAATGAGACAAGCTCCCCTACAGTCTATTTCTTAAATCTCAGTATGCATTCAAAATATGCAGCTAAATAGCTGTTGCATGTAAGATGCGCTTGCCTAAATGCAGCTAATAAATAAACCGTGGTCTTATATCCCTGTAAAAAAAAAAAGACAAGAGTTACTTACAAACTGTTGATGTTTTCTAGGTGAAACGTCAGACAGAGTTGCTGGCTAGCAAGTGAAGTAAAACACAGCTGTCTCTTGCAAAGAGAAGCATGCGTGCGGCAGTCTAGCCAACCAGAGTCCTTCTTTTACAAGTGGGGGTGGGGAATTGTCAACTTGTTGTGAGCATGCTCCCCAATTCCATTTTTTTTCCACAAACACATCACAACAATATTGGAACTTGGTTCTGAAGTTTTTTATGAGAGACTTGAGGACACTTGGGGGCTGTTCCAGACCGTCTACCTGTATGTATACGTCATACTAGAGTGTAGACTAAACAATTATGAATTAAATAAAATGAATAAATAAAATATATAAATAAAATAAAAATGTGTCGCAATGTAGTACACAGTGTAGTATTTTCTGCTAAATTATTGATATAGTTTCAACCAAAACAAGCACATTCTTCAACTCCCATATCCTTCAATAGAATTTTTAATTGTTCAACAGAAACAAACTGTTAAACCTTGTTTAATTTGTCTGAAAGCAAATTTTCCAAGTTCTGTTTTCACCTTTGGGCTTTCAATGGTGACATAGTCCTGTGAGCGCGTCCCATGATAACTAGATGTGTGCTTTAAAAGAGAACTAAGGTAAAACGGCAACTTGTAAACTTGTGGCAATGCCTTGTAAACAAAAAAGAGACAATGTTTTTCTTTCCTATCATGAAGAGAAGACTATCCTACTTTCTTATAGTCTACAATTATGAGTTCTAAAACTATCCCCAGTAACAAAACGCAATGCACTGTGGTAAACTGCATCAAGGGACATTAGAATAGGTGGGGCTGCATGCATACACAATATCAACATAGTCCATAACTGACAAGAGGATTGATTTTACCATTGTCTTTCTGTTTTCGAGAAACAGCACGATCTTATCCTATCAAGAGCTTCAAGTCTGCCCCTCGCCTTCTTTGTGAGTTCAAGCACGAGTCTTAAATTACAACTTTTCATCTAGTGAAATTCCCAAGTATTTGTAAACTGTAATACGTACTTCATTTAGGGAGCAAATACTATACGCCTTATAATACAACTTTTTGGCCCTTGATTAAAGTATATATTTAGTATCTTATTCATTAGGGATTAATATCAGATCTCTTAGGGACTGAATTACACAAGTAAATGCCCTTGTAAGGTTTAACATTGCCGATTCAAAGGACGGCGCACAACCGTTGCAACTTCTAAACACAATTGTCTCTACTTATGTGCCACTGAACCAGTGAAAACATCCTCATCAAATGTACTATTTGTATTACGCTGTTGACAATGCAAGTCCAATAGTGGTTTATGTTGTATAAACTAAGTGCCACTATGGGGGCATAAGGCGATTTGCTAGATGGACTACTAAGGCAACGGTTTCTGATTCCCGCTAGGGAAAGCTTCTCATTTTGGGTTCCTGCATAGTGACATTTCATGTCATTTGTACGAATGTAAGTGCGTTCATTTTAATACTAGGCCTATATGTTCATGTGACCTATGTGAGAATGTAAGATGCCTGTTTTTTTGCCGCTTTTGCTGACATTTGGAACGGATGTTGTAAAATAAACACCCCTTGGGTAGGCCCTATAGCTTTAGACAGTTTCACTTGAGATTACACCCCCCCCCCCCCCCCCACACACACACACACACACACACACAAACACACACACTCTCACCCGTGCACATTTACTACCATGCCTTCTCCATGCAGTGTGTTGTCTTCATCTATTTCCTTAAACCGGATTGGCCTTCAGCTATAACCTGCACTCAATTTCTTCCCAACGCCAGGACAAGCTTGAAAGATAAGGGATTTGTTTTTCGTGAAGTAAAAAAAGCAAGAATGTGGTTGAACACACGAGCAGGTTGCTTTATTGTACAGAGGCAGTGCAAGTCCCATAACCGCCATTCACAACCCATTCACCATCTCTCCTTGTGTTCACCATTAGCTTCCTTCAACGACCCCCCCACTCACTAGCATTGACTGTCACGTGATTGTCCTGACGTGTTTCGGTATATGTGGATGTGTGTGTGTGTGTGTGTGTGTGTGTGTGTGACTGTGCATGTGACTGAATTTATGTGCGTGTGCGTCTCTGTGTGTGTGTGTGTGTGTGTGTGTGTGTGTGTGTGTGTGTGTGTGTGACTGTGTAATGTATGTGACTGTGTATTTGTGTGTGTGTGTGCTCTGTCACTAAATGTGACTGTCAGTCTCATGATAATAGGCTCTTCTACAGCTGAACGTTCTTCTTTTTGATTATCTGTTATGAGAGAGAGAGAGAGAGAGAGAGAGATTGACAGATTGAGCGAGAAAGGGAGAGAGAGAGAGAGAGAGAGAGAGAGAGAGAGAGAGAGAGAGAGAGAGAGAGAGAGAGAGAGAGAGAGAGAGAGAGAGAGAGAGAGAGAGAGAGAGAGACAGAGACAGAGACAGAGACAGAGACAGAGACAGAGACAGAGACAGAGACAGAGACAGAGACAGAGATAGAGAGAGAGAGACGGTTCTCTCTGTCAGTCATCAGAGTGGAGAGTAAAGGTCATTGCGAGCCAGGCGGCTATGTTGGACCTAAAACACCGGTCGGACATTACAAACCTGTTTCATTTCCGTTCAATTATATTTTAACTTGGCAAAAGTAGAGGCTTATAGTATATAGTAGTAGTGTATAGGCATATAGTATAGAATAAAAGTCAAACAGCCTGAAACACGGCATTGGGCTGTGTTCGGAATCGCCTTCAAAGCATCCTTACCATTGTATTTGACGAAAAAGGAGTAGGCAGTATGCCAACGGTACAAAGTAGGCCCTATGTGGAAATCGAGTATGGAAAAAGTTCCCGTATGACATACTATATTTGGGAACATTTTGAGTACCTGAGAGATGATCTATCTATTCTATCTCTACGAAGTTCCCTCTCTCAGGAGCCTTCTGTCACAACTTTTCGTCACCATGGTTTCAAACCAGCCACTGTCGTTCGCTTCAGCAACTGTTGTCATGACCCACCAGCTGTTGTTGGAAGTAGAAATCTTACTGCAGCATTTAAGACAGTAGGCTTAGAGTATGTTCATTCGGTGACAACAAATTTACCTCGAATTTTTTTAAGGTTCTTTCATTCTTTTAGGCATATTTGACTGGACATCACATATGGGTGACGTAATATCCTCAAGGCCTATTTCCTTGATAATACACCTGTTAAGTAAAGCAATATATCACAGAGGATAGTGAAGGAATTGTTTGCCTTGTCAAATTCACAGCACTGATGGTGACAGGCTACACAAGCAACAGTGTGGGCCTATGCCTTTGGAGAAGCAAATAGCCGTTGATCTTCTCACCTAAGAATAAACTAGGCTAAAAGTTAAAGTCCCCAAAAACCCTAATGTTACGGCATGGCAATAAACTGCATTTGTATGTGTAATGTAAACAGTAAACGTTTACATTATATTAGAGTAATTTAGTGACGCTTTTATCCACGTGGCTTATAAATATTGTTTTCGACAAGAGAAGGTAAAAAATCGGGAAAAAAAAAAAATCTGCCACAGAGCAACAAAGTATGGAGATGTGTCTGGCTTCGCGAGAGTGGTGCATCCCTGACACAATCGCTTAAGAGCGATGCAAGTGCCACATCAGGGTACAAACATATAGTCAGTGTATACAAATGAAGTACATCCAAGCCAAATATCTCACGTCTCTTAATTGTTAAACACACAAATTATAATACTCGAGCAATCGAGCACGGGCAAATACTGAACTAGGTAAAAGAGCCTTTGACTTCAATGCTCCATATAAATGGAACAGGTAGCAACAAACATTGTTTGCATTTCCAACTCTTATCAAGAGAAAAATAGAAGCCATATTTGTAACTGAGTCGAGTGTTATTGAGTCTGATACATTGCCTTAACTCTCTTAAGTTTAATCATTTAATTTGTTGTTTGTTATTAGTTACTTGTAACTTGTCTAAATGTTTTAATGTTTGATGTATTGTAGCCTAATCCAGGTTGTTGATGTAAATTAACTTGTTTTCAGTCAATTTACCTGGTTAAATGTTAAAATAAATAAATAATACATCTACAGTGCTAAACTTCACATATCCAAAATCACAAACATTAAACAAACACACCATTTAACTGATTAAATAGTCCATTTACCAAGCAGCATATAGTAGGAAGGCAAACGCCTTCCTACCCTCCGGGAGGCGCTACGGCAGTCTCTGTTCAAGGACCAGCAGACACAGGAAAAGCTTCCTCGCCGCGGCTGTCACGGCCCACCCACTGCCTCCACTCCAGTGATAGAGAAGATACCCCCAGTATACTTACACTTTACTCGCTTACATGTTTTTTTTTAATTAATATATATATATATATATATGTCTTTATGATTTATATCAATATTTATTGACATGTAGGCCTACATGTGTATATACACTCTGCACATAAACGCTTTTTGCGTTGGTTAGATGCCAATCTGCATTTCGTTGCTTCAGTACTCTACTCTGCAATAACAATGAAGTTGAATCTAATCTAATCAAGAAATACTAAACTGGTATTACATGAAGTAGATGAAACACATTTTGAGAGGCTTAGTGTTGGAAATGAATATTTCGCATTCTCCCTATCGTGCCTTGGAAGATCTGGAAGATCGCCCTCCCCATTCCACTTTAAAATGAAGACCACTGAGCCAAGTTGTTGCGTTTTAATTTTTTTCTCCATGATCTCCAAAAAACAAAACACAAATGATCAAAAATACAATATAAACTTCTGAAAATCAATACACTGAATCTCTTTTTTAAATTTTCTTACACAAAGCAAAAAAACACTGAGCAAAAGACAAAGTCACGGTGGCAATTGACTTTGGTCAGTCCTGTTTACTTATCTAGATCATAGAATATGGTGTTTCACACATGTTGAGCGCCTCCCTCTCTCTAGTGCCCTCATCATAACACAGTTTACTAGTTAGGCATTTGCAAACCACGTACAGTACAAAGTGCCCAGGGTAAGAAATCCTAAAGTTAACTGTGTAGCAATATTGAATGAACCGCAATTTCAATCCACTGTAGATAGGATAATATAGAACTTTTAACTTCTCCCTGCAAAAACATATTTCCCATATACAAAATCGAGTCAATTAAGACCGAAGTGTATTGGCATATGAAGGCTGGAGACTCAAGGGGATGGAGATTCAAACGCTGGAAAAATGGCAACCTTGAGAGCGGGAGAGTAGTTACGATTTCAGTGCCTTAAGCCGCAAGACTAACATGGTGAGCAAGTCTCAGGCAGTCAAATATCCGATAAATTCTGAAAAAAATGATGTATTTCAGGTTCACCGATCTGATAAACTTACTCACTACGTTGAAAATATAATGCACAAATATGTGGCCAGTTTCCGACAGTATCCGTAAAACTTGGTCATATTTATCTCCTGTAAACAAAATAATGATATTTATTCATAAAACTCTCTCGCAAATCAGTTGACTTGCACTTCTGACACGGATTATTCAACCAGACATATTTGTTTCGTTTATTTCTTTTTGGCGCCAAAAAAGGGGGGACATAAATATGAAAAAGGCGTGTACAAAAATCCAGTATCAACCGTAATGAACTTGAACAGCAAAAACAACTAACAACGAACAGCAGCTGGGAAAAAAGTGTGTCCGATGAGAGGGGACCAGGAAATGTGGAGGTGGATTTGAATGGCCCGGGGGAAAAAATACAAATAAAAAAAAAGAACGAATTGACATGTACCATGGCAGGTCTTAAAAAGACAGGGAGGGTGGGGTCCTTGTGTCCAGGAGAAAGAGGAGAGTCTCAACTTAGTGGCGTCAACAATCCTCTCGTCTCCTCGCTCTGGTTTTCCTACCACTCTTTCTTTTTCTCGTCCATGGAGACCCCTCCAGGCCCCAACGCCACCACCAGCAGCAACCCGCCGACGACCGAGGTGGTCTGGAAGAAGTCGTACTTCAGGAAATCATGCATGGGCTTGTAGGCGGGCACCATCCAGAAGGCATTGAAGTAGACGTTGATGGCCAGCAGCCACACGACCAGGGTCAACGCTGCCAGCTTGGTCTTGAAGCCGATGGCCACCAGGATGATGAGCGCCGTGCCAACCATGTTCTGGAGGATCTGAGAGGGACGTACAGAGGAAGGCTTCGGTTAGGAGCGGGACCACTGATTAGGGTGGGATAGTGAGTGTTTAAAAAAAAAAAAAAAATTACATATCAGATTGTACGAAAGAAAAATCTACTGATGCTAAAGCATTTGTGAGGGAAGAAATACGATTTCTGAAGTATCATTTTGATGGATTTAGATCAAAAAGATATATTTACATTTTGGTTTTTATGCTACAAATATTTAACATTGATTTAAAAATAACAAAAGTACCTGCACAGCTTGTTGTTCTTATGTAACGTATATTGCCCCCCCCCCCCCCCCCCCAAAAGTCAAACATTTCTTTGCTTTCAAAAGAGAAAAGTGCATCGCGTAACATATGAATACATCTTTGACGCTGCCTCACTAAACACAACCGACAGAGGCCAGAGCAACGATAGGGGTGAGAGACGGATCGACACTCCTGTGATGGTACTCACAGAGAAGAAGCTGGGGTCAAAGTGTAACAAGGTCATGAACATGAGAACCAGAAGGACCCTGCCACCCAGCTGCATGTACTGCTTGGGCGAGCTTTCCCCCATGGACGGCACGCCGGCGAACATGCTCTTCCCTTCCGATCGCGACTCAGCCAGCAGCAGCAGCAGACCACCGCCCAGGGCAAGGTTCCTGACAGGAGGAGAGGGGAGGAATGGAGGGAGGACGGAGAAATAAAAGGAGAGTGAGAGAGAGAGAGGGGGGGGGGGTTAATAGGGGGGACAGTAGGAAGATGGAGGACAGTTGAGTATAGGATTGTGTGGGGAGTGGAACGTTTACACTGTGGAGGTCGAACGGTAATAAATAAATGTCTTGACATTGACCAAGAGACGGATGTGAAGTACAGATTAAAAAGAAGTTCACAAAAAGGATGCATGCGATTTAAACCCAGGTCCTTGGACAAAAATGACAAGGAAATTAACCTACCTCATCAAAAATTTAAGGTCCCATAGAATGCTGTAGGCAACGGTCTACGTCGAGAGGGGGAAAAAATAAAAAGAAAGGTCATTCAAAAATCAAACAAGACTAGTGTACACTCATTGGACGGTTGGCTGCAACTTTACCCACTTAACTACTGCAGTAATAATTCATTCATAATAATGATTGATTACACTTGCTATAGCGCTTTTCTAGACACCCATAGCGCTTTATACTGTAGTGGGACTCACAGTTAGGTCGCCAATGTGTAGCACCCACCTGGGTGATGGCACGGCAGCCAATTTAAGACCAACTGAACAGCCATGATGGACAGGTTAAGGGATAGATTATCTGACTGAGAGCTGAGGGGAGGGTTAGGTGGCCATGACAGACACAGGGCCAGAGAGGGAATTTATCCAGGACACCGGGGTTGTCCCCTACTCTTTTCGAGAAGTGCCATGGGATTGTCTATAACTACATTGTAATATGCTGTATCTGCTCTGTAGTACTAATAAGGGTCCGGACAAGACAAGTATCTTACTTCTTCCTGCTCCATTTCGGATAGGGGATATTTATTTGTGTCGTTTATTGAGAATTCATTGTTTATGTTAAATGAAGTGAATACATGTTTGAAATAAACAAATACGTAATAAATAAATACATAAGTACTGTTGTGACCTCTCGCCTCTCAAATCATGCTTGAAAAAAAATAGCACATGGTATCAAAGTTTGACTGGGTTTGGACCGGGCCCATCCAACACGGAGTTTTGGTTTTTCTACCAGCTGCTTGTCAACACCACAAGCAGCCAGTTAATTGAAGGGATTGAAGGGAGTGCCAAGTCAGCATAAGGAGGGTTCTAGCAGGCTTAGAATACAGGCGGAGCACAAGTCTAGACCCTTGTAAACTGGCCGACTCCAAATGCAAATAGCAACATAGCTAAGCTACCTGGCCAAACCCGGCAGGAGGATTTTTGTGATTTTGGAGGGGCTCAAGAGGGTTGGACTCATTTCAGTTGAGGGGGTTGTCAAAAAGCAATACATGACAGATGTGCTTACCTGTAGGGCTATGATCCCAAATAGTCCAAAGCAGGCATACTGTACAAAATTTCTACTGAGGATAAGGACACATCCACCTGTTAGAGCCAAATGAAGACGTTGTTAGAAGATTCAAAAATGTTATTCTGCGATACTGTATAAAAAAAAAAACTGCCTGAGCTGCCTAAGGTATATCATCATCCTTAAAAAGACACATTTAAACAATACCACTGCACGGCTGACATTATTATTTATTTTTTTATTTTTATTGAATATACATTTGCCACTCAACTGCCACTTGAAGGTTTATTTGTAAGTCTGGGGGATTATGAAAGTTGTTTATTGGTCCCATACCTTACAAAAGGAAAGGTTTGAAGTATGGATGTCCCAATACGATACCAAGCCGCTAAGGTGTCCCAGTATCAAACAATTTTAAAGTATCGGTATCGACTATATGAGGTCGGCGAATTCCAATACTTGTCAATTGTCGTAAACCACTGGGCTTTTATCCACAATATGCAGCCGTGAGGCACGTGTTATGTAGTAAACAAAATGTTTTATTAGTGTAAGACCTATTTATTTCAAATATATTTCATAGTTTGTTTCATTTGTTAGAAAATAATAAAGAAAATGAAAGGAAAGCTGTACTGCAGGCTATTTTTTCTTAATGCTGTTAATCAATTGTTAAACAATCTACATTTAATTGGTTTTACTAACTTGCAGAACACACTGTGCAGCTGTGTATAGGACAATACAAATATCATATCAGTACGCGGTATTGGCAGATACTGAATATGAGTATAGTATAAGTATCGGAGGGCATGAAACCTGGATCGGGACATCCCAAGTTTGAAGTATGGTGTAAATAGCACAATTATTATTCCCTTCTCTCAACTAAAGTCAGACAGTGTAGCCTATTAAAGACAGGTGCAGGGAAGTACATGGTTAATGTCAGCTACAATAAAACTTGTGATCTGACTGCTTTCACACACTGAGTTTCGAAGTCTCTAGGATCAGATGAGGAAGGCTCGAATGTACACTCATCCTATATCATTCAACAGGGACTGTATCTGTTGGCCCCGCTTTGCTCACCCAGCTGTCCAATGAGATTGAGCAGCACAAAGCTGGTGGCCAGGAAGTAGCCGCAGCTCCAGGTGGCCTCGATGTAGTCCCTCTGCTCATTCCACTGGAACCACATGCGAATGCCATCCTCCAGGAAGGTGCTGATCAGGCACAGGCGTGCCAGATGAGGCAGGTACTGCTTTGTCACCCGCAGGAACTAGACATGGGACAGAGAAAAAGAGGGGAGAGAAAGAGCAAAAAAGGGTGAGAAAGAGAGAGAAAGAGGCAGAGATAATAAGAAAAAAAGTGAGACAGTCAAGGTGAGCGGATAACGAGAGAGAGAGATAGTGAGAGAGATAGTTTGAGAGATAAACAGAAAGAAAAAGGACGTATGAGAAAAATAGTTAAATAGCATATTCTCCTATTCATGAAACTAGCTTAAATGTAGGTAGGGACATTATAACAGGGAGCTCTATCAGTAGAAAGCAACACAACGCCCAGGGTTAGTGTTCCAAGTTAACTAAACAAAGAAAACAAAATTTTGGAGAAGACGTTGGAATGAAGACCTGATAAAATTGTTTGTACAATAGCCTATGTGGACATTTCAGACCACCTGAACTGAGAAAGACAAACATGGAAGGTTCCAGGGTCAAACCCTTCTGGGGTCAGCCCACATCAGTGTATACTCACAGCCACTAGGCCTGGTTACCCTCTAGAAGTACAAATAGACATAGCCAAAATACAAGTCATGGTGAGAAATCTAAGAATTTTTTTTTAAAGTCAGTTTATGGGTAATATCAGTCAATTTTGTATTTCAGAGCGAAGTGAGCTTAAAAAAACCCATCTGTGCTAGCCAAGGCCAAACAAGTGGCAGTTTGTGCTTTGAATTTCCAGAAATATATGGAAATAGGCCATTCTCTGCTTATCATCCCCAAGAGCCCTTTGTACTCCTTTGAGCTAAGTGAAAGCCACTCCAGCTCATTTCTCAAGGTGCCGGTTACCCGAACGAACTGGCCTACATTCTCTAATCTCCCCGACTTCTGTGCCGCTCGCTCATTCATGAGAGGCACCGTTCACAGTTACAGCGTTGGAGCACTGACCTGCCTCCTGGGCCCTGCTCCTCCCACCTAACAGTCCACATCAGCACTGCAAGGCCGCTCGGCAGCCTATCACAGTACTACAACTCTCACATGGAACTGCCCAACGGAAGCCCTGTAGCCAATTAAAAGAGGCCTGGGGGTTCTGCAGTTAGTGTATTAAAAAAAAAAAAAAAAAACAGGCCATTCTGGAGTATATTGGAAAGGGCACTTTCTGTTCTGTTTGCTTTCGCGCGCTCTCTCTCTCTCTTTCGTGCTTTACACCCCATTGGCCACCAATGCCTCTCTGTTTAAGGGATGTAATTCAATCTAAATATCTAACTGTCTTACTTGCTTGATAAAAATGTAATTCTTCTCTGTGTTTCATATAATCAAAGTACTATGGTTCTTTTTAGACAATTAAGAATTTCGACATTTAGTGGTCAACAGAACTGATAGAAAATGCACAAAAACACATGAAAATAAGCACATCCTCTTCAAAAGATCGAACATGCAGCCCAAACCGCCTTAGGCTATCAATAAAACAGCAGGAAATGTCTCTATGCCAAGACAACCATCTTGGAATAAGATAGTGACTTTCTATGAACTGATTAACAGTACTACTAGCAATGGGAGGCTTTTTTCTATTTAAATTACTAGAGCGGGGAGAGGGGGCACATCACTCTGTAACATGAACTACATGAAGCATAGGGACTATCACACTCACACCTCGCTCCTTATAGACCAGAGAATTCCAAGGGGTTGCCATTTCACTGTACTAAGCACGGATATGTTTGGCACGTTAAAACTTTCTCAAACTAGCAAGCATCTAAACTGCAGAACGGCGACGTGCTATTCAATCGATATTTTGAGAAAGCCGCTAAGGTGTCCTAAGTCAGGTTACTTTATTCTTCTCAAAAGAGAAATGGGTTTGATTATCACTAGGTTTGATTACGAAAATCTACATGTTGGTTGGCCAAGGAAGTTAGGCAGGGGGGCCACAACAAGTCAAGACCCGATCTGTACGCTCAGCTCTCCATCATCACTAGTACTACTGAGCAACTCAAATCCATTTCACAATTTGATCACTTTAGTATGCTCATGCTAACATATCTTTTTAATAGCATACATTAACTTGTTGGTATAATCTGACAAGAAATAACATAACAACGTTAGCTGGGTTACAAAAAAGAACATTCGATCGGTTATCATCTTCTAGCCGTATTTCCATAATATGGGTTGATAGGTAGACAGCAAGTTAGCTAGCTAGTAGGCTAGCTTTTGAAGCTCGATATACCAACCAAGCCACCTCAACAATTTGGTCTCTACTTTGACTGTCTAGGAAATCATTTAAAGCAAGGAACACGCCCAACGTTGCCTGTTAGCCGTTATGATTTAGCTGATATATGCTTTGATTCAAACAAGGCTAGCTAAAATAGCATGTGAGCGACAAAAATTATGCTCTAAGAACTGCCTGAGAAAACGTTAGCCGAAATTAGCTTTGCAAACGTATGCTAACTTAGATAACTTGCAAATATTTGTTAAAGCGAGGTTAGTAAGAAAGCTACCTGGTCTGCCACGTCTTCGGCCGTACTCATAAGTTCCTCCTGCCCCATGTCTTATTCTGCTTGAGGCTTAGTACAGTGCAATGATGATGACAAGTTGATTTTGGCTATCTTGAATTGTTTCACCTCCGTGGTAACGGTAGCGTATTTACTCCTACCAATCTTGCTTGCCTGAATGAAGGCCGCCTCCGCCCCACAATCCCTTACGATTTGACAAGAGCCCCCCAGATCGTACCGCTGCAACCGCTGTATGCCACGTATACTAATTCATTATAGACTCTAGGGGGCATGTTATGTTGCTTTGTTTACTAGACACATGTAAACAAACAGAAATACACCGAAGAAAATGTAGGAACATAAGAGAACATTCGTCATACAATATAACTGATTACTGACATTATGTCCAGTAAGGCATTAGAGAAAGAAAAACAAGTAGAGCAAATATTCCATAGGAAACTTTTATTGTTCTGTCAACTTGATGATGCTTAGGTTCATATTAGTGCAATTTAAAACTGAAAAGAAAGACTTGATCACAATAAAAAAAAAATCCAAATATGAGCAGAAAGAATGATGATGCTGTTTAACAAATGTTCTTAGTTCTATGCGTTTGCGATTCAACTGCAGAACTGTTCGATAGGGTGTTGTAGTGCAATAGACTAATATAATATTTTTACACTATGTCTACAAATCTAGACATGAGCAAATAATAACTTCACTAAGTAGCTGCTTGGTCATCACAATCAAAGTACAAAAAAAGTCCTTGTGTAACAAATGTTTCTTTAAAGAACTTCATGACGGTTCCTGTTTACATTCTGTTCCTGTAGAACTAGGTCCCGGGCCAACACCGAAGGTGTGACTGACCACAAAAGGGAGGTCTGCCACTGTGCTTTTCAGTGAGTCACTGTAGTTGGTTTTGGCCATCCAGACCTGTCGCCTTATGGCTACGGAGGCCGCCATGACCCTCCCGGAGAGCTCGGCCTGGTGCGAGGAGAGCTGGTGGCTAAACTGTCCTATCAGTTTAAGCTCACTGAGGACGGCCACAAAGCGCTGGGCGTGGTGATCCTCAGTGATCTCGATCAGCAACCTCCTCTGGTAGTCTGACAGGTAGCGGAGGTAGTTGCCCGTCTTAGCCAGCATGCCAGCGGTTTGGTACATCCTCTCAACCAGAGTCTCCGTGAAGCGCCACAGCTCGGCCGGCGCCTGGCGCGCCCGGCTCTCCACGGGCTTCACCGCCTGGAAGATGGCCGACATGAAGCTGTTGACTTGGGGCATCTGGTCGTAGGCCGCGGACTGGCAGTGGTGAAGCAGGTACATTTTAGAGAACGATTCCCGGTACGGTTTGGAGCTGGCCGGGTTCTGCCAGCTGCTCTGGACTAGATCCTCAAACTCCGGCATCATGGTGGGGTCTGGCGGGCCACAGGGGTCCGTGGAAGTGGTGGGGAAGTTTACACCCAGGTACCTGGCGGCTCTGGCTATGAGGCTCTGGAGCTCAGCTGCCGCTAGGAGGTCCTGTTCTGAGACAGAGCCCTCGGCAGGCTGGGAGGCCTCTCCTTCGCCATCGCTCAGAGGCCGGGAGGCGGACGAGATGAACGGGGGCTCCTCTTCCTGTTTGACCGGCGGGAAGGAGCTCGACTCCGTCACCAGCGTGTCTCTCTGCCGCGAGGGGGACGTGGAGGAGGTGGAGGTAGACGCTTGGGGTACAACGGAGGGTTCAACGCGCGCCGCTTGGGCGGTGGGGAAAGGCAACAGGAACGCTGCGGTGGCTGCTTCCACGCCCTTCCTCCTCTCCAGGGCCTCGATGCGTCTCTCCAGCAGGGCCCACTGCAGCTGGACGGCCTGCTGTTGAGCCTCCATCTTCTGCTGGACCATCCCCATGAACTCACCGTGCCTCCTCTCCGCCCCGCCCCCTCGCCGCGGCCGCCTTCCCCCCGCGACGCCGCCAGAGGGGCACGACTCCTCCTCCCCCGAGGTCCAGCACTGGGAAAAGGCGGAGGAGGAGGAGGACGACGACGAAGGGGAGCGTCTCTGACGGCGACCGACCCCGCGGCTCCGCTTGGAACGCTTGGGGCGGCGGGACGAGAACCGGCGGCTTTTCCGGGAGCTGGAGGTCAGGGCGTGGGAAGTGGCCTGGTTCATCGCTGAAGGGGTGGAGTCTGCCGACTGTTGAAAGGCAAGCTGCGACAGGAAGGCAGAGCTTTGAGAGATGCTGCCGGGGTTGGAGACCGCTTGAGTCGACGGCAGCGGGGAGAGAATGGTGAACAACACGGGCATGGTTGAGGGATGAGCTGCAGTGGCTGTAGGGAAATGTGAGGAGGGCAGGGGAACGCTGTGCTTTCCTGGCTTGGGTTCGCCGATAGGGGCTGATGTGGTCTCAAGTTTGGGCTGGACCCCCGACTGTGTTGCCTCGTGCTTTCTCTGCTGGTTCTCCCGATGCATGACCTGAAGAAATTTAGAAAAGAGGTATACTATGTTGACGTTTTCTCACAAAATATATTGCTTAAAAAAATTGTACTTATTTGGATGGAAATAACTAACACCGGTTTAGCTAACACTTTTTTGTAACGAGAATTTGAAAGCAGGCTCATGGAAAAACAAGACCCAAAACTTTGCCAATGCGGTGCTCAAAATGGTCAAGTTCACTAAAGCTTAACTTAATTATAACTATGAACTTGAGGATGGCTTTATGTTAATTACACTTTCTAAAAGTTTGCTACGGGTGATAGTTTGAGGTGACAGTCATAATATAATGTAATGATATAAACAGGAACGGTTTGAATGATCATTTCATTGCTTACTTCTTGTACTTTGGTGAGGCGGTTGATGCAGGTACTCCAGTCCATTCTTGCACAGTGGGGGCATTTTCCACTTTCCAGCACGGCTTCCTTGGCATGCTGTATGCCAAGACAATGGAGGCAAAGCTCGTGGGTGTCTTTAACCGGTATCTTGTGTTTGCGACAGCTGCACCATGTGAATCTAGGGGAGGTTGTTGCCATGGTTCGCAGATGGGTTGCCAATTGTTAGGAGAAAGCAGTAAGTTTGCTGCAATGTTTAAATATATATCGTGGATTTTAAGTGTCAGTAGCAGAAGGTAGCTGCATTTAATGCATATGCATAGTATATTTGTATGGTCAATTCAAAGCTCTTGAAAAAATCTTGTCAAGACGCCTGCGATCATAACCTCCAGATGTCATCTGCAGACTGCAATACATCAGTGTGCATTAGGAGGTTGCATGGCTTACACAGTAGAACGGAAGCATGGCTTACACAGTAGAACGGAATGTACCCTTGTCGATGCCATCAATGCAAAACATTACGTGCGAAAACAGCGTGTATCTCACACCGGCAGCACAGTTGACGAGTAGATAATATGGAGGAAACAACCCGTCTTTGTGTGGTTACCTCCCACATTGGTTTATTGACAATCCCACGAAAAAAACTAAAACGTGTACACATGCATATGAAATTAGCCTAGCTGAGGTTCAATTTTAAGAAAAGTAATGCCAACCAACTTCAAATGAATCTTTAGTTTTTCCCACGGTCATGCGATGGAGATTGAGATCTACAAAGCAAAAACTGCAGAAGCATGTCCTTTATCCGTCTACGTCACGTATTGTGCGACGGAGACTCTAGCGAAGAAATTCAAGCAATTCCCGATTTGTTTCTAGTCGCTGTCCTTTGCTTTTTTTTTTAATGGCCATACACGCTGTAAGCAAGTTTTACAAACTTTTTGATAAATAAAAATTGGTGAAAGATGAGATTCCAAGTGTTACAGAAACTACAATATGTCTTAAAAACAATCAACCCCTGTGAACCTGTTCCTGAAAAGGCTCACCTACTTTCTTCCTGTAAAATCTTTTGTTGGTAGGTGAGGCACCTCATGTTTTAACAGATCTCACACACAAACGCACACACTTTGAGGATTAGCAAATGTTTTATTTGCTATTTTTTGCTTTCCCACAAGTTTTTAAACCTTTTCTTTTCCAGTTTTGATTCTTGAATTTCTTCTGAAATCCGTTAGCCTGGACCTGAAAAAGACAGAATGAAAAATTGAGTTGATAATTTGAGGATTTTATTTGTGTGTGCGTGAAACTTATTTCATGATAAACCAACCTTCTTGCGTTTCTGTGGTGCCTTTTTATCAACTTCCATTTCATCTTCCTCATCTTCATCTGTTAAAAAGTCATCATCCTCTTTTTCTTCCACCATCCCCTCATTCTCCTTTTTTTGAGAGAACATGGTAGCTATGTTTGAAAAAAAACAATATAATGCCATTCTTAGTTCTCAAATGATATAACCAAATTAAAATGTTGTGTGATCTTTGCACAGGATTCTGACTGTGGGGCCCTCACATAATTCATGAGACAGCTTATAGAATTAAGATTCTTACGATTAAGGACGTGAAATCATGTATTCAACTCAGAATTGAGTATCGACATCATTATAAAACAAACTTGGAACAGTGCAGTTTTTCAAATTAAATGTGAGGATACATTGCAAGGCAGCTTTTCAAACAATAACTGCAAACTGTGAATTCAACTTTGACCAACACAAAACATATTGTATCGAACAGTAGAAAAGAAACAGTACAAATAAGAGTAGTACTGACAAGGGTATAGGTCGCTCATGCTGTCTTCCGAGTCACTCCTCTGCTCATCGCTGGAGGCAGGTTCCAATGTCTCAGAGTTCCCTCGTCGCGCGTTACGCCCCCTTTCTCCCTCCCAGTCTTGTTCTTGGGGCCTTTTCTGTAGGAGTTGAATGGGAACAAACTGGGTGCCCTGTTTCACACATTCTTTATCTGGGGTGGGGTGGGTGGGACACATACACACATACATTAAAACACACAGTGCAGAGTAATCACACAAGACAAATGTTGTCCAGCTCAGTAACCCTGGAAGGCAGTGGATACATGCCATCAGCTGTCCCCAACCTTGCAGGAGCGTAAACTCCAACGAAAAAACAAAACATACACCCTCAAATGATTGGATTAAAAAGGGTCCACGTGGCACTTTATACGCAAATGTCTCAGTGAAATTAAACATAACGTGCGTCATGTCTTGGTTTAAACAGAGATGCCATTTGAACCCTTCTGTGGGCTAACCTGTTGATTATAACTTGTTGCAGGATATTTCCAAATGAAGGCTTTGAGATATCACACTGATTTACCCCTCACTAAAAAGCAAGAAAGGGAAGGAGCCATTCTTGACGCCTCATACTCACACTGTGCCAGGGCCTTTTTAAAGCGTTTCCCATTGACGTGCCGTAAGACGTGGTGCGGCAAACGGTTGAGGTGTTTGAGGGTCAACTTACAGAACAGCTGATTGCTGTGGGAGTTCAGGTCAAAGGTTAGTCAGCCATTTAAAAATTAAATAAAAGAGCTGCAATTTAATGACTGTTACATGTTTTAAACAATGTAGCGTTTTCACTAATACCCCTTAATGTAGCCTAATTATCAGGCTGTGTATAAAGCCAAAGCATACTATGTATTGCTCAAATATGCGAATCGTGAATCTTGTGACGTCATTGCCGATAGTTTCGGATTTGTTTAGCTGTTTGCTAGCCCAGCTTTTCCTTGGAAAGGTTCTCCCGCTGAGATGAACCCCAAGCCTCAATACATGGCAACACCCTAGGACCAGCTTGGTAAGAAGTGGTCTTCACATTGTAAGAGGATCATATAATTTACCTGGACATTGTAAGGACTTACGGTTTTTTTGTGCTTGGCACCACATGTGGCTCATACTGACTGTAACTGAACTCTGCTGTTGCGCTCAATTTCTGATATTTCTTCCCTTTTGTGAAGTTTTCGACCTCCGCCAGATTGCACGGAAATTCATGGCCATTGAGTGTACATTTGATCTGTAATAACAATACAATTGAAAAATGCAAAATAAAAACAAATAACTTTGAATAGTTGTTGTAGTTGTATAAGTCAGTTAAGCTGGCCAACTAATTAATACTAATATCTAATTGAAAGGATGTTTGCTAAGCCAAGTGCAGGAGTTATCCAGTTAGCTCGCAGTGTGATTCTCATTTTACGAATATCAAATAGCTAGCACTCTAACCTTTTTGGAGTCCGCTAGTTGGAGAAACGGGTGATTCTCCAGAAACTTTTGAAGGTCTGCTGGTAAGTCTTCCATGGCAAAATAATTAAAATAAAAAATGTCTGTTTTGGTTGTTCTGAAGTCCCCACTTACCAGAATATCCCTACACGTGTCTTTTGCGCAGACGCAATGTGCATACATGATTTTGACACGGGTGCCATCTACTGATCATTGTGGGAAATTGAAATCTAAATGTACCCTTATAGGCTTCAGTGATCATCATAGTAGCAATATAAAAGTAGGTTAAATAATATTTTAAACAAACCGAGAAAAAAACATATGAAAAAAGAAATTAGAATACTACTTTACACCCGTTTGTCAATGTGTGGAATCACGTGATACAATGATAAAGTAGAGAGTGGTACTCGCATTTCCTGTGTGATAAACTGAGATGTGTAAAATAGTATTGCCTTATATACAGATTTAAAAAATCTGTATTTATTGTATTTAATTTAAATGTATATGATAAATGTAAATATTTTTCTAAGTAAGACTAAAAATATTATTTTCTTGGTATATATTCCGGCATTGGTTTGGACAGCTGTTCAGATCCTGTGTCAGCTGACAGAGACTGGTGTCCTAAAATCTAATTTGTCTGGAACGTTCATTAACAATTTATTTACTAAGTAGTACGTCTGTAGTGTGAAAATTGTTGTTAAAGTATGTATTGTCTATCTAATTAGATAAGCAAGATCTTGTAGGGCGGGCCTAGTCGTTGAATTGTTTATTTCATTCGAAGCAATCCGGTTAAGCGTAACCCAAGGACAGGACGTAAACAATGTCAGGACCAAACGGTGACCCCGAAATATCTATTGAGAATAGTGTTATGGAAGATGAAGAGGATTTCAGTGAGGAAGGTAATATTTAAGTCTTGCTATTTTATTATAGCGACCCTGTTAACGCACCAGCTGGGCCTTTGGGGGAACGACACCTTTCAAGTTTAATGCACAGCATGCTTCTTTGAATAATTTCCACTTTCATTTATTAATTAATTCACCATATCCGAGCTCCATGCTCTTAATATTTAGTCGACATAATAAAACAAAACGCTGTTTATATAGGGTGGGTATCTAATTTCCCCACAACCTCATTGACAGAGTACGCATCCATCAACTCCATGCTGGACCAAATCAACTCCTGCTTAGATGACCTGGAGGACCGCAATGACGCTCTAAATGGAAAACTGCACGAACTGTTGGAGTCGAACCGCCAGGCAAGGCAGGAGTTCAGGGGCCAGGTGGGCTTAACTCCAGTCCATTCAGAGGAGCAGCCCCCATTGGACAGGGACCCAGTTGAAGGAGAGGGGGACGGCGAGTGAAGAACGGCTGTTGGTCTTTACTGAGAATAAGGATTCTACTACACAGCTTATATGTCGACGTTATCTGTTGTAGTTGTATCATATTGAACACGGCCACAGAACTGATTTTTGCTGCATACTCAATTTCCATTGCATTGGAGATGAGACAGACCGTTAGGCTGTATATTATGCAATTGGTTAAGGTGAAACCATTCCATTCTTCAATTTGAAGACGTATGACTTTTTGTGTGTGTATCTGTGCTGTAAATCTGCCCCTAAAAGTATCTATAGTAAGAGTGTTTCAGGCAATGATCCTCATCCTGTAAATCCTAATGCTGTTTTTCCCCCATCACCATTGCCTCATGGTATCTGTAAGAATCTGCCAAGAGTCACAAAACAATCCACTTGTTCAAGCTGGTTTCATGCTCAGTGTGTAGCAGTGAAGACGTGTTTGTGATTTAGAATGCACTCTTGTTCTGCAATGAACATTGTCAAATTTAAACAATATACATGTTATTCTAGATCAACCAAGCTCCTTACCTAAATATTGACTATAGGCTATTCAGGTGTTCACGTGATGTTTCTGTAGTTATACATACTTAAAGTTCTGTTTGACTTTAGGTTTTAAAATCTGTAGGTCCTGCTGTAAATATATAAACAATGAGCCGTAAGTTGATTCTTTCCTTAACTCCTGGTGGAAGCTATGATCGTGAGTAACTGACTGTTTGATCCAATTTGCCTTTAGTTATGAACGACTGTATGCAAATAACCCTGCTTACAGCCCACATTTGTCAAACCACAGACAGCATTAAGTCAATAGTCCGAAAGATGGGTGTTTGCGCTCAGTTAAGACCAGTCTGTGTTGTATTGTATGTGTGACTGGCGTGCAATATATGCTTATACTTGATCTAATGGAACAAAATCAGAAATGTTATTTCCTTATTTCTGTTACATGTTTGCAGATAATAGTGCTGGAAGACCTCCAATAATGTCATTAAGAAAAAACTCAAATAAAAAATGTTTATTGTACCTGGACCAAGATATAACCAAACCAAAATAAGTGTGAATTGTCAAATATTATTTTATTATAAATAAAAAGACCCAATTACAGAAAACAGACACCCAAAATACATTAAACTTCCAGCTGCTAGAAAACACTACTTGTTTGTTCATTTCAGAATTTGCTGAATAAAAATACAATAGGAAACTTACACCTTTGTTTGAAATATTCCTTTCAAATAACTATCGGTTACCTCTTTCCTTTCAATCCAGACACAAACAGAAACAGGAAACCATACCAAATAGGGTGTCCTTTCAGTCCAGACCTCATATCTCTCGAACACCCTGGTGAGACTGTTTCCTCAGATACCTGTCACTGTGATCCAGACCAAATGTAAAACTGCTTACTAAACTGGAGTGTTACATGGCGGGAATCAAGTCTTGCATGATTCAAATAAGATCTAAAAGTTTGACTGTCCCTGACATTTTTGAGTCAACAACACAGACGTTTAGAAATTGTACGTATACCTTGGGAGACCATTTTCAGTTAGATGGTGATTTGTGAAAGCTCATTCAATAGCGCTCCATGTTAGACGCTATGGTACTTATGTGACGTTTAAAACATTTTTTTTTTTTTTTACTGCTTGGGCTTTACACTACACAACATCGCTGCTGCTCCTGGTGGTGTTCATGTTACCAATGTTAATATTATACTGACTTTAAAAGGAGAAATTCTTCCAGTCGAGGTCATCATATCAGTCAAGTGTATAGGAGAAAACACCATTCAAATAGGGAATCAAATTACTATGCTTTTACCAGGTACACAAAACTGTTGACAATTCAATACATTTTCAAGATGTCATATCCATGGATCACCTCAGAGCCTCTATACAATATTGAATTAGTTCTGGGGAAAACGTGCAAGAATAAAATAAGCAAGGAGACAAATGGCTGAATGAACACACACTCTGAACTGGTCATTTGATTTGACTAATCTGTAGAAATGACTTGTTTCTGTTTGAGTCATTTAAACAAGGTGAAACAGAGAACAGATTTCAGACACTGCACAACTTTCCATCAACACATCTGAGCCCCTGGGTTGGGTCCAAGCTATCGCAAAGAGGAACATGACCAATCTGTCGATGTTTTTAAGACAGCTTCCACCGGACAATTTTGTGGTGTGGGGACTTGGGAAGATTCCTTCCCAAGAAGATTGAGAAGTCCTTCTTAGTCAATAACTTCCCAATCAGAGATATATTAATGATAGCAGCTACATTGTAAGGCTCACTACAATATTAGAGATGCTACTCGACAAGGCTACCTCATTTACAATCCCCTCAGTACTATTTAGCGACTTAGGTCAGCCTCTGTGAAATCTGTAAGTAACCTAGTGCAACACTAGTTTCCCTCA
>CM030172.1:50148375-50185875 GCA_017639675.1 Aplochiton taeniatus
AGGAGGAGGACCAGGCTGGCTGAGCAGAGCGGAAGGGAGGTTAAGCCTTGGATAACCGTGGTGGTAACAGACTGGTAGTTACCCCTCTGTCCTGGGCTTCTTCAGTGCTGGCTCTTCGTCCAGTGGCAGATCCGAGGGCTGCTCCTCTGCTCCCGTTCCTCCATCTGGGGGGTTCAGAGCAATCCACGGTTTTACATACTGCATTTACACACACACACACACACACACACACACACACACACACACACACACACACACACACACACACACACACACACACACACACACACACACACACACACACAAGCACCTACATTGAAGAGGCCGGTCGTTGTTCTCAGGACCACTGGCGGCCGCCACCGCCTGGCCCCCTGCACTCCCTACGGCTCTGTACTCGGTCTCCCGCTTCCTCTCTGGCTGGCGGGGGGGATAGTCCTGCTGGGACCGCGAGGTAAGAAACACAGGACAGATTAACAACGCGCACATCGCCGCACGCAGACTGCTTAGTTTGTCTTTGTTACTGCATGTCATGAGGATTTTGAAAACGTTTCCACAGCTAATGCCCTTTTTAGTGTCTCACTCTGTAGACACGTGGCAAGTGAAACAGACACGATAGAGGCAGGACTAAGCTTAGGACTGAGTAGCTGTGCATTAAACATTTTAGGTATGGTCAAACTCGTACACACTGTTCTGCACTAACAGACCACTAACACGGCATGCTGCGGTACGTTGTCGTTTCTGCTGCTGCTGTTCGGGTTACCGTGGCGGCGTTGTTGTAGTAGCGGGCGTGGGGGTGGTAATGGCGGGCGGGGTAGGCCATGTGGGGGGTCTTGATGGCCATCCCCATAGGGACGGGGCCGAGTAAAGAGGAGCGCGCCCCCGCCGGGAAGAACTGACGGAACTGCTGGGCGCCCATGGGAAAGCCCCGCATGTTACCTGCTGAGGAGGCAGGAGCAATTGTTCAGATAAGAAAAATATAAGATAACAGCTTAGAAATGAGGTGCAGTTGCTGAAGTGGATTCAGGCAATACATTTTAAAGAGAAATCAACAAATGACTAATGATCAGAGTTTGTGTGATTAGCACAGTGAAATAAAGCCAAGTGAGAAAAAAGGACTCATTATTACCCCATCCCACATGTCAAGTCTAACATGGAGAATCTAAAAACAACAGGCTACAATTCAGGAAGACCTGAATCATCTTGTAATACTAAGGAGGCCATTCGGTTTTTCATACCCTGCATTTGCTGCATCAGCAGGGCTCCCTGTAACATGGGGTTGGGGGCAATGATGGTTGTCTGCGTGGCCTGGCACATGTTGACCATACGTGACTGATGGTGACCCTGGGCTTGCACAGTCATGCTTCTGGACAAGAAACACATGCAAGTGGAGTTTGAACCGGTACTGTAGTTTCATAACGCAGTCAACGATACGAATTTGAATAAACAGCTAACTACATGCAACTGCTGACTAAAGTCAAGCTTGCAGAAAACATTGAATAAAGTACAACAAAATGTAGGTTTGTACCATATCGTAATGTTAACAGTGGGTACAGAAATATAAGGATAGGAAAAGGGCACAAGGCCTTGATAATCTCCGACCTTCAGTAGACAGTCTTACCGCTGCGCCTGGTGGTGGTGATGGGAAACATGATGCGTAGGCGGCGGCTGAGGTGGCGGCGGGGGAGGTGGTGGAGGAGGCGGAGGCTGCTGCTGAAATAGTTGTTGAAGTTGTCGTAGGTGTTGGTGAAACTGTTGCTGCTGCTGCTGTTGTTGCTGCTGATGGTGAATGTGTGCATTGAACATAACGGCGTTTGTTTCCGTTTCCTCTTCAGTTACGAGAGAAAGAAGTAGCTATGCGCCGAACTCACTTTCTCGGGGAAGGGCCTCTGAATCAGAGAAAAAACAGAGCTTTTTAGAATTGGATCCATTGTAAACCTGGTATCGTGCTGACTTTCAATAACAGCGCAGTTGTGGAGAAAACCAGGTCGTCACATAAAATAAGTCTAGGCATGTATGCTAATTTAGCTTGCCAGCTAGGTGCAATTAGCATGCTAGCAAAAATACATTACTATGTCTATGTTCGCTACATGAAAGATATTATGTTGCTGGTCAGCCGCTATCCCAAACTGTTAAATAATGGCATAGCTTTCTTTAAATGGCAGATGCAGTTAGCTTTCCCGTCATAAAACTCGTAAGAAGTAGCTAGGCTAGCTGGCCAGAACGGCAGCAGCACTGTGCCGAATAACGTTACCGTCTCTAGTTAGCTAGCTTGAGCTGTGAAGCTAACAGGCTTAGCATGATGCTACGTTTTCATTTTAAAACATTCACCTCGGATTAATATGTACCGTTTTTCATTGGAAAGTATTTTATTATTCAAGTAATATCATAAACACCTACTTTTATCTGGAAAACCGTTTGAGATTACAAGCATATAATTTAGGAGAGATATTCCGCTGCGCGCTGAAAGTTTATGTTGTTTCCACTAGCTGTACGCACAGATGTAGAAGCTTGCTAGCAAACAATAATATTAGCGCCGTATCAACTGAGTGAGTGCGACCTCTTCCGCTGAGGAGGAGAATGTAGCAAGCAGTATTTTATTTAGTCAACTAGTTCAGCACCCTGGACAGCGAATGCCTGGGAAAAGCTGGGGAAAGTCAGAGGACAGTTTCATGCAATGTTATTGCCAATATACCAATAATAAGAATACGGAAGAAAATATGGTGATATTTTAACGAAATATCGTAGGTTGATAATTTATCATAGATGTGACAAACTATAAAGTTGTGATATGAGCAGTTTACACGAGGATACTTCCTTAAATATGAAGAGACAGCCATAAAACATTTATATATTTGGCTATTTTTAAAGCATTAAATAGGTCTGAGCTACGCCACCGAGTGGTGCATAGACGTCACTACCGGGATTTTCCATTATTCTAAAGGACAGATGATTCCCATCTCTGCGCTGAGCTAGGCACAGCAGTAGAAGATAGACAGGGGAGTAGAAGCATTCTGCTTAGAGTGGACACCCAAGGAAGCGCAATCAATGAGGGAACAAGCCAACATAATATAATTAGACGGCGAATTTTTAAACATTTTAGCACCCTGAAAACGGGAGGGGGACAAGGAGGGATAGCATCCCTTTCCAACAGAATTCGCTTTCCCGCTATAGATTTTCTTCAGAAAAACAGCAGCAACCTATTCCCTTGCAAATATGGGGAACCGGGGGATGGAGGACTTGATTCCTCTGGTGAATAAAATGCAGGATGCATTCTCTGCCATAGGTCAAAATGCCAGTTTGGACCTTCCACAGATCGCTGTAGTCGGGGGGCAAAGCGCAGGGAAAAGCTCGGTGTTGGAGAACTTCGTGGGAAAGTAAGTGGTTTTATGTTTCTGTGAGCAAATGCATCACTGTAGCTGCTACGGCTTTCTTAAATCTTACACCTAACCAACCCCACCCCCCCCCCCAAGCTTGTTCTTGGCTTGGCTTAGCTACCTACAGGCATTACACAAATCCACTGTAGCCTAACCTTACGATAGTCTTAAACGTTTTTATTATTATTATTATGAATTATTCCACAATTGCAGCTACAATGCAATTGTACTCTGTTCAAAATGGATATCTAAATCTGGATCATAGATCATATTACATAAACACTATAAAGTAGCCAAACCTATATTTCACCGGCTGCGGCAGTACACACCAAATAGAAAACAAACACTAAATGGTAATTTGGACATATCGTTAGAAAAACACCCAAATGTAATCAATAGAATAGGCTACTACTGTGTCTGTCTATGGAACTTTTCCTAATGTGCAGATCCATTACATTTATATTGATCGCATAATTTATCACTATCGATAGTTAGATTTTTAGACCAGATGTTTTTAAGACGTTTTTTTAAGGAGCGTTCGATTCTAGCCAAACTTAGAATATTTCGAAATTTCTGGCGATGCGTTTACTAGAATCTTGAGTTTAATATTACTTTAGCTACATATTGAATCCCAGTTCAATACATACAGTACATCCTAGCACAGTGCTATTTTGTCAGTAGCCATAGTATGCTCGTGACAACCAGTAAACATTCACTTTCAAAACAGACTGCTTCATGTGGGTTGTTGCTCTGTCAAGGCTGCCATTTTGTCGTTCCATCAACCACAGGCTGAAAGCACACAGGCATAGCTATACTGACTGTTAAACCGACCTTCAATTTTCAAAGATGTTAAGGCTTCAATAACTGATAGACAATGTGGATTACAGCTGACACAGCTTTGATGTCAGCGCCTACACTTAACTTCCAGGAAGCTCTATACACTACCTTTCTCCTGGGAAACAATCTGCTATGCTGCAGTATGACCTTGCGAAAATACAGAAAGAGAGAGAGTGGAAGAGGGGGGGGGGGGGGGGGGGGGGAGAGACTAAGTGAATGAATGTTTGGCTATGTATGAGTGGGTGTTTGCTTGTGTGTGTGTTTGAAAGAGAGAGAGAGAGAGAGAGAGAGCGAGAGAGAGAGAGAGAGAGAAAGAGAGAGAGAGAGAGGGGTTGGGGGTTGCAATGAGCTTTGAGCCTTTCCTGGTTCAGCTCAGCACCCATCTGTCGGTGAGTTTAGCCACACCAGCCCTCCACTTTGGAAAGTGAGGTGACTTGAAATCTGACCGATTACTCAGCTCTCTAACCTCAACCTCAATTCATGGTTTGAGGGGTATTACGAACCTGCAAATCCAACAATTTCTTCCACACCGGAGCCTTCCATGTTGCATAAATTGCAGAAAGCAAGACATGATTCAGCGTTATTTGCCAATGCTTACTGTATGTTCAGACCAGAATGGTTTTGTCAGCGCAGACATTGATCAAATAGGACAGTGATAAACAGGGTCTGCCTTTTTATAAATGCAATTTCATCAATGTTTTCTGTAGGTTTCTTTAATAGTTCTCTCAAACACCATGCTTCCTTCCTCTCTGTCTCGCTGTACATATATAGACCTACTCGGCATGTGCCACAGGGCTACAGAGATCATCTCGGGCTCAGTGGTTGTTCTGATGCCAGTCACCTCGTCGGTACAGTTTACAAATGGACGGTTTTGAGCTGCAATCAAATGTAATGCAGTTCTTTGAGTAACAGACAATTGGATCAATGTTTTGATATCTCAATGGTTCATCTAAGCAGAGTGAACTGACATCCCTTTTGCCCTTCGCATTTACGATTAGGCAAATGCCTCTTTAAAGTCCCTCGTGAAAAAAAAATATTTCTAACACTCAAGAACACACAAACACACGTGCAGACACACACAGGCTGTTTGTGATAAACAAGTCCTCATCTCTGTCGCCATAGACATATGTCTGTCTATCTATTTCTTCCTCTTTATTCTAACATACCCACCTGTTTTACGCACGCACGCACGCACGCACACACACACAGTGATATCAATACAGACTTTCAGACAATACCTTGTGTGTTTACATGCTACAAGTCTACCACCCTGTCACACGTACACCGACATTGAAGGCTCTGTTTCTCTATCTTTCTTCCAAAAGTCTCTGTAATCTTTCTACCGTGATTAAGCTGCTTGCTGACCAATCTTTTAACTTTTAATAGAAACTGCCTGTGCAATAGAGGTTTCCTTTGGTAGACTACATATTATTCTAATTTCCTTTGTGGCGAATTCCATAACAAGAACCAAACCCCTTCACGCATTATGAGAAGAGATTCTGTTCACGATGTTTTACTAGCTTGATTCAATGAGTCGTTATTATTCCACCAGTATAGCCTTGCAGTTGGTTTTAGTTGTTCACTGGCTGTGATATGGCAGCCTTTTGCAGAAACAATCATGGCTGAAGAGGAACTATGTGCAGGGAAGTTCAAGTAGAAAAGGCACTTTCGTGAAAACACTCCACAAGCTATTTTCGATGTTTTGATTAGTCTTTTTTAAATGTCTCTGTGAACGACTGCGGGTGGATTTGTCTCTTTTCCACGTGGAAATTCATCCGATACAGGACTAGGGACCTGTGGGGAAAGCACCATTAACTGACTACTGTACTGGACGTTTGAGCCCCTGATTAGTTTATTGTTTTCACCTGCCCCGTTGTCTCGTTTAGGTTCCCTGGTTATAATAGCTTTGTTTTGTTTTTGCCCTGGTTTTGTATTTAAGCCCTGCCTTAGATGACTTCTTTGTGTCTTCATTGTTACGCATGTACAGTATAACGCTGAGGAAGGCCGGTGGGCTGAAATGTGTCTGTGATGCTGTATTGTAACTAAAGAAAAGTGCGATTGCACCCGTTAGTGAGTGCTGACTTTATTTTGGTTTCAAAAAAAGGAAAACCCTGAATTGCTTTGAGGATTGTTGACTCGGAACATTCATTTCCAGTCTTCTCATTCTATTTCTATTCTGACCGAGCAGGCTAGGGAAGGCAAATGACGACACAGAGAGGTCGACCGCAGAGGGTGAGATCGCTAATAGCGGCTGTCAGAAACCTCTCCTTGTCCTCGCTGTCTCTATCTCTCTCTCTCTCTCCTTTTACTCCTTAGTCACTGCTCCCAATCTCTTTCACTCTCCTTCGTTGACGATCTTATTTCACCATCTCTGTCCCTCTCACTTATAGCAGCTCTCAGAATCCTTTCTTTTATTCCACAGTTTTTTTTTCATCGACTCCGCTGTTTCTCTCTCTCTCTCTCTCTCTCTCTCTCTCTCTCTCTCTCTCTCTCTCTCTCTCTCTCTCTCTCTCTCTCTCTCTCTCTCTCCTTCCTTCCTTCCTTCAGCTCCCTCTACCTCTCTCTTATTTCACAATATCTTCCCATGACATGTTAGAGTGCTAGTAGTGGCTGTCAGGGACCTCTAATCTTCTCCTTTGTCACCCTTCACTTTGCCCACCCAGCCTCCCTCCCTCGTTCAACCTCCCTCTCTCTCGCGCTTTTTCTCTCTCTCCTTCCATCTCTTTATAGTCCGAAATAAAATACCATGACAAAACTGGACCAGAACATTAACTAAGGATGGATGAAAGGCATCATTGACCCCCCCCCACCCCCCTCAGCAATCTACATAATGCACGTGTCATATGTCACCCTCTGTTAGTCATCCAATAGGGAACCCTCCCCCTTTGAGACCGGAACGACAGAGAGATAGAGAGAGATACTGTAGATAGAGTGTGGAGGTTAAAATGGAGCGGGAGAACGTGACTTAGAGAGAGAGAGAGAGAGAGAGAGAGAGAGAGAGAGAGAGAGAGAGAGAGCAAAGGATAAATAAACAGGGGGTGGGGGTGGTACATGTGATAGGACCTACACGTCAGTTCAAAACACCAGTTCATTACCCCTTCCTCCAAACCTTTCATCACACCCTTTGTGTCATCTTGTCCATAGCAACAGCAAGGCGTCTCTCCTGCTTGTCTTTCTCCCTCATGTGCCCCCTCTGACAACAAGGTCTTTGGGGACCACATTGCACTGGGTCAAATGCATTTTCAACACTGCAACACAGTCCTCGTATGACACAAAATGTCCGCCAACCCGATGCACTTCCTGGAAGCTTGTTGAGTCTTGGCTCCACGTCTGTCAATCATGTCACGCTGCCTTGTGATTTGCATGCTCGGGCAGGAATGGCAGGCTGCCATTGGCTGATGGCAGGCAGGCAGGAAGATAAGAGGTGTAGTAAATCAGCCCTGCCCCTTTAGGCAAAAAACCCCATCCTCCCTTGTACCTTGGGTTTCAATTCCACCTTGGCATTTCATCACTGTATTTAAAAATATCTTTAATATGCTTTGTAAATCTAATATATCTAGTATATTCTCTTCTCCACCCTCTTCCTTTTGCTCTCTCTCTCTCTCTCTCTCTCTCTCTCTCTCTTCTCTGTACTCCCTTTGATGTCCAGCTCTTATTTCAGTCACTCTCCTCTCTTTTCGACCTTCCTGTGTGTTTAATTATCACTTTCCCTGAGGGCCATAATCAGAGCAGGGGCCCGTAGTAGTTTCTGGTGCCTGGCACCAGTGATCCCAGCTGGGAGACATACGTCAATGCCCAGAGGGTGGAGGGTGGAGCTGGTTGGAAAAGGGCATAAACATCATGATTTCAAATCAGACTGCGACTCTTAGATATCACAGGCAAGCTGTGATACTGTACTACTTCAGACCAGAACCATAATACGATTGTAATGTCTACGGATTAAAAAGTAAATTGCTTTTTTAAGATATAATTAACATTTAACATATTCATAATATATATATGAGAGGTATCTGCATATAAATTCATTAGCAGCAGTACAGCAGCATACTAAACACACATTTATGTTTTATGCAACTATTTATATTTTATGTAAAAGTTGTTTCTCTCTCTCTCTCTCTCTCTCTCTCTCTCTCTCTCTCTCTCTCTCTCTCTCTCTCTCTCTCTCTCTCTCTCTCTCTCTCTCTCTCTCTCTCTCTTCTCTGTACTCCCTTTGATGTCCAGCTCTTATTTCAGTCACTCTCCTCTCTTTTCGACCTTCCTGTGTGTTTAATTATCACTTTCCCTGAGGGCCATAATCAGAGCAGGGGCCCGTAGTAGTTTCTGGTGCCTGGTACCAGTGATCCCAGCTGGGAGACATACGTCAATGCCCAGAGGGTGGAGGGTGGAGCTGGTTGGAAAAGTGCATAAACATCATGATTTCAAATCAGACTGCGACTCTTAGATATCACAGGCAAGCTGTGATACTGTACTACTTCAGACCAGAACCATAATACGATTGTAATGTCTACGGATTAAAAAGTAAATTGCTTTTTTAAGATATAATTAACATTTAACATATTCATAATATATATATGAGAGGTATCTGCATATAAATTCATTAGCAGCAGTACAGCAGCATACTAAACACACATTTATGTTTTATGCAACTATTTATATTTCATGTAAAAGTTGTTTCTCTCTCTCTCTCTCTCTCTCTCTCTCTCTCTCTCTCTCTCTCTCTCTCTCTCTCCCTCCTCTCTCTCTCCCTCTCTCTCTCTCTCTCTCTCTCTCTCTCTCTCTCTCTCTCTCTCTCTCTCTCTCTCTCTCTCTCTCTCTCCTCGTCTCTCCATCTCTTTCTTGAATGTCCTCAATGAAGGTGGCACCACATGGATGGAGCTGTCGGCAGTCAGTTGGGAAAGATGTTTGTTTGTGCGAAGTCGATAAACTCATTCCAGGCCGCGGGCCACGGAGGAGTAATTGCCCCACTCAATGCAGTGACAACCACCATAAAACGTGATTAAGGAGAGCAGTGACTGAGAGAAGGGGCACGGAGGCACCCACATAGCTACAAACAACAGACCGGCAATAGTTTGCATGCACCGAGATCATTAAAGCCATCAAACGCAGCCGGCAGCAGCCAGTCTATTTGCTGTGCTGTTGTCGGTTTGTCGAGGGAGGAAATTAATCATAATTAATAATAGCTTTCCAGGAACAGATGTGTGTGGGACTGTCTCAAGGCGCCTGATAACTCATGACAACTCAATCGCAGTGATTTTTCAATTACTGCACGTCTAGTGTGGGTGAAAGGGATTTAGCAGATGCCACCAGCACAAGTTGTTACTCTAATCAAGACAGAGTTTGTTTAGGAGTCTGTTACATATTTTGATACTATTTGCACTTTTGGGGAGAGTTGAGATTTTGAATGAATTTGCCCTAAGCCAAAGAATCTCATTTCAGGACCATGGAGAGTTCTCAAACAGCGCAACAGAACAGCCTATCCGAATAGATTTTATAGGAACATTGCATTACATTTCTAATTCGTTTCCAGCTCTTTGCCTAATGCTTTGGGGCTATATTCTTTTGGTTTATTCCATCTAATATTTTAAACATTTTCAAAGAGTTTGGATTTTGCATTGTTGGTGTATGACTCCCACTTAGGATGCTATGTACCCTGAACAAGCTTATGCATCGAAGGCTGCGATGAACTTGAACGTAAAAAAAAGTTTCCTGTTTGCGTGTCGTGATGAAGCTACGCAGCTTCAGAGTCTGTTTACTGCTGAATTATTCACACGGTGTGACGGATGAATATCTTCCGGCTTGCGTGGTTCTCCTCCGGGTTCCACGGATGCAGCCTTTTTCTCCCGGGGTCGTTTTTGGTGCATTGTGGGCATTAGTCCAGGTGCTTCGGGAGACCAGGCTTCTACACTGGTTCCATCCTGCAGAGATCACTTTCTTTCTGAGTCGACACTCGTTTGTTAGCACAATGCCATGCCAGCGGCCGTTTCAGGCCGCACCCCAAGGCCGTCTGTGTGTTTGACTGTGTGTGTGTGTGTGTGTGTGCGTGCGTGCGTGCGCGTGTGTGTGTGTGTGTGTTTGACGCGCCGGCGCGGAGGGACAACTTTTAGAGACGGGGCTCTCTGGGCCTCGGGCCTTCGGTTGACGATGCTGCCAAGCTAGCTCCTAGCCTCAGAGCGGGCTATCATCATCATCCCCCAGCTGAATCCGCACTGCGTTACATCATTGGGAGCATGTGAAAGGCTGAGGGATTATAACCCAGTAAGAGAGACGGAGGGAGACCAGGGGAGGGAGCTGGGAGACAGATGGGAGAGATCACTCCTACCAGAGTCTCTCCTCCACTAAGCTCTTGATTATGAGGCGGTTTAGCTGTAATGCTTTAACAGAGCTACTCTACGTGTAAGGGCAAGATGTCTTCCCTTGGGAGTGTTGGGTGTAGTGATGGGGGGGGGGGGGGGCATCAGGATGTGTGTACTTTATGGTGTTTGGTGATATGCACCTTTCTTTGATCTGTGGGGAATGAAGAACAGGGTTGTACTATTGGTGTTTGGTGATATGCACCTTTCTTTGATCTGTGGGGAATGAAGAACAGGGTTGTACTATTGGTGTTTGTAGGTAGCAGCCATTCTGGAGGACAGAACAGGCTTGGTAAAAAAAGTGTTTCACATTTTTTTAAAGAATAATTGATCTAGACTATCTTGCGAGTGGCTTCCATTAGTTGTTGAGATTATAAGTATTTTTGTTTTTTTTACAGCCATCTCAAGTATAGAGTTTGCTCAGGTCTATTGACTGTATTTTTGGTGGACCTGTTTTTGGATTTAAAAAAGTGAAATGGTTTGGATACGAAGGCTAAAGTGAGCTGTAAAAACAAGGGGCAGAAACAAAACACAAAGGGAACAAGAGAGAGAGAGAGAGAGAGAGAGAGAGAGAGAAAACGATGGAGATGAGCTTGGGGAGCTGTCCTGACACTGCTCAACAGGATTATTCCTAATCTGTACAGGGTCCACCGCTCAGCAGTAACATACCCTCCCATTGGCTCCCATCTAATCTAGGCGTTTACCACAGGCTAAAAACAAGGCATTTAATTGGCTACTCCTCGAACCACAGTAATCTGTATTTCTGCATGTGTGCGTGTGGGGTTTGTGAGAGCAAGTGTTGGTGTGTGTGTGTGTGTGTGTGTGTGTGTGTTTGTGAGTGAGAGTGGGTGTGTTTCTGTGTATTGTCAACAACAAGCAGTCTCATCTTGCAGGGCTTATTCACTGTCAGTGAGGAAAATGGCTTCCCTTTGGAATCCCATTCAGATAGACAATCTGGACCTGGAGAGGTCTAGGCTTATTCTTTTGAATTCCGAAGCACAATGAAAGGATTTGAAGATGATTCAAAGATATGGAATTCATTTCTATTTGTTTGACATCACAAGATTTGCTGATGTGTGGATGATTCAAATCCATAGATGATTCACTGCAGACTTGCCAGAAAGAAATGTAGTGAATATTTTATTTGAGGGTGGCTGTGTTAACCCAATACAAAACTCCCTTACTGATGCTTGCAAATCATTCTTTCCACAACCAAGGCTGTGTAGGCGTTGTTTTAAAGTTTATTAGTTTAGAATCTGTAGCACTCCCAATTGAATTTACATATTTCTTCCATGTAGGTCCGCTTATGTAATGTGCAAGTAAAAAGATCAAAGATAAAAATGAAAAGAATATATTATTATATTATAAAACCTATATAAAACCAAATTATGAAAAATGACAAACATAAATCAGTAAAATATAGAGCATTACGTTATATAACATTACAAAATAAAGTGATTTTGGTATAAATGAAGCTGTGCAATCATTACGAAACTAATGGACTCTTAATATGGTTGAATGATTTGACGTTCCACCAATCAAAACAATGTGTGCCTAACCATCTCTGAATGTCCCCCAAAACCTTTAGGCCTTCAAACATTGAATGTCAGGCAGTAATGTTTTCCTCTCAGGCAGTCAACATGCTAAAGCCCGGCTAAAAATAGTGTTTCATATAGAATGTACAAATGCTGCTTTGTGAGTGTGTGTATATGTATGTGTGTGCATGAGTGAGTGTAAGTAAGTAAGTGTGTGAGTGTGGCTGTGTGTATATGTATGTGTGTGTGTGTGTGTGTGTGTGTGTGTGTGTGTGTCAATGTGTAAGGAACAATACGATGCCCCCTTTAGCACTCCAAAGAAGGAGGACTTAAAGCTCTCTGTAACTGAGTGGATTTCAGAGGCAACAGGACCCAGCTCTTTCACATGGTCTGGGGGGAAAGTCTCACTTAAGGTGAAAAGAAACCTCCCGGCTGGGATCTCTTTTACTTGTACCAACCGTGTGCACTCTACAGCTGGTATGATAGCCCTACTGAGCAGTTCCACTTGTGTACACACATAGTAAGTGTGTGTATGCATAAATGTGTGTGTGTTTGTGTGTGTGTGTGTGTGTGTGTGCGTGTGCGTGTGTGCGTGTGTGCGTGTGTGTGTGTTAGTCATATAACAGGCTTTTATATTAAAAGAATGCAGAAACACGCAGAGAAGCACCACAGTCCACGGAGTGCAGGCGGCCCTAGGAAGTCAACATGCACCCTTGATAAAAGACACTTCAGTGAGGTTACTGTTTGAAAGTCCAATCCATCTCTGTGATCGATTGGTATGGTCTGGCGCAAATACACAAAAGGAGGTGATCCCCAAAGCGTGAGCCTGTACCCGACTAAGGGCACCATCAAGTGCAGCACAGCAGACTGGACAGAAGAAACAGTCCATGTCATCCTGTGTGATTAAGCTTAATGGAGGCCTCACCTGCATCAGTATCCGACCAATGCACCAATAAATTATAATCCGAGCCCGGTTCTCTGTTGCTTTGGGCTGAGGCATTTATAGCTGACTCACAGGCCTGCTGCCTGGTGAAACCGCATTCACTCACCATTTCATTTCATTTGATGACTGACTGCATACATGGATGTCACTGAGGACTTTTCATTGAAATAGACATTATTGGTCTTACCCTTCAGGGCTGGCAATCTCTACCATTCACTGCATAGCCTACTTGTTTGATTTGATTTAGAGGTTGGTTGTCCCTTAAGGGCCACCGTAGCGTGGAGTGATCAGCTGCTCTGTCCAGAATGGGGGCGCTTGGAAAAAAAGGTAGAACTGGAGAAAGAAGGGATGAACAAAAAGGAAAGAAAAAAGATGGAGAAAGAAAAAGAGACAGAGAGACAAGTAGAGTGAGAGATAGAGAGTAAGACCGAGACAGGAGATTGGTCAGCAGCTGTTTCAGTCAGAAAAAAAAGTGAAATACTTGAAACTAGGCTTGAAGCATCAATATCATACTGAGTGTGCCTCATAGTCAGTCCATTGTTGTACCTTTGAAAGTACATCTCAGGTATTTGTGTCTTGGAGGGATACAATGCACCAACCCTGTGGCTCCGTTTATTTCAGTGAAATGGTGGGGCTTTTGGGATTCTGTCGGCTAGTTCTGAAAGTGCACGTGGAATGAGTGAAGTTTTACGTGATACGATTCCTTTGATCCCCCACCGAAAAGCCAACACATCATTCGTTACTTATCTTTTCAATTGAAAGTACAACCCCAGTGACAGGCAATGTACCTTTTGAAATTATATATATATATATATACAGTATATTTGTAACTTTTTTTTTGGTGTGTGGAATATTCATGCAAGTAATGCAGACAGAATGGATGCAATTGGGAGAATCCATGGAGAATCAGCTGCATTAGCAGTTTGACATTCATATCTTCTTGTCTGTATTCTTGTCTCTCTGTCTTTTACATTTTCTATCTCTAGCTTTTTTTCATCCATCCTTTTCTTGTTTTTATAATGTTCCTGTCTAGGTTACCATCGATCTTACTGTGTCTATCCTTCCTTTTGAACATCCCTCTCTCCATCCCTTTCTCGTTCCTTCTCCATCCCTCTCTCAATCCCCATCTTCATCTCTCCCTCTTCCTCTCAGCCTGTGTGTACGTGTAGCTCTGTTCATTGCTGTGTGAGTGAGTTGTGCGGAGAGTCTCCCATATTCACTGTCTGGTTTCTCTCTCTCTCTCTCTCTCTCTCTCTCTCTCTCTCTCTCTCTCTCTCTCTCTCTCTCTCTCTCTCTCTCTCTCTCTCTCTATCGCTCACTCTGTCCATTATCTTAATTATTTCTCTCTCTTTCACTATCCCTCTTTCTCTCTGGCCATTTCTCTATCTCTTTCTCTATTACATATACTAACCCACATGCACAAACACAAGCTCACACGACGCATGCACGTACACCGCAGGGAAGCAGGGTGGGCCTCCCTCCCCAAGCAGGATTTGGTGGATGATAAGTGGTTGGACAGAGCAGTCAGTCATCACAGCTGCCTGCAGGTGACCAATCGAGGAGGGTGTTGGTGGGGGATGGGAGGAGAGGACGAATATGGAGGAGAGGACGATGGAGTCAGACAAACGCTTTCATTAAAGCCTCTAGCCGGCGGTCAAAAAACACTGGCTGAGCTTTATAAGGCAAAGTCCAAGCATCATCAACAGGCTCAAGTGTGTGTGTGTGTGTGTGTGTGTGTGTGTGTGTGTGTGTGTGTGTGTGTTTATTCGCGCGCATGCACACATCTGTGCCCCCCTATATTTACCACTCACTTGGGTGACTATTTGTGACGTGTGTGTCTGTGATTGCATCTTTGTGTGTTATTTTGTGCGTGCTTCCCGTTAATAGGACCCCAAGCAGCTGCCTTGCTTAAGTCATTCCCCCTAGCTAAAAGCTGTGATGGATGGTGTTTCAAATAAAGTGTGTGTGTGTGAGTGAGTGAGTGAGTGTGTGTGTGTGTGTGAGTGAGTGTGTGAGTGTGTGTGTGTGTGTGTGAGTGTGTGTGTGTGCGTGTGTGCGTGCGTGCGTGTTCTCTCTTTCTGGTGGCCTCGTGGCTGCTCCTCACACATGGCTGGCCCCATATGGTGTCGTTTTGGGGGAGGGCAGGGTGACCTGACGTTTTTGGGCCATCTGTCCTACTTTACCAGGTGTCAGTGCTGGCGAACATGACAAATATGGACTCAAGCATAAGCCAAGAAGATGACTGTCAGGTCAGCTGGTAAAGACAAAACAACGCCATTGGGGGGAGCTGACGTTTGTGTTACGTAAAGGACTGAACTGAACTCCGCCTGAAGAACAACACACACACACGCGCACACGAGCGCGCGCACACACACACACACACACACACACACACACACACACACACACACACGCGCACACGCACAGACACACACACACACACACACACACACACACACAAACACACACACACACTCACACACACACACAATCCTTTCTCCCACTGCCAGCCCTCCCAATTAAAATGAGATGAACAAGACACAGAGTCTCTGATGAAAGCCTCAGCAGGAGTCTCAAACACTTGCATTTAGCAAAGAAGACTGGGGCTCTGCAAGTTTGCTTGAGACGCCTGGCCTATCTTCCACACAACACACACACAGACACACACCCACAAAGAACCCAGAAACTCTTGATCTCCTTTTGGAATCCACTACAACAAACCGCCTATTTCTAGACGCTTGGCCGTACAAATATTTGTCGGAATTATTATCTTTTTGTTCCTCTATAGACTAGACTCTGCGGTTCCTTTTTAAACACTGATTCGGGGAGACAGTCAAACAGTCCTGTCTCTATTTGAATGAGTGCCTTCCACTAGCCTTTACCACCAAGGTCCTTCAGGGTTTGTCACAGGACCTATGGCCAATAACCTGTTCTCCACTGCCCGCCCAGGCAAGGTTACGTTAATGCTCTCTTCCTGGCAATGCTATTTCAACTCTATAAAAACACAATTATTGCAACTTTTTAGAAACAATTAGCCTGTAAACGATAGATTAGCAGGGGAATAGCATAATAGTATAATAATATTATAACAATATAATAACCTTGATGTGGAAGCCATACGCTTTGAGCGCTACTGGTTAAGCTTAAATTGTGCTTCTACCAGTAAATTAACTATGGAGGTGAAAAGACTGGGGGGAAATGCACTTAATATCATTTCAGAAAATCAGCCTGCACTCTCGGTTTTGTGACTCAGTCATTTGGCCCTGGCTGTCCTGCTGGTGCTGGGGTCCGTCAGCACCATCAGAGGCTCTCAGAGGCCTGGGTGCCGGCAGGACTGTAACCATACCCACTGATGACAGGGATGGGAAAATGAGGACACACACATGCACGCACGCATACACGCACGCGCACACGAACACATGCACTTGACACTGGACATCCCTTGAAGACACTAGGGTTCTAGCTTCACTAGATCTCCAAGTTTGTTCCTTACAGTGAACCCAACACACAGCACACACATACACACACACATGCACACACACACACACACACACACACACACACACACACACACACACACACCCACACCTGTCTATCTATGTCCCCCGTCTGCCTCTCTCTCTTTTTCTCTTTATACCTTCCCTTCTCTCTCTCTTTTTCTCTTTATACCTTCCCTTCTCTCTCTCTTTTTCTCTTTATACCTTCCCCTCTCTCTCTCTTTTTCTCTTTATACCTTCCCTTCTCTCTCTCTTTTTCTCTTTATACCTTCCCCTCTCTCTCTTTTTCTTTTTATACCTTCCCTTCTCTCTCTCTTTTTCTCTTTATACCTTCCCCTCTCTCTCTTTTTCTCTTTATACCTTCCCCTCTCTCTCTTTTTCTCTTTATACCTTCCCTTCTCTCTCTCTTTTTCTTTTTATACCTTCCCTTCTCTCTCTCTTTTTCTCTTTATACCTTCCCCTCTCTCTCTCTTTTTCTCTTTATACCTTCCCTTCTCTCTCTCTTTTTCTCTTTATACTTTCCCCTCTCTCTTTTTCTTTTTATACCTTCCCTTCTCTCTCTCTTTTTCTCTTTATACCTTCCCCTCTCTCTCTTTTTCTCTTTATACCTTCCCTTCTCTCTCTTTTTCTCTTTATACCTTCCCTTCTCTCTCTCTTTTTCTCTTTATACCTTCCCTTCTCTCTCTCTTTTTCTCTTTATACCTTCTCTTCTCTCTCTTTTTCTCTTTATACCTTCCCTTCTCTCTCTCTTTTTCTCTTTATACCTTCCCTTCTCTCTCTCTTTTTCTCTTTATACCTTCCCTTCTCTCTCTTTCTCTCTCTCTTTTTCTCTTTATACCTTCCCTTCTCTCTCTTTCTCTCTCTCTTTTTCTCTTTATACCTTCCCTTCTCTCTCTTTCTCTCTCTCTTTTTCTCTTTATACCTTCCCCTCTCTCTCTCTTTTTCTCTTTATACCTTCCCTTCTCTCTCTTTCTCTCTCTCTTTTTCTCTTTATACCTTCCCCTCTCTCTCTCTTTTTCTCTTTATACCTTCCCTTCTCTCTCTCCGTCGCTGTCTTTCTCCACCTCTCTTTCCCTTCCCTCCTTGCTCAGGCTGTCTCTCTTCCTCTCCCTCTTCCTCTTCCTCTTCCTCTCTTTCCCTTCCCTCCTTGCTCAGGCTGTCTCTCTTCCTCTTCCTCTTCCTCTTCCTCTCTCTTCCCGTCGTGCACCGTCTCCTTCTCTCGCTCTTCCTCTAAACGTTTTCTCTCTCCTCACGCGCCGTCTCTTTTTCCACTTCGCCTACTGTCTTCCCGTCCATTGGTTTCTCCTCCCCCTCTCCTCTCTTCTCTCCCTGGCTGGGTGCCTATCATGCCATTGCCTTCTGCCTCTTCCCTCCTCGGAGGCTGTGGCGCTCTCAGAAGAGGCAATCAGCAGCCTGCATCTTTCAGGACATGAGCCTCCCTGCTAGAATAATGATAGGCTGCGTGGGGTCTTTATAGCAGATGGCCCAGCAGCCATTTAGAGAGCCGTTTAGAACCCGAGGGCTACGATTGCTTTTGTTTTTCTCGATTCTGTTATAAATCATGTATAAGGCCAAACCAATTGGAGCACCCTGGTTATGAATTCGAAATTGAAATCATCGACACATGCTGAATGATAACGTGTAGCCTACACAGGCGCTCACTGCCTAAGGCAGAGTCGAATGTGTTTTTCAGTGGGTTACAATAGCACAGTGTACCTTGTGATTAAAATGGCTCCCATTCCAGCTGTCAGATTCCTCCACTTCTCATTCCCCTCCCGCCTGTGAGGGCCGTTCTAAAGCCACCCCTGCAATGGCGTAGGGGCACCAGTAGGGGGAGCTCAATCCCCATTGGTTAATTCCCGGTCCATCGCGGCAGAGAGTGGGGACTGAGTCTGAGATTGGGGAGCACTGTAGGAACTGTTTGGGTTCCTAACGGTTGCCTTGCCTGAAGTCCTGGCTAAACTCACAACCTGATCTTTGTGCTCTCATATTTATGGCCCCATCATTCTTGCTTGACCCAGATACATTGCACAAGGGTCACAGATTGTGAAGAATTTGTTGTGGTCAAAAATATACACACACACACACACACACACACAGACACACACACCATTGACAGTATATTATAAGTGGACAAAGTGGACGTGACGTCATCCATTGGTTTGTGGACCACCGTTTTGAAGTCTCGAGTTTAGCATTTTGAAAATCGCCATCTTGGTTGCATAGGCCATCGCCATCTTTTTTTACAAACTTGAAATGACGACATTGACCATACTTGGACAAGAGGGTGGGGCTGGGAAGGAGCTGGGAAGGAGCTGGGAAGGAGCTGGGAAGGAGCTGGGAAGGAGCTGGGAGTAGCAAGTGGTGCATCTGCCTGAGAGCCCGTTGCTACGTCTCTATCCTGATTGACAGTGTCAATCAAAAGGTAGCCACGCCCTAAAGTATACCCTACTTCATCTTCTATTTCACTCTAAATGGGACAATCATTTACAAAATGAACATCATGCTGTATTAAAAAAGACTTGAAACTAGCGATTGAGACCATAAACTCGTGAGGAAAATGTTTACTGATGTAATGAAGTAAGTGAGGAGTAGGGTCATTTTCTCATAGACTTCCATACAATCGTAGTTGTTTCTGCAGGTTATAAGAAAGAATGCAGGTTTAAGGCACTTCCGCGTAGGCTTCACTTTTCAGAGCCGGCACTACACCCTCCACACACACACACACACACACACACACACACACACACACACACACACACACACACACACACACACACATATACACACACACACACACACACACACACACACACACACACACACACACACACACACACACACTAACTACGTCAAAAAGACGTTCCGGAATAAAGTATTGTTGGTAAAAGGGTGGGGAGAAAATATTTCTAAATACATAGATATTCCATCCCAGCACGACGTATTAAAGTTGAATTAGCATGGACCAAGTTATTTTGAGAGATTCTGCATTGTTAATCGTTCCTTGTCTTTAGATGGGCTTCTTTCCATATCACCATTGGTTTAGTGAATGACTATCTCTCTGGTATGTTACAGAGATTTCCTTCCCCGTGGCTCTGGCATCGTGACTCGTCGCCCTTTGGTTCTGCAGCTCATCAATTGTCCCACAGGTAAAACCTTCCCCCTTATTCCCATAGTGACACAGATTAAACCTTCCTCTATTTCCATGGTCCCACAGGTAAAACCTTCCCCCTATTCCCATGGTGACGCAGGTATACCTTCTTCTATTACCATGGTGACACAGATATACCTTCCTCTATTCCCATAGACCCATAGGTAAAACCTTCCCCCTATTCCCATGATCCTTCAGGAAAACCTTCCCCCTATTCCCATAGACCCATAGGTAAAACCTTCCCCCTATTCCCATGATCCTTCAGGAAAACCTTCCTCAATTCCCATAGTCCTACAGGTAAACCTTCCCCGTATTCCCATAGTAACACAGGTAAAACCTTCCCCCATGTTCCATGATCCCACAGGTAACAGTTTGCCCCTATTCCAATGGTCCCACAGGTAAACCTCCCCCCTATTTCCATGGTGACACAGGTAAACCTTCCCCCCTATTTCCATGGTCCAACAGGCAAAAGCTTGCCCTATTTTCAGGTAAAAAACGTCCTGTTTTTCTGCCTTCCCAATGAAAAAAAAACATAAACAAAAAAAAAATACATCGATTCCTTGTATCCCGTCTCAGTGATGTACGGCAAATAAAGATATTATATCAGGGCGTATAAAGTTTCCAGTCCTTTGGAAGAAACACTCTCGGAACCTTCCTAAATCCTCTTACCTATGTCTACACCCTCTTTGGTTTGGTTTGTGCCCCCTTCTTAGGACCTGCAGGAAAAACCTCTATCTATCTATCTATCTATCTATCTATCTATCTATCTATCTATCTATCTATCTATCTATCTATCTATCTATCTATCTATCTATCTATCTATCTATCTATCTATCTATCTGTCTATCTGTCTATCTGTCTATCTGTCTGTCTGTCTGTCTGTCTGTCTGTCTGTCTGTCTGTCTGTCTGTCTGTCTGTCTGTCTGTCTATCTATCTATCTATCTATCTATCTATCTATCTATCTATCTATCTTTCTACCTTATCCTTTCACTAGAGACTCTAGTTGTGTTACCATGGTTACACTACGTGTCTGAGCCCATCTAACAGGTCCAGAGCTTTCTTGCGTGCTCATTCAATGTTGTCAGCGTAGTTCCCTTTATTAATATGTGAAATAGTCCATGTCAAGCTAGCTATTACTGAATATGAGTAGCTATGGCTTTTGAATAATCATTTAATCTGCCGTTAGTCCAAAAAAAATCCAGTCAGAGCTTTTCTAGCTTTGTTTACAGACATTTGTAATAAAGACCCTCATCCTACCCACACAAGAGCACAGCTGTGTGGGTTTTAATTTTAGTGTGGGTTGTAAACGAACCACAATATTATTTTTAACGATGAAATAATGTACAATCATTCAAAGCAATTCTCTCCCCTTATTTTTTCATATTACAGTATTATTCATATTCTATTTCATAATGCTATCCTTCCCTTCCCCTGATGTTGATGAAAACTGAAGAAATGCCAGGACCATTTGACTTTATTCAACAGTAGCTGGCACAAAACATCCTCTCAGTGGCATGACAAGAATATTTTATGTTTCACCCACCCAATCCGTATTTAACTTTGCTAATCCAAGCCCACGCACACAAACCATGGCTGTGACTTTATAGATATCTGCTCTGATGTTCTATTCTATTTTCCCTTATATTAAATTGTTAGTATTTGTATACATTTTGTATAGTGAGATATTGTCTGATGACAATATTTTTTATCTTTTATTATACATTTAATTGGCTATGCCATTTTGTACTTGGTCTATCAAACAGTAAAACAGCTGTTTATGAACTTTCCTTTCATACGATCCCTTTTCCTCTTTCTCTCCTCCTCTCCTATTATGCGCTTTGTAGAATATGCTGAGTTCCTGCACTGTAAGGGGAAGAAGTTCACGGACTTTGATGAGGTTCGACAGGAGATTGAGGCCGAGACAGATCGGGCCACCGGGGCCAACAAGGGCATCTCCCCTGTCCCCATCAACCTGCGAGTCTACTCTCCAAACGGTAAGGGCTTCTCCCCCCATCTTTCCCTATCAACCTGTGGGTCTACTCCCCAAACCGTAAGGGCATCCCCCCCCCCCCCCCATCTGTCCCTATCAACCTGTGGGTCTGCTTAAGCTCCCACCGTTTTGTCTAAAGTGTCCAATCCCTCTAGTATCTATGCTGAAGGTAGTGTTGGGAAAGAACACAACATTTGGCAGCTTCTACCTTCATTTAACTGAGTTGACTCACTCTCCTCACCTGTGATTGGTCATAACATGTTGTCAGGCAGTAAGACCCCTGAACATCCTTTTCAATGGCTTCAGAATGTTACTGTAGTGTGTGTGTGTGTGTGTGTTTGTGTGTGTGTGTGAGAGAGAGCTTGTTGTTAAGATAAGATAGACTTTATTTTCCCTCTCACACACACACACACACACACTCTCACACACACACACACACACACACACACACACACACACGCACACACACACATGCACACACACACACGCACACACACACATGCACACACACACACACACACACACACACACACACACACACACACACACACACACACACACACACAAGCTCTCACAATGGCTTAGTTTCAATGGCTGTTGTTTCCCCTTCCGCCCAGTCCTGAACCTGACCCTGGTGGACCTGCCCGGGATGACCAAGGTGCCGGTGGGGGACCAGCCGGCGGACATTGAGCAGCAGATCAGGGACATGCTGATGCAGTTTGTCACCAAAGACAACTGTCTGCTGCTGGCCGTCTCCCCAGCCAACTCTGACTTGGCCAACTCTGACGCCCTGAAGATCGCGAAGGAAGTCGACCCGCAAGGTGGGTTCTAGTTGTTGGAAGAGGTGATAGATGGTTATTTATATTTAAAAAATATATATATATAGTATTATATATTTTTTTCTTCAAATTGACAGGTTGCATGTTTTTATTACGCAAGGAGATATTTGGTCTTATTAGGCCATTCAGAAATGTCACAGTTAGTTAATTAGTTATCTATGAGTGTGTGTGTGCTTGTGTGTGCGTGCCTGCGTGTGTGCGTGCGTGTGTGTGAACAGGTCAGAGAACCATCGGTGTGATCACCAAGCTGGACCTGATGGATGAAGGGACTGACGCCCGGGAGATTCTGGAGAACAAGCTGCTGCCTCTGAGGAGAGGTGAAATACAAACACACTCTATCTATTGGGGCTCCCAGATATTCCATATTGAAGTTGCATTTGCTAGCACTTGGACTTGATGTACTTTCATTGTTGTACCCTGGTGTTTAATGTGGCACTTGCGTGGCTTTATCTAGGAGATTGGGTCAGGGATGAGCTTTCTTTTTTCTTCCTTTGGTGTTTTACCTTCTCTTGTTGAAAACACTATTTATCACTTTAGATAAAAGCGTTGCTAACGGTAACGTAATGTTATGTGATGGCTCTAAACCCCAGTTGTTGATCTTTCTTTATACACTGCCCTCTAGTGGTCAGACACTGTGCAAAGCAATTGACTGAAGGCTAAATGTTAACTGCAGATTGAGAGAGAGAGAGAGAGAGAGAGAGAGAGAGAGAGAGAGAGAGAGAGAGAGAGAGAGAGAGAGAGAGAGAGAGAGAAAGGATAAAAGAACACACGAAAGAGAGAGACAGAGAAGGAGGGAATGATGTGGATGACAGAGAAAAACATTGTCTCAATTTCAATGACAAACATCTGCAAAAAGTGGATTTATTTTTTATATACGAAAAAAAGATCACATTTGTGGGTAGCCCTCTAATGTAATGTGCTGATGCACTGTTTCCCCCTGAGCTCGGTTAGAACTAAGGCATGTTGTTTAAGAATATTTCCCATGTCCTCTGCCCGCTAGTTTCCTCTCATATCTCCTTCCCTTTTCAAGTTCCTTCTCCATTTTCTTTCTTTCTTTCGTTCGTTCGTTCGTTCGTTCGTTCGTTCGTTCGTTCGTTCGTTCGTTCGTTCGTTCGTTCGTTCGTTCGTTCGTTCGTTCGTTCGTTCGTTCTTTCTTTCTTTCTTTCTTTCTTTCTTTCTTTCTTTCTTTCTTTCTTTCTTTCTTTCTTTCTTTCTTTCTTTCTTTCTTTCTTTCTTTCTTTCTTTCTTACTCTCTCTCTCTCTCTCTCTCTCTCTCTCTCTCTCTCTCTCTCTCTCTCTCTCTCTCTCTCTCTCTCTCTCTCTTTCTTTCTTTCTTTCTTTCTCACTCTCTCCTTCTTCAACCTATCCCAGTTTTTATTCTCTCATATTTTCACCATTTATCTCCGTCCTGTGGAAAGCTCTTGTATGTAAAAACCACTCGAATATTTACAAGGCCAGCGAGCCACAGTGCATGGAATGTTCTTTTGAACCGAGGGATGTGCCAGAGACCTTCAGTTGGGAAGGGAATGTGAGCTTTCATAATAATAACTGGCTCGGTGGTTTTGTCTGTCCAATGTGTCAATATCTCTATTTGAGGGAGGCCGTTCATGCGTTCTTCTTTTCAGTATTTTACTGATAACCCTTTGGCTTATTTCTGATCTCTATTCTTCTTTTTTGGTCCAAACAACATTTCAGTTTATTTTTAAAGTGTTGAAGCAAAAGCCTTCCAGTCTCGCAAGTGTGCAGATTTAACGCTCATGTTCTTGAGTCTAGTAATACAACGACAGTTATTCTCAAAAGATTTCACACGTTATAACAACATCACAATGCAGACAGCAAAACGTCAAAACCCCACAGGCCGAGTGACTTTGGCAGCCATTTTGTCTCCTTCACATTGATCTGCCCGCCTTTAGGTTACATCGGAGTGGTGAACCGGAGCCAGAAGGACATCGATGGCAAAAAGGACATCAACGCTGCCATGGCCGCCGAGAGGAAGTTCTTCCTGTCCCACTCTGCTTACAGACACATGGCCGAGCGCATGGGCACTGCCTACCTACAGAAAACACTCAATCAGGTGGAGTGAACACACACACGCACACACACACACACACACACACACACACACACACACACACACACACACACACACACACACACTAACAAAGTCAAGTTGCCTCCGTTTTTGTATCTATTGCGAAACATCCACGTCGAGAAGAAAGAGAACACCACAACAGACATCACAAGTTGACCTTTGACTTCCTCCGCAGCAACTGACCAACCACATCCGGGACACGTTGCCGGCGTTACGGAGCAGGCTGCAGTGCCAGCTGTTGTCCATCGAGAAAGAGGTGGAAGAATACAAGAACTTCAGACCGGACGACCCCTCACGCAAGACTAAGGCCCTACTGCAGTCAGTACACACACACAGACAAGCGCACACACACACACACGCACACGCACACGCACGCACACGCACACGCACACGCACACGCACACGCACACACACACACACACACACACACACACACACACACACACACACACACAAACATTACCTGTTTTTCATGTATTTTCCCAATATATTTGACAATCGTTTACTAAATAGCCACAAAAACGTATGCTACGGTGCAAACACTCTTGATACATGACAAATGATTTAAAGTATTATTTAAAGTGTTATTTTCCTTTGACCTGTGGTGTAGGGTGTGGGTTTGGTCTCAACATTGCTAGGGACACAAGAAGATAATGCGAATGAGTTCGTTCAGATATTGGTAGGGACAAGTCGGTCAGCTGGTTATGAGTGTAAACATGCGATACGAAGATCTCTCTCTTTCTACTTCCACTTCTTTTGCCTTCTGGTCTCCCTCCCTGCCTCCCTCCCTATCTCCCTGCCTCCCTCCCTCCCTCCCTCCCTCCCTCCCTCCCTCCCTCCCTTTCTCCCTCCCTCCCTCCCTTTCTCCCTCCCTCCCTCCCTCCCTCCTTCTCTAGGATGGTGCAGCAGTTCTCTGTCGACTTTGACAAGCGCATCGAGGGCTCCGGTGATCAGATCGACACCTACGAGCTGTCTGGAGGTGCCAGGATCAACCGCATCTTCCACGAGCGCTTCCCCTTCGAGCTGGTCAAGGTGTGTGTGTGTGTGTGTGTGTGTGTGTTTGATTTGGTTTGTGTGTGTACAGGCTTCCCCAGGCAGAATCACCATGTTTACTGAGCAATCGTAAGCTTGTGATTTCACAATGTTGACTCTATTGATGGCAGGTCACCCTGGCGTTTGCCGTCTGAACTCTTTTCCTTTCCATTTTTCCTGAGGTAGACAGACACCATCCTCTTGATCTCTCTTTGTTTCTCTCTCTCTCTCCCTCCCTCTCCCTCCCTTTCTCGCTCTCCCCCTCGCTGTTTCTTTCCCCCCATCCCCCCCTCTATTTTTTCCTCTTTCTTTCGACAATGGTTCTCAGTCTCGGAGTGAGCCAGAGCCAACAATCACACCTCCCTCAGGACTAAAAGCCTGCAGGTTTAATGACTTAAACATTCCTTGCCCCCCCCCCCTTCTTTTCATCTGTCCTTCTTTCTCTCCTTCCAACTCTTAATTTAGTTCTACCGCCAACTCATTTCTGTATTCTGGCCCTCTACCTTTCCATCAGTTCCTTTCTTTTCGCTATCCCTCCCTCTTTTAGACCCCCATTTCATTCCCCCTTTTCTTTCCTTCCCTCTCTTTGCTTACCCTCGTCTTCACCCGCCTCTGTCTCTCAGTGGAGACGAACGTCTGTGGAACGTTAGCCAACGTGGCCAGGTTTAGCCCTCCTCAATGTCAGACGCTTGGATAACAGGGTTACACAACACGCATACACAGTCTGTTTTTCTCATTAGCTACCGTCAGTCTAGCTACAGACCATTTAGCATTTAAAAAAAGGCCCATTTTACGAGTATCATTTTAAAAGGTGACTGTCGGACTGTGAGACTGTGAGAAAGTATGAGCCACACAGGCGAGTGTGAGGAGAATGTCGTTATGCGTGTCAGGCATGTATGGAAGCCGGACGTTTTTTTTATCAGCGCGTCCCAGACCGGGACAGTGTTTGTGCGTGTGTGTGTGTGTGTGTGTGTGTCCGTCCGCTCAGCGTCGTCATGGTGACGTGTCCTCTGGGACTTGTTTTTTTTTCTTTGCAGATGGAGTTCAATGAGAAAGAGCTACGAAAGGAGATCAGCTATGCCATCAAGAACATCCACGGCATCAGGCACGTTCGTCCCCCCTACCCCCCCCCCCCCATCCTCCCTCCGTGCTCTCCCTCCTATCCAATCGACCCTCACCTATCTAATCGCAAAGCCCTCTAGACTGCGGCCCCCGCCCGCGCTGCCGCATACTGATTGACGGCGCACAACAGTGAGAGAGAGAGAGAGAGAGAGAGATTTGGGGCTTAGATAGGTGACTGCTGATGTGGTGGCTTTGCCTGTGGCTGGCCCTTTGCCTTTGTCTATCATTTATTTAACCAGATGGAGATTAGCATCTCTTTTTCAAGTGAGCCCTGGAAAATCCTTGGTCTGTCTGTCCGATGTCTGTTTGTTTATCCCCTGTCTGTTTTATTTTTGTGCTGTTCTACGCCTAGCCTAACGTCTCCCCAGTGTGTGTTTTATTTTTGTGCTGTTCTACGCCTAGCCTAACGTTTCCCCAGTGTGTGTTGGTGTCCTCAGTCCATATCATGACCACCAGAGGAGTTGAAAAGAATTACAATCTAAGAAGGACTTTAACCCAGAAAATGCACCACGTAAAACACTGGTGAATCCATAGATCGACTTAACACAGGCCACTGTTTATGCAACAGACTGAAGAACGAAAAAGTGTAAACGTGCTCTTAGCGTCATGGAAATAAGAAAACAGAAGGCACGTGCCTCTTTGCTGGGGTTAAAGAATGGAGGCCGGAGAATAGAAATCAAAGTCGAGACCTCCTCGTCTTCGTCTTCACGGTCAGTGAAGGGCAGGAATGAAGGCGAGGTTGGAGTTAAAAACAAACACATGGTCATTTGATGTGATCTGGTGACCCGTGGGCTTGACCTCTCCCTGGGAACACCGTCGAACAGATGTACAGTACTGTGCACAAGTTTTAGGCAGATGTGAAAAAGTGCTGGCAAAAATGTGAAAGCGGAGAGTGGTCACGGCAAGTCTTGATTTGATTTAGATTGTTCAATTGTTCCTTCACTTTGCATTTAGTTAATTGCTACAAACAAACTATTAACACTTTGTTGTTTGAAAGCATTCTTACCTTACACACCTGCCTAAATCGTTTGCCCAGTACTGTACATTCAGCTATTCGTTTGGCTATTGCTTTTCTTATATCGTTTAGTCTTTACTGTTCAATTTCACGGGTAGAGGATACACCGCTAAGTTCAATCAATCTATTTCGGATCGAAATAGAAAGTCTTAAGCAGTGCTGTTTTTTAGCGACCTGGCTCAGAACCTGACTTACTCCTAAAGGAGTTGTTACTGATTTGAGCTCCACACCAACACAGCCGCTTCCAAATACTGCCATTAAATTACCTGTATCCATTAACATATTTCATAAGGGATTCGTTTGCTTAGCTATAGAGACAAAGACTATACAGTATACATTGAATGCAATAGAATACAGTGACCTTGTACAGAGATTTGGGAGCGTGATGTCACTAGCGAAAGTGTCAATTGGAGATTACAGCGTGGCCGTGTTCTCATACTGAAGCAAACCAAGTTTTGCTTTGACTCTGACTTGGACAGAGACAGGCCCAGCAAAGGTAACTAGCTATCGACTGGCACCTTTTCAAACTAAAATATGTTTTTCGAAAAGGAGGGCCGTTATATCCCTGAATCTCTCTTTAAGGTGACTGTTGGTGTTCCCCAATTGCTCTTGTTATTTATTTCCGTCGACTTGGTCCTTGCTAACGTTTACGTTTTGTATTTGGAAAAGAGGGATGGAAAATTATTTTCAATTAACACTTTTCTCTTCGTCCAACTTCTCCCCCTCTTCTTTCTTTCTTTCTGTCTTTCTTTGCTTTTTTTTCTCTTACTTTTTTACACCCTGCCCTTTTTTTGGGGCCTCTCGCGGGCAGAACTGGCCTCTTCACCCCGGACATGGCCTTTGAGACCATTGTGAAAAGGCAGATCGGGAAGATCAAAGAGCCGTGCACCAAATGTGTGGACATGGTCATTTCTGAGCTAGTCAATACCGTTAGACAGTGTACCCAGAAGGTAAACAAGACAACGACTCAAAGATACGGTGGACGGCAATACTTTTATATATATATATATATAAATATATATATATTTATTTATTTTCTTTCTTCACTCCCTCGCCTTCCCTGACAACCCAAATCTTAGCTGTTCCCACCCTTGTAGAGGTCTAAACCCCACTCCAGCCCTTGCTGTCCCTGGACAGGAAGAGGTGTAGTGGGAGGGTAGGGTGGGCTGTGCCTGGCTGCCTGCCTGCCTGCCTGCCTGCCTGCCTTCCGCTTTAATGGGGGTGGCTGGCTGAGTGTAAAGGGGGGCCATGTTGTGGCAGACAACTGTGCTGGTTAGAGGCAGGACTGGATGCTGGGAATGGTTTCTAATGGCTGCCTATAAAAATGTGTTTTGGGGCAGAATTTAATCAAATCTGACTCAAAGGTTCAAACCCAGTTTGCTCCAACGGAAACTGGAACAATGCAAATGAATTATAACAATGAAACTGTATAAAAAAAAATTGTCAAGAAAGTAGATATATGTCATCCTTATTTAGCACTGTAGCATTAACACGGTCCAATCGACCAATCGACACGTGACGTCTGGCAGCCATATTGGATTACCTCAGCGTCCAGACTTCCTGTGTGTGAGAGCGGGGGCTGTGCACCTGCAGCAGACGGGAGCCGTGGCGATTACTCTCGGACATTCCTCCACTGTCTCCGGGGCAACATCAATAAGGGGGCCCATGAAGGCCAAACTAGGGGTAAAAAACAATCCAAGGTAAATACCAGAACCATTTTGAGACCTTAAAGTTCCAGAGAGAGGGAACAAAGAGGGTCAAGGAAGGAGGAAAGCCGTGTGTCCTGGTTGACACTTTCAGGTGCACAGCTTCACTCTCCAGACATGTGACTCCAAACTGCTGGCTGTCTCTTCTCTTCTCTTCTCTTCTCTTCTCTTCTCTTCTCTTCTCTTCTCTTCTCTTCTCTTCTCTTCTCTTCTCTTCTCTTCTCTTCTCTTCTCTTCTCTCCTCTCCTCTCCTCTCCTCTCCTCTCCTCTCCTCTCCTCTCCTCTTTAAAGGGAAGGATAGACTCACACGCTGCCCTCTTTTAGAATGGCTTCGGGGAGGGACACCAAATTTCTCACTTGCCTTTTCTTTCCTCTGTGTTGTTTGTTTGTCCTCCACTTCCCTTCCCCTCTTCCTGCTTCCTCTTGTTCCTTTTTTGTCTCCCAATCTGTCATTCCTCTCTTTCACCTCTGCGTTGCACTCCTCCATCTTCCTATTCTGTTCATCCTTCTTTCACGGTCTGTGTTTGGTTCGTTGTTTGATTCTTTAAATGTTGCTCTTTTACGTTGACACGGTTGATCTTTCCCGTGAAACGTTGGCGTCTCCCTCTCTTTCTTTTGCAAAACTTTTCCTCACTTTCGTCTCTTTTTACTACTACTGCTCTTCGTCTTCTACTCTATGCCATTCTCTCTGTTATTTCTTTCTCTCTCTCTCTCTCCACGTCCCCCTCTATCTCTCTCCCTGCCCCCCCCCCTTCTCTCTCTCTCTCTCTCTCTTTCTCACTCCCTGTTGCACTATCTTTCTCTCTCACTCTCTCTCTCTCTCTCTCTCTCTCTCTCTCTCTCTCTCTCTCTCTCTCCCTGTCCCCCTCTCTTTCTCTCTCTCTCTCGCTCACTCCCTGTCCCCCTCTCTTTCTCTGTTTCGCACCTCCCTGCTGTCCCCACAGGACGGGGTTGTTCACCCCGGACCTGGCCTTTGAGGCCATAGTGAAAAAGCAGATCCAAAAGCTGAAGGAACCCACTCTGAAGTGTATAGACATGGTAGTGAGTGAACTCACCTCCACCATACGAAAGTGTAGTGAAAAGGTAACACCTAAACAAACATCACGCGCCTATCACCTTTTCCTGTTCTGCGTCACTCTCAATGGTGGGGCTAGACCGATGGCTGGACAATTTTTTATTAATTATTTCATAATTAGAGTCTAAATGTTATGAGTATATAAGTATATAAGTATATTTATTTTAGTTTAAAATAGAAACAACTTTTTTCCCCACAAAAGACATGATAGACATGAAATAATGTAGCTTCTCATGAAACTGAACTATTTTGAGAAAAGAAAGGCATATATAAGGTTTTGGGCTCTTATTTTGGTGCTATAAACTTCCCTTAAAGGAAAAACAGTGCACCATAAGTGTCAGTCAGTCAGTCATTGGTCAGTTGGTCAGTCAGTCTATCTGTCATTGGTCAAGTTGGTCAATCAGTCTGTCAGTCATTGGTCAGTTGGTCAGTCAGTCTATCTGTCATTGGTCAGTTGGTCTGTCAGTCAGTAAGTTTTCCTTTCTTTACTCTTCTCCTCTCACCTGTTTACTCTTGTTGACACACCTCACGTTGTTTTCTCGGTTCTGTCTCCAGTGATTTTTCTCAATGTACTTGTGATCTTGTGGAGTTTTTTTTTTTTTTACTCTTTGGAGTTGACCAGCAAATTTGCATGACACCTTTATACTTTTTTTGTCTGAAAAGTACACTTAAAAAAAAAAATGTATATATAAGCCACCAAATTTTTCCTGACTTTGAGACAAATACTTTTTTATTATTACTTGTCAGCAATGTATTAAATGGACATGGCATTTTCTTTTTCATGGCATAATCAACACCAACACTCTTATTAATATGTGTTAAAACAAAATTGCAATGTTAATCACATGAATGTGAAATGGATAGGCTTAATTGCTCCTAACTTACCGATACAAGTAGCAAAGTAATGACCTGAGTAAAATTCAGAGTTAAGACATTTTCAAACAAACTCTTTTTTATTGCTTTGTCTTGTCTCTTGCATCATTATAAACATTAATTGTTTAATGTAAACTTTTTAATGTTTTCATAGTTTTATTTGCACTATTATTATGTTAAAATGCCAACACATGATGTTAGTGAGAAGAGTGAAGAAAAGCTGTTAGTGGAAATACATATTTGTAGACTTTCTCCTGAAGGCATTTAAACCTCCGATATATTTACTGTATATTTACTTGAGCAAGATTACATAAATAGTTTTTGTCCAGCAAGTATCGGTCTATCCTTGCATTCGAATTCATTGTTACTATTAACATAAGCATCATAATTTAGGTTTGTTCTCCATTCTGTCACTTTGAGTTCTTTATTCTTGTCCTCCATAGGCAATGGAATTATGTCAGTTTGTCTCTAGCTCAACTTTCATTTGACAAGTTTTTATTTTGATTACATCATCGAGTTGTCCTACCTCCAATACTTCATTGGATTGGAGTATTCTGTAGATTAATGACCTTATTTCGTCCTTGTCTGACATATTATTTTGATAACGTTTATTAACTGCAGTCTAAGAGGGCAGTTGATTCTCCCCTCTCAACATATTCTACTTTTTTTTTCTCTATGCATCCTTCATCTCAATGGCATCTTATGTTTTAGCGGGAAAAATGAATGTAACGACTTCTGGTGGATTTCCTCGTGTAGTGTTGAGGGTGAAAACGTTAAAATGTCCAAACATGTTCTAGATACATACAGATACAGATGTTTGGGTAAATATAAAATATAAATCCCATAAAAAAGAGGTGGTCCACCAGAGGTTCCTTTTAAAACTCCACTCTCGTCCTATCTCCCTCCCTTCCTCTGCTATCACCTTGTCCTTTCTGAATCCTGCAGTGCCTGCGTGAATGTTTATTTGAACACGAGAACCTCTGTTTGCCGCTTCCTCTCAGTCCTCAGAGCGGTCCTTAAGTGTCAATGCATCGCTGAACCTGCCTCTTTCATCAGGCAAAACGGGCAAAACTGCCACTTGAACAAAACAAAAAAATTAATAAAAAATGCCATCGCTATCTGACCAAAACAGTGACCAAAGTGAAAAAGGTATTAGGTTTGTTTTGCGCCATTATAGCTAGGAGAGAACGTGAAATGTCCGTGTCCAAACCGGAGAATCATTTAGTGGCAAATAAGTCACTGGAAATTGTGGTCAGACAGACATTTATGACACACACATCTTTCCAATTATTATGGCGCGCCATGTCCATGGAAGTCCTTTCGTTTGTAAAGTACTTCCAAAAGACCTCCGTGTGTCCTGCTCGGAGCTGTAACGCTGCTTCGAACCAGGAAGTAGTAAATCACGCGGGAAACGAGAAAGAGCCCTATTGATTTCTGGAGGATCCCGTGTGGCCTGAGTGGTAGGCCTCACCCACTAAAGCATGCATTGTCTCTAACAGGACCCCAGTGGATTCTTCCCCGTCCGTACGTTCATCTTGATTTCCTCTTCCTTCACGTGTCTCAAACTTTTCCCAAAGTGTTTGTGTGGTATTTTTGTGTGTTGTTGAGCACGTTAATGTCTATGCCCCTGTGATTCCATGAATTCAACAAAGGTGATTCCATGAATTCAACAAAGTCATCCAAGAAAACATGTTTCTAACCAAGAAAACTCTCTTTGTGTTATGTGGCATTCTTACAGACTTTGCACTATTTTATTTATTTACTGTCATTCCAACCTTATGACTTATGTTGGACCTAAAACGACTAAAAAGCCATTGCTAACACTAACAAAGGATTGTTTTAAATTATAAGGTAAATAGGGCTGGGTCTGTGATGCCACGGTTGTTGTTGGTGTGTGTGTGTGTGTGTGTGTGTGTGTGTGTGTGTGTGTGTGTGTGTGTGTGTGTGTTAGACTGTGGGGTGAAGGTGTTGTGTGGTTCTCAGGGACGCCATTATAGTGTAATGAGGGGTTTTACAGTATGAATGAATGTATGTGTGTTTTTGTTAGTGTGTGAATACGAGTGTGTCACTGTGTGCGGACGTGATTGTTTCTCTGTGCACTTTGTGTGTGTGTGTGTGTCTGTCTGTCTGTGCGCGCACGCGCGTTTGTGTATGCATGTGTGTGTGTGTGTGTGTGTGTGTGTGTGTTCGGGCTGTTCCCCCTACCCACACGGCTCCACTGTGACCCACAGCTGGCCCAGTACCCCCAACTGAGGGAGGAGATGGAGCGCATTGTCACCCAGCACATCCGGGACCGGGAGAGCCGCACAAAGGACCAGGTAACACACACAAACACACACACACACACACACACACACACACACACACAAATATAGACATACACAGACACACACACACAAATATAGACATAAACAAACACACACACACACACACACACACACACAAACACACAAACATAGACATACACAGACACCCACACAGACACAGACACACATGCACACAGACACGCACACACACAGACGATCCCTCACACACACACACACACACACACACAGACAATCAATTACACGCACACACTCAATCGTTCCACCAAACACACATGTTGAAATAATGAAATAACCGTTTTTAATCAAATTCCATAGTTTATTATTGATCGGCTGGCCCAGGGTGCTTTCTCATCACTTGTATTCAGCCAAACTGTGTGTGACTCATTGCGCTAACTGTGAATGTGGGACTGTGTTGCTCAGGTGTTGCTGCTGATCGATATCGAACTGGCTTACATGAACACCAACCACGAGGACTTCATCGGCTTCGCCAAGTAAGATGGCCGAGTTGTCTTTTGTCCCCTGCATGCGGCATTAGAACATTTGACATATAAGTTGACATTTTCGAACCCAGAATGATTGAAAAATGGTTACGACATGAAAGTGGGTCTACATTTTTAATGAAGCTAGCCTCTGTGGGAATTGAACCCTTACTCCTATTTGTGGTGACAGCATGCTTTGAAATATAAGGGGACTGTCTCTATGGAAACGGCAACTTATTTCCACAATTTATTAACATGGTGTCTGAATTTGCTCCGTACTTCATATTTGATGATACCTAAAAAGGACTTATGTGCCAGTACTTTCATTTGGATTTATAACATTTTATTTCAATGCGTCTTCACTAGTTCATGGATTTCTTTACGTTTCAAAAGAGCTGCGACGTATCGACTGATGATGATGTGAACAAAGTTTAATGTCCCCACAGTGCTCAACAGAGGAGCAACCAAGTGAACCAGAAAAAAGCCGCCGGCAAACAGGTACATAAACACAAACATGCTTTCATACATATTCAAACAGGTATGATCTCACACCAACTACACGACATCAATATGCTTTCATATTTATACCATGTACAGACATCCATTCAAACAGGTATCCCCTATAGACATCCATTCAAACAGGTATCACATATCGACATCCATTCAAACAGGTAGTACCAATGGTCACACCCAAAAAATCCATACCACAGCCCTGAGCAGACTTAGCATGTGAACGTTCTGTTCCTTTCCGGTCTGTCCTATTCTATTCTATTCTATTCTAAATGTGATCCCTTGCTTGTCAAGCAGCATCACCGTGTCCATGCTATTCTGAGCTGTGCCATTCCAGACAGTGTCAGTCCGGCACATGGTTTTCAACTTTGACCTTTTCCAACTCTACACCCTGGATGCCGAATTCCTCTCGTCCTTTCTCTTTTTTCCCCTCTTCTTTTTTCCCCTCTTTTTTATGCCTTGTTCTGCGGACGGCCATGTGAGGCGGATGCCAAACTTATCCCAGGACACACTCCCCCCGGCCATGGCCTCTGTGTCCGCGCGTCCGGGACAGAACCCCAGCTGTTGTGAATGCTGACTGCACAGTAACACACGACCGCGGACCCCACGGGCACTCCCATTGGCGGAGCTGATCCGATGATGTCACTGTTGGAAAGGGGAAGCCGTTGCGTTGTGCAAGCCCCCCCCCCCCCCCCCCCCTGGCTGGGATGGTACAACTCAGATAGTAGTGGGATTTGTAGTTTTCCATGCATACATCTACCACAGTAGGCTGTGATGGAACACAGTCCCCACGCCAAGGCCAGGATAGCCACCCTCCTCGTGGAAGGAAGGACTTACAAATCATCCCTGATCTAAGGGATGACTCACAGACTCACAAGGGTCTGGTCCGATTTAAATAATGTACGAGACTTTACAGTGAATTATCTTTGTAGAGTCTCAAATATTATTTCACAATGTAGTACTTATAATTATATCATGGCAACATCCAACAACGTGTTGTGCATATGTCACTTATTTAATCAAGGAAAGACTTCAAAACGATTCCTTTGCGTTTTTAAGTAGTTTTTTCTTTAGTAGGGAATGGCTGCTTTGGGAAGAACGTCGACCTTTAGCGTTGGCAATGCCCTGTTTACTGCCTGAGGGCCACAGTGGGTTAGCCGTGCTCATGGTCTCTCCATAGACGGCGGTCTCTCCTGAACGGTGGATCAGGAGGCTTTGTTTTTCTGTGTTTGATCTGGGCTTCTTTTTCTGAGTGATTTCTCTTCTTCCCTCTTTTATTTATCTCTCCTCGCTCTCTACCGCTTTTCTGACACAGGATGAGATCATGGTGAGTATTGTGTGTGTGTGTGTGTGTGTGTGTGTGTGCGTGCGTGCGTGCGTGCGTGCGTGCGTGCATGCGCACACGTGGGCATTTGTGTGTTCGTATTTGCCTATTTGTGCAGTCAGCCTCTTTCGGTATGCTTGTGTGTACTTTTTGTTAGTGTGTGTGAGTGCATTAAGCCATATGTTAGTTTTTCACAAGTGTGAGGTGTGGGTGAGTATACGTGTATGTGTGCTAAAACGACGTCACAATGAGAGTGTGTACACGGTATGTATTCACGTGTGCCTGTGCTAATTAAAACGTGTGCTTGTGCTAGAAAACGTGTGTGTGTGTCTGTGCTCTAGAACGTGTGTGCGTGTGTGTGTATTTTCTAGAAGTTCACTAGTGTGTGTGTGTGTGTGTGTGTGTGTGTATTTTCTAGAAGTTTTCTAGTGTGTGTGTGTGTGTGTGTAAACTAGAATGTGTGTGTGTATGTGTGTGTGTGTGTGTGTGTGTGTATATTCTAGAATGTGTGTGTGTATTCTAGAATGTGTGTGTGTGTGGGTGCTGAAGAGAGCCTCTCACTAGCAGTAGATGACCAGGTGGCCGGGGGGGCTCTCTAAGTCTTGGCTTCTGTCCTTTCAGCTGAACCCCCAACCCCGAACCCCCCCATCTCCCCCTCCTCCAGGCCGTGCGCTCCCATCCACAACACACACACACACACACACACACACACACACACACACACATATCCAGAGCAGCAGCATGACTGCAAATATAGCATGAGGACACTGCTACACCCGTCAGCAAAGACAAAGCATTAGAGGTGAGGCTAGAGGCTCTATTCATACAAAGCATTAGAGGTGAGGCTAGAGGCTCTATTCATACAAAGCATTAGAGGTGAGGCTAGAGGCTCTATTCATACAAAGCATTAGAGGTGAGGCTAGAGGCTCTATTCATACAAAGCATTAGAGGTGAGGCTAGAGGCTCTATTCATACAAAGCATTAGAGGTGAGGCTAGAGGCTCTATTCATACAAAGCATTAGAGGTGAGGCTAGAGGCTCTATTCATACAAAGCAATAGAGGTGAGACTGGAGGCTCTCCTCAGACAAAGCATTAGAGGTGAGGCTGGAGGCTCTCCTCAGACAAAGCATTAGAGGTGAGGCTAGAGGCTCTCCTCAGACAACGCATTAGAGGTGAGGCTAGAGGCTCTCCTCAGGCAAAGCAATAGAGGTGAGGCTAGAGGCTCTCAGACAAAGCATTAGAGGTGAGGCTAGAGGCTCTCAGACATAGCATTAGAGGTGAGGCTACAGGCTCTCAGACATAGCATTAGAGGTGAGGCTAGATGGACTCCCCGGGTCATGTGAGCCAGCGGCGTGTTTGTGTTTCTGAGGCTGAAGGGGTCTCTCTCCCACGGCGGGTCATCTTAACAGTCGTCGCCTCCCCCCGCGG
>CM030172.1:50193375-50195875 GCA_017639675.1 Aplochiton taeniatus
GTGTATGTGTGCGTGCGTGCGTGCGTCTGTGCGTGCGCGCACGCCTGTGTGTGTCTGTGTGTGAGAGAGAGGAGATAGAGAGAAGCCCACAAAGATGCAGAAGGACAGTGGTGATGCTGTGGTTTGCTTACCATCTCAGAAAAATAAAATGTCTCTTACTGTAAGAGGAAAACATGACTGAGGACCCTCTCTTTAACCGAACTGTGGCTGGCATTTTATTTAAAAATGTTTAAACACACAGACGTGTTGCAGATGAATCTCCCTGCGTCGCTCTAGGCTTGGACCGTGTTCCTGCGTGCATGCACACACGTAGCTGCGGTCAGTTCGAGATACATAGACCACGGCCGGCATGGCCCGGATTGTGGCTTTCGGTTGTTCATTGTGGAGAGCAAGATGTTTAGATCCGTATCTTGCTGTGGTTGGGTTTCCGTCAGGGACCTTTTTGCGCGTGGATTTGGGAAAAACGCACGGAAAACGTTGGATTCCCGGCTTTCCAAATACACGCGAACAGTTTGGCCAAAGATGGAATGATGTCATCCGTAAATAATGTTTGATGCTGAGAATAGGAGGTGGAAGGTGCAGCGTAATATGAACGGTGTGTTTCCTAGGTCTCTCTTAGACCCCATCCAAAAGTAACGGACCAGCACTCAGGAAGGACCACACCATAAAACACTCCGTTTCACAGCAAATCCATGTGGGAACAGATAATGAGAATATACCTACAGTACCAGTCAAAGGGTCTGGTACTGTATATATACAGTATATATATATATATATATATATATATATATTGGCATACATTATTGACAAATCTCAAAACATATTTTTATTCCTACAGTCTTTATTTTTATGGAAAAAGAGTGATTTCCCTCGGGAGCTACAACGTCCAGATCAGTTTTGGTTGTGTTTTCTGCCCATCCCAGAGTGATCCAGAATAGGACAGGGAGGGCACAGCGGGCATCTTATATTGGGCATCGCTGTCATCGGCCCACCCTGCTGTGGGTAACTAGTGTGGTTGTTGGTCCCTGCGGCTGTAGTGGACTATAGGCTTACACAAGGCTGACCAAGGCTGACCCAGACTGACCCAGACTGACCCAGACTGGCACAAGGCTGTCACAAGGCTGGCACAAGGCTGACCCAGACTGGCACAAGGCTGGCACAAGGCTGGCACAAGGCTGACCCAGGCTGGCACAAGGCTGACCCAGGCTAACCCAGACTGACCCAGGCTGCCACAAGGCTGACCCAGGCTAACCCAGGCTGATCCAGGCTAATCCTGACTGACCCAGGCTGGCACAAGGCTGACCCAGGCTGGCACAAGGCTGACCCAGGCTAACCCAGGCTGACCCAGGCTGGCACAAGGCTGACCCAGGCTAACCCTGACTGACCCAGGCTGGCACAAGGCTGACCCAGGCTAACCCTGACTGACCCAGGCTAACCCTGACTGACTCAGGCTGGCACAAGGTTGACCCAGGCTAACCCTGACTGACCCAGGCTAACCCTGACTGACCCAGGCTGACCCAGGCTAACCCTGACTGACCCAGGCTGACCCAGGCTAACCCTGACTGACCCAGGCTGACCCAAGCTAACCCAGACTGACCCAGGCTGGCTCAAGGGGACTAATCGGAGTGTTTCAAAAGTACAGCCCAGGCGAGGTGGTCTCCAGCAAACAGTCTAATCCCTGTATAGGTAAGTCCGTTTAAGGACATCAATCATTCATCCCCGGAGTGTGACAGCTGGATTGACAGACATTGACAGACATTGACTTTGAGATATACTTTATTGTCTTTTAGGAGAGTTCATCTTGTAGACACACAGTGATATTGAATACAAACATGGTTACAAACAGCATAAACTGTCATACACTCGTTCAAACGTATTTTTACCTCACAACACACAATGGCTACACATCTGATCACACAGTACGATACGCACGGTGTGCCTATTAAACACTTTCACAGGGTGATGCCAAGTGCCCCAAATGCCCCCCCCCCCTTAAAGCCAGTTGAAATATGTTGCCATGTTTTGGCCAAGGCGACATCCACCCTCACAACAGTTACCTCGTGATGGCGTGGCCCAGGGCCTTACCTCAAAGCCGATGTTCTGTAGTCCAAAGGCATGAGCAATGGCGGTGCATTTTAGATGAATGCAGCGACTCTCTCACACAGCTGCTACAGAACTAAGACAGAGCACTGAACTTGTCTATGCAACCGAACTTGATGACGCACCCTCACGGAAAAAATCGAATCGATGAACCATCAAACCCTGTGTTTAAGCTGCGTCGGGGTCTTCAGTGGGCCCAGCTAGGTGTGTGTGTGTGTGTGTGTGTGTGTGTGTGTGTGTGTGTGTGTGTGTGTGTGTGTGTGTGTGCGTGCTGAGGGGGTTGGGACGTGGGACAGGGGGTGTTCACGTCTTGAGATTCCCCACTCAGCCTAACCAATGTGCAGACTACTGTACAACCACTACATCCTGAACAGGTAGTCTGAACACTGGGCAGGCGGGG
>CM030172.1:50210875-50273375 GCA_017639675.1 Aplochiton taeniatus
ACAGTACAGTACAGCACCGCACAGTACAGTACAGTAAAATAGAGCACAGCACAGTACAGTACAGTATAGTACAGCACTGTACAGTACAGTAGAGCACAGCACAGTACAGTACAGCACAGCACAGCACTGCACAGCACAGTACAGCACAGCACAGCACAGCACTGCACAGCACAGTACAGCACAGCACAGCACAGTACAGCACAGTACAGTACAGCACAGTACAGTACAGTCGAGCACAGCACTGCACAGCAAAGCACAGTACAGTACAGTAGAGCACAGTACAGTACAGTACAGTACAGTACAGTACAATAGAGCAAAGCACAGCACAGTACAGTATAGTACAGCACAGCACAGCACAGCACAGTACATTCGCTTCTGAGTGACTAGGTTAAACTCCCTCCTTGCTGTTGGAGAAGAGAACACCACTGAAGTGTTGGTCAAAGTGGCAGGCAATTAGAAAACATGTTTTACAGCAATATCAATGTGTTCTGTGGCCAGCAGAGAGGGAGTTTATCCTTCAAGACAGAACATGAACTATAACAAGTTACTCGTGTCGACGTACAAAACGACAAATGACAGTGACAAAAGTTAACAGTACAAAGAAAAAAAGTGAACACGTCGACACTTAATGCTATTTCCGCTCACAACGCCCCACTTAAAAATTCGACCTCACTAAGACTTCACCCTGTATTAATGAAAGCTGAATAATGCCTCATTAAATGTTTGGTTTTTTTTCCAAACGTCCCCCCCCCCCCTTCCAACCCCCCAAGACCAAAGAATTCATCAACTCGGACCTGCTGGCCCAGCTGTACTCGTGCGGGGACCAGAACAGCCTGATGGAGGAGTCCCAGGAGCAGGCCAAGCACCGCGACGAGATGCTCCGCATGTTCTTCGCCCTCAAGGAGGCGCTGAACATCATCGGCGACATCAGCACCTCCACGGTGACCACCGCCATGCCGCCGCCCGTCGACGACTCCTGGCTGCAGGTGCAGCGCGCCAACGCCGCGGCCGGCAGGTACGCACGGGATGGAGGGAGGGGTCTAGGGAGGGAGGGAGGTAGGGAGGGGTGGAGGAAGAGAGGGGTGGAGGTAGGAAGGGATGGAGGTAGGGAGGAATGGAGGTAGGAAGGGATGGAGGTAGGAAGGGATGGAAGGAGTGAGGAATAGAGTTAGGAAGGGATGGAGGTAGGAAGGGATGGAAGGAGGGAGGAATAGAGTTAGGAAGGGATGGAGGTAGGAAGGGATAGAGGGAGGGAGGGATAGAGGTAGGGCGGGAAGAAAAGGAGAGGAGTGGGGACTCCTGCAGGTTAAGAGACACCAGAGTACTTTGGCCAGGTACCGATGGAGGGATGGTGAGAGAGAAAGACAGAAGGAGGAGGGCAGCGAATGGATGAAAGAGGAGAAGAGGGGAGGGACGATGTATAGAGAAGGTATTGATAGAGACGGAGGGACGGTCAATGAGAAAGTGACTTGCTGGGATGTTATGCTGGGGCTCTGACTCCCCCTGCTGGTTTGGTTGTGAACTGCTGAATCCTAATTGATTCAACTCTTCGTACTACTTTAATTGGTCATACTTTTTCAATCATTTTCCTCTCTCTTTACCCTCTCTGTCTCTCACTCTTTCTCTCTCTCTCTCCCTCTTTCTCTCTCTCTTTCGCTCTCTCTCTGTTCATCTGTCTGTCTGTCTGTCTGTCTGTCTGTCTGTCTGTCTGTCTGTCTGTCTGTCTGTCTGTCTATCTGTCTTTCCCTCTTCTCCTCATCTAACAATTCTTTCCCCGCAAACGTCTCCAACCTCCCCAGGTCTCCAGCGACCAGCCCCCTTCCAAACAGAAGGGCCCCCCCGGGTCCCCCAGCCCGCCCTGGGTCGCGAGGGTCCGCCCCCACACTCCCCCCGGCAGGGGGCCCACCCGTCCCCTCTCGTCCAGGGGCCTCACCAGACCCCTTCAGTGGGCCCCCTCCCTCGGTGCCCTCCAGGCCCAACCGCGCCCCCCCTGGTGTGCCTAGGTGAGTGGTGTTCCCCAGCCCCCCCCCCGCCCCACCCTCACCCCCAGTGTCCCACCTGCAGGCACCTAGTCCCATACCACTCTTTTCAAGTCAATTGAAGGTTTACAGGCAGACAAACACCAGGGGGCAGGACTCGCAGACCGAACTAACAGAACATCGTGATTTAAGAAAAAAGAGCACGACGACTAAAGCGTGATTTCTGCCAAGCGGAAGTCCGACTGCTTTCTGTTGCGAACGTGAAGACGCGTGGATGGAGGGATGTGGCGGAGGTAAAGGAAAACAGGAACGCCCACTTGATGTCGTAGATAGATGGATGTATAGACTGATAGAGTAGAGCAGAGCTAGGAGGAAGGGGAGGGGGAGGAGGTGGAGGAGGAGGAGGAGGTGGAGGAGGTGAAGGAGGAGGAGGAGGTGGAGGAGGAAGGGGAGAGGTGGAGGAGGAGGAGGAGGAGGAGGAGGAGGTGAAGGAGGAGGAGGAGGAGGAGCACGTGAAGGAGATTTTGGGGATGACAATGAATAGATGGCGGTAGAGCTAGATTTTGAAAGGGGATGAGAGCGTGTTTGTTAGCGTCTATAGTACAGATGAAGGAGTTCTCAGATGAAGGAGCTCTCAGATGAAGTAGCTCCAGATTAAGTAGTTCTCAGATGAAGGAGCTCTCAGACCAAGGAGCTCTCAGATCCAAGAGCTCTCAGATGAAGGAGCTCTTAGATGAAGTAGTTCTCTGATCAAGTAATTCTCAGATGAAGGAGCTCTCAGATCCAGGAGCTCTCAGATGAAGGAGCTCTCAGATCCAGGAGCTTTCAGATGAATGAGCTCTCAGATGAAGGAGCTCTCAGATCCAGGAGCTCTCAGATCCAGGAGCTTTCAGATGAATGAGCTCTCAGATGAAGGAGCTCTCAGATCCAGGAGCTCTCAGATCCAGGAGCTCTCAGATCCAGGAGCTTTCAGATGAATGAGCTCTCAGATGAAGGAGCTCTCAGATCCAGGAGCTCTCAGATCCAGGAGCTCTCAGATCCAGGACCTTTCAGATGAATGAGCTCTCAGATGAAGGAGCTCTCAGATCCAGGAGCTCTCAGATCCAGGAGCTCTCAGATCCAGGAGCTTTCAGATGAATGAGCTCTCAGATGAAGGAGCTCTCAGACCAAGGAGCTCTCAGACCAAGGAGCTCTCAGACCAAGGAGTTCTCAGACCAAGGAGCTCTCAGATCAGATCCCAGCGTGCATGGCTCTGTCGCTCTGTCTTGCTGTCACTGCAGACTTCCTTCGTCATTTTCACCGCTAGACTTTTAGCCATCGCTCTTACGTCGCCTCCCTCTTCCTCTCAGTCACACTTTCTTTTCCATCCATTTATTTCTTTCAGTTTTTCACGCTAGTCTCTGAAAAGAAAAAAGGTTCTTGGTCATAGGAGAACCCAACTTTTGAGGCTCAATAGAACCCATTTAAAGTCCTATGTGTAGCACGTAGAACCCAATACATTCCACTGAGACATTTATCAAATGTGAGGGTCTGAATAAAGAAATAAATCAATCAATTTTACAAATCTACCAGAAGTGGTTATCTCATTATGGCGTGGAAATGTCTGGATGTTATTGTCTTTTCAAAGAGCGGGCCTAAAGGTTTTATGATCCGCAACAAAATGTCCGCTTGGTCCAGCATATCTCCACTAGCCCTGTCCCCTTACCTTTAACCTGAACTACATAGCCAGTAGAGTTCATAGAGTTTGTTTTATTGAGAGATGGGGAAATGGGGACTAGGTAGAAGAAGAGAGTGTGGTGAGGAATAGGTAGAAGAAGAGAGTAGTGAGGAATAGGTAGAAGAAGAGAGTGTAGTGAGGAATAGTTAGAAGAAGAGAGTGTAGTGAGGAATAGGTAGAAGAAGAGAGTAGTGAGGAATAGGTAGAAGAAGAGAGTGTTGTGAGGAATAGGTAGAAGAAGAGAGTGTAGTGAGGAATAGGTAGAAGAAGAGAGTGTTGTCAGGAATAGGTAGAAGAAGAGAGTGTTGTGAGGAATAGGTAGAAGAAGAGAGTGTAGTGAGGAATAGGTAGAAGAAGAGAGTGTAGTGAGGAATAGGTAGAAGAAGAGAGTATAGTGAGGAATAGGTAGAAGAAGAGAGTGTAGTGAGGAATAGTTAGAAGAAGAGAGTGTAGTGAGGAATAGGTAGAAGAAGAGAGTGTTGTGAGGAATAGGTAGAAGAAGAGAGTGTTGTGAGGAATAGGTAGAAGAAGAGAGTGTAGTGAGGAATAGGTAGAAGAAGAGTGTAGTGAGGAATAGGTAGAAGAAGAGAGTAGTGAGGAATAGGTAGAAGAAGAGAGTAGTGAGGAATAGGTAGAAGAAGAGAGTGGAGTGAGGAATAGGTAGAAGAAGAGTGTAGTGAGGAATAGGTAGAAGAAGAGAGTGTAGTGAGGAATAGGTAGAAGAAGAGAGTAGTGAGGAATAGGTAGAAGAAGAGAGTAGTGAGGAATAGGTAGAAGAAGAGAGTAGTGAGGAATAGGTAGAAGAAGAGAGTAGTGAGGAATAGGTAGAAGAAGAGAGTAGTGAGGAATAGGTAGAAGAAGAGAGTGTAGTGAGGAATAGGTAGAAGAAGAGAGTGTAGTGAGGAAGCACTTCCGAAGTTTTCTTTCCTTTCCGCGTGCGATTTGGCGGCTAACGTTTGCCTCGTGCTTGCCTGTGATTGTGAGCTAACGTCTTTTTCATCGATCCGATGGGATGTCAACTCACGGTCTGGACAGCAGACTGGCCTTTAACTGAACCGAGACACACGTGTCACTCATCACGGCTCTTACTCTCTCTCTCTCACACACACACACCCACACACACACCAACCAACACCCTCCGAATCTGCTCCCCACCCCCGAGTTGTGTCTGAAGTGGACGTTCAAACGTCCCCCCGACTCAAAACCCGACCGACGCCCCTCTGCATTCTGATTGGCCCAGACGTAAGAGCCGAGTCGCGCCGCCTGCCGCGGGTCTTCTCCCGCCCCGTGACCTGTTTGTGTTGCTTTGCCCTCCTCTCTTCCTCCTCACCCTCCTCTGCCTCACCTCGCCTCTCTGTCCCACCTGTGACTATGGTTCCTCTTTCAGAATCACTATCAGTGACCAGTGAAGAGTAAAGCTCCTGGTACGTTCCTCGCTGCGCAGCTCGCCTTCGTCATCGACATCATCCTCATCGTCGTCGCAAGGCTTTTTCTCAGACGCCCCTCCCTCCACTGCATGACTGTGGCTCTTTCGACCTTTTTCTTTTTCACTCAGAGCTTGCCCCCTCATGCCTTATCGTATGGTCGTGCATGGACACCCATACGCGCACACACACACACACACACACACACACACACACACACACACACACACAGATATGTGAGCACAATCACATAGCTCACTGTGTGTGTGTCTGTGGGTGTGTTTACCTTACTGTGTGCGCCACCCTTGTTTGAGGTAGGGCCTTTTGCAGTCAGCAGAACGTCTACAAGCTAATGTTTATTTTAAGGGTGTGCACCTCGAACAATTGTATTGTTTAGAAAGTCAGGGGATCAAATAATCCTTGATGCAACACACACACACACACACACACACACACACACACACACACACACACACACACACACACACACACACTTTCATGAGCAGCTCCTAGCTGAGGTTTCAAGTTGTTGCCCATTCAGTGTTTCTGTGTCAGTGTGGTGTGTGCTCCCATCCTGTGTGTCACTTCCTGTGTGTGACATCATGCCCAATCCCCAGCTCCGTCTGCTGTGGTGACATCACATCTCTGTTTCCGCCGTCGATCTGTCTGGCCAACCTTCTGCAGGGTTCACCGGGAGGTCAGGCCAGAGAAACAAATTTACGTTGAACTAACGATCTGGCTATAGACTACAGAGGTCAGGCCAGAGAACAAATTTACGTTGAACTAACGATCTGGCTATAGACTACAGAGGTCAGGCCAGAGAACAAATTTACGTTGAACTAACGATCTGGCTATAGACTACAGAGGTCAGGCCAGAGAACAGATTTACGTTGAACTAACGATCTGGCTATAGACTACAGAGGTCAGGCCAGAGAACAAATTTACGTTGAACTAACGATCTGGCTATAGACTACAGAGGTCAGGCCAGAGAACAAATTTACGTTGACTAACGATCTGGCTATAGACTACAGAGGTCAGGTTAGTCAACAGATTTACGTTGAACTAACAATCTGGCTATAGACTACAGAGGTCAGGCCAGAGAACAAATTTACGTTGAACTAACGATCTGGCTATAGACTACAGAGGTCAGGCCAGAGAACAAATTTACGTTGAACTAACGATCTGGCTATAGACTACAGAGGTCAGGTTAGGCAACAGATTTACGTTGAACTAACAATCTGGCTGTAGACTACAGAGGTCAGGCCAGAGAACAAATTTACGTTGAACTAACGATCTGGCTATAGACTACAGAGGTCAGGTTAGGCAACAGATTTACGTTGAACTAACAATCTGGCTGTAGACTACAGAGGTCAGGTTAGGCAACAGATTTACGTTGAACTAACGATCTGGCTATAGACTACAGAGGTCAGGTTAGGCAACAGATTTACGTTGAACTAACAATCTGACTATAGACTACAGAGGTCAGGTTAGGCAACAGATTTACGTTGAACTAACAATCTGGCTGTTAGACTACAGAGGTCAGGCCGAGAACAGATTTACGTTGAACTAACGATCTGGCTATAGACGACAGAGGTCAGGTTAGGCAACAGATTTACGTTGAAACTAACAATCTGGCTGTAGACTACAGAGGTCAGGTTTAGGCAACAGATTTACGTTGAACTAACAATCTGGCTGTAGACTACAGAGGTCAGGTTAGGCAACAGATTTACGTTGAACTAAAGATCTGGGCTATAGACTACAGAGGTCAGGTTAGGCAACAGATTTACGTTGAACTAACAATCTGGCTGTAGAGCTACAGAGGTCAGGCCCAGAGAACAAATTTACGTTGAACTAACGATCTGGCTATAAGACTACAGAGGTCAGGTTAGGCAACAGGATTTACGTTGAACTAACAATCTGCTGTAGACTACAGAGGTCAGGTTAGGCAACAGATTTACGTTGAACTAACTGATCTGGCTGTAGACTACAGAGGTCAGGCCAGAGAACAAATTTACGTTGAACTAACGATCTGGCTATAGACTACAGAGGTCAGGTTAGGCAACAGATTTACGTTGAACTAACAATCTGGCTGTAGACTACAGAGGTCAGGTTAGGCAACAGATTTACGTTGAACTAACAATCTGGCTGTAGACTACAGAGGTCAGGTTAGGCAACAGATTTACGTTGAACTAACAATCTGGCTGTAGACTACAGAGGTCACGTTAGGCAACAGATTTACGTTGAACTAACAATCTGGCTGTAGACTACAGAGGTCAGGTTAGGCAACAGATTTACGTTGAACTAACAATCTGGCTGTAGACTACAGAGGTCAGGTTAGGCAACAGATTTACGTTGAACTAACAATCTGGCTGTAGACTACAGAGGTCAGGTTAGGCAACAGATTTACATTGAACTAACAATCTGGCTATAGACTACAGAGGTCAGGTTAGGTAACAGATTTACGTGGAATTAACCATCTGGCTAAATAAAACTAGGCAGTTGACAGACAGCTGGGTCTTTTCAGGAAATATATATATAGCCACTGATACATTTGAGCTTTTCCTTCGAAAAAGTAATTTGATGATGCAAGGAGAAAGCAAAGAGCAGTCATAAAGCCACACAGCTCCTGGTTCATCAACGTAATGCAAGTAAATGGAAGCGAGAATAATGGGTCGTACTGTTCGGTAACCTTTGATAGCCAGTTCTAAAGACCTGCAGTGAACAGCAACCACACCTTGGGTCTAAAGCTTGTCTAAAGACGAGTGGATGTACAAGATCGACCGCGTATGTTAACCCTGTATTCCTGTCTACCACATTGTCCTATGTAGACACATGCCTGTGTGCGTGTGTGTGCGTGCGTGCGTGCGTGCGTGCGCGCGCGCGTGCGTGCGTGCGTGCGTGCGCGCGTGCATGCGTGCGTGTGTGTGTGTGTTTTAGAGAGCCCTAATTGTGCAAACGTTAATCAGATCTGAATGAGGGAGCACTGAGAAGAAGATGCAGGGTGGGTGTGTAGGATTGTCAGTGAAGATGTGGTTGTGTTGTGTTCGTCACAGAGGAAGTAAGTATGGTTTGAATGCTGGTGGGAGAGTGCAGTCTACCCAAAGTCACCAATCCTTACTTCTCCTGTTTTTTTCCCGTGTGTGTGTCTCTCTGTCCTTGTCTTTTTGTGGTTGTGTTTTCCTGTGTGTGTGTGTGTGTGTTTGTCCACAACAGCCGGAGACCCCCGCCTTCTCCAACCCACTAGACCACAGAGTGCCCCCCCCCCCCCGCCCCACCCGAACCCGACCCCCACTCTCCTGACCTCCAGGCCTCCTGACTTCCTGACCCTTCAACTTTTCCCTGGAGGAGAGACCACGGACAGCAGAGCAACCCACTGTACCTACCTGCCTACATACCTGTTAGGACTACAATACCCTGCTTACATTCCTGTCAGGACTACACTACCCAACCTACATCCCCTCAGATGATTTGCCTTCTTATCAATCAGGACTACACTACCCAACCTACATCCTCTCAGATGATTTGCCTTCTTATCAATCAGGACTACACTACCCAGCCTACATCCTTTCCGACCGACCCACCTGCCTACCAACATCTCCCCCTCCTCTATCCTTTATTAGAGGCCTCAACACACACACACACACACACACACACATGCACACACACACACACACACACACACGTACGGCATGCATAATGCTATACATGCGCACACACACACACACACAGACACACACACGCACACACACGCACACACACTAACACTGTACCCACTCACTTTGAACTGCACTGTAGCCTATATAACCTTAACCCACGCAAACAAATAGACCCATGCACGTTACCATAAGCTGCGTAAATGCTGCCACAGTCAAATAAACAGGGGTTGGCCAATGCAAGGGTGCATTTAGTATGTGAGCATGAGAGACCGAGTGAAGGAATACTCGTAGAAATACATTTGCATTTCACACCAGCCTATACAATCTATAGGCGGATGACTTTTCCTGGGCCAGGAGGAGATCTGTCGATATCATCCCAAGTTACCCAACAAACTGTCGATGGGCGGAAAGAAATTCGATTTGAAGTGCGAATCTTCAACCCCCCCCCCTTTTTTTTTATGTTAAGCATTACTGCCCATTCCTAGTGACAGGCTCCTATGTAGACAGAGGGCTTGGTTTGAACGTAGAAGCAAAATCGTGAGTCGGCGTTCGACGCCCCAGCCAGGAGCCAGGAGTTTGTGTTTATAATGGTGTGATATCGTCCAGTATCACTCTGGCCTCAGCTTTCTACTCTTCCTTACCATTTACTTTTTCTCCCAGATCCTTTTCCTGACGCTGTTTAATGTGTTTGCTGGTTGCATTACTTTGTGTGCGTGTATTCCTTCCTTGAATCACTTCGGGGGGGGGGGGGGGGGGGCATGGATGCAATGTCGTCGGATCGCTGTTGGTTGGACACTACACGCCTGTTCTCTCTTTGGGATTGCACGCCTTTGTGTTTTGATTTATTCTGCAATTCTTAATTATTTGCAAAGGTGCTCTCCAAGATCATAGGCGAGGACACAGACATATTCTCACCCTCTGGCCTTCTCTCCCTGTCTCTCTCTCTCTAGTCACTAAAAGATCCAAAGATATAAGGCGTGCATACAACTCGATATTTGATATTGAGGAGGATATTTAACGATATTTATTACTTTGCGGTTACACCATAATGTGCTATGTATTTCACAGTTCTTTGACTGTAAGCTATGCATTTCCTTTATATATTTATGCAATATAGAGATCCATCCACGACAGTGTCCTTGCCTGTTGATTTTTGGGACACTTTTCATTGACTTTGTCTTCTCTATCTCTCGCTAACATGTGTTCCATCTTTCTCACTTCATTTTGTCTCCTCTCTCCTCCTTTCTTTCAACATTTGTTTCCTCTTTTTTCTTTTTTTGGGGGGGGGGGGGGGGGTGAAACAGCCGGCCAAGCTAGGGTTTGCCCTCCACCCCGGGGAGCCCCCTGCCTCTGCTTGACTCTTAAGTCTCCCCTTTGTATCGCTCTCCTTTGGACCGACTAAAGATCCCCCTCACCTCCTAAAATGAACCCCTCTGTTATCCACCATCGCTCACACTAAAACTCCATCCGTGTACCCAGGGACGGATGACTCCATAACCCTCTCAACTCAACATCCCTTGTGAGGGAAGAGAGAGAGAGAGAGGAGGGCGGGGTTGAAGGAATACCACAGAGATAAAGAGAGAGAGAGAGAGAGAGAGAGAGGGAAGAAATCAATGGAAGAAGCTCTCTCTCTCTCTCCAAGCCCCCTGGATCCAAGGGGTCTATCTGTACATCCTCCTCTTCCTTCCTTCATAATAGGAGGGGAGGTCTATATCCAGGGGATGTCCAACCTGTTCCCTCCTTCAAAGCTTTACTGTGAAAATAGCCACGTTTGAATCCAACTATATGTTGTCATATGAATGCTATGGTTTCATGTGTAATAGTTGATATGAATGTGACAATATTAGTGACAAAACAAAAAAACACCACCTCAGTCTCAGCTGGTGAACCCACTGTTGCAATCATTTCAGACTGTTTCCGATTGGTTCCTTCCTCCGCACTTCCTTTCCCACTTTCGAAACCAACAACTTCTTCATTAGTGAAACTCAGCACCTTAGAGAGGCGGGATCTAAATAGAAAGTGCAGTATGTCCTTATTGGGCGGCTGAACTGCTGACAGCTGTCCGTCAAACATACCAGACTCATTTGTAGAGGGTCAGTCTGAAAGGAAGTGAGGAGAAAAAGGGGTCTCGGACGTGTCTCTATACTGTTACATAGCTTCCTTTGCTGAGCCGTTAGGAAACTAGGTGGCTTGAATACACTGTATGAAAAATATTTTACGGCCCCTGAAGTATGCTCTCATATGCATCTGAATAGGGAGATAAAAAATCATTTGTTTTTTTGGCTACTGTGAATACCATACAAAATGTGTGAATCCTTTTAACTGTGGGTTGGTCACGTCACTGTTGGCACAACTTCATCTTTTTTTCTTCTTTTTTTTTCTTTCCTCCCTTGTTCTTTTCTCTCTCCTCCTCTCTCTCAGTGGGCACGGGGGTGAGTGAGGACATTAACCCCCAAACGACCCAGTCAGTGACGGTCTATGCATAAAACCTACCTGTACACTTGCACATTCACCCGCACTCCGTCACACCAGCCCTATTTCAAATGTGTATTGCCCCTCCTCCTCCCCTTGTACTCCATTGAATTCTGCTGTCGGTGTGGCTTATGGTATCATGGCCCCCTCCCCCTGTTGGCTGTGTTAGAATATGTATGGCGTTAAGGCAACATCAAAACTCCCCTGCCTCTGACAAAAAAAAACCTGCTTCCCTCTTGTTTCTGAATATGTATATTATTGACATAATCCTTTATAGGTCATTGCTCACCATGACAAAACCCATCCCAACCCAGCCTACCTGACCATCGCAGAGGTACCTTATTGAGTCTTAGTAAAAACCGCGACACAAAAAGTATATATTCTATTTGTTATTTAAAAGTGACAAGTTATGGACATATCTTAACGTGTTATTATGATTATGTATATGTGTGGTGCATCTTATGGGAATTGTGCTTCCACTATTCTAGAAAATGTAGTCAACGTATGTACGACTTATTGAACATTAAATTAACATGGATAATGAGTATGTGAATATTGAAATTATCTGTTAGATTGAGAGGGGGAAAAAAACACAAAAACTGGATGAAACAAAGTGAGACCTGTCATGTTGTGGGAGTTGCTACTTCCTCATTTGGAGATGGCGTGTTGGTTGCTTTAGCATGTACTGTAGCTACGGAGATCTGCTTCTCTCTGCTTTCTCTGTGTGTGTTTGTGTTTTTGCACAGAGGAGGAAGAGAGATGTCCTGGGTTGGCAAGGAGCGAATGTGTGTATTCTGTTCGCGGACCAACCACACACACGCTACTACAACCTGTGTGTAAGGTCATGATTTACCACTGTGGTTGAAATATGTGCTTTCTTGACACCAATTAAAAAGATCAGTGTGCTGCAAGTGTCTCCTTTAATTCTTTTTGGGGAATAGATCTGGGACTGCTTCCAAACCAGCAATACATCTGTGACATATATCATGTCAGATTGTATTGATGTCCCTTAAAAAGGAAGTATATATAGGTTATATTTATATTATTAGTATATACGTCATTTATACTGTTAGCGCTTGTACAGTGCTCTATAAATAAATATTATTATTATTATTATTACATTTTTCCAGGCCTGTTGTCGACAAGGAAATTCTATTCTACAATTCCTAGATTTGAAAAAAAACGTGATGTTAACCTCCAGATAAACATCATTGATATACCAACAATTTCTTTACTGCATTTGAAGGTCTTACGACTTTGAGAAATCATAATTATTCAAAAAGGCTTTTATCAGTGATGATACAGTCATAAATTCGTCTAGCTCTAAAGCGTGTAGGTAAATAAAACATCTCAAAAGTTGATTATTGCTTGCTAAATCAGTTTTATTCAGAAGGGAAGAAAAAAAATCTTAGCAGAAAAAAAAAAATCACTACAGAAGTCCAGATGGCAGCCATTTTGTCATCTTCCTCTCCCCCAACATCCTTCACTCCTTACCAACAACAACTTGGACATTGCATTAAAACTGATTAGTTTGGATACGTATTCCAAATAAATAGAATATTCTTCTTTTCATTTAGTTAACCTTTGTATTAAATCACAGACAGTCGCAACCCCTTCCCCTAATGGTCTGTAACGATACAGACAAAACATACATCAGGCCCCATCACACACCAGGCAGAGTGAATATACAATATGATACACAACTACAGTATATACACTTCAACAGAAAGTTTAAATGCGTGTCGATTTAGTTTCACACACGATATGCATTCAAAGAAACTGTGAATTTTGAAAGTGTGGAGAAATTTTTAAAAGAATTTCACCTTCACCACTCCCCGAAAACAATAAAATAGAATCTATATCATCTATATCTGGTTGGCTTGACAACTCCCAAAACTAAAGCTTTAAACTCTCAGGGCATTGTTTACAGAACAAAAGAAAAGGTGAAGAAAAGTTTAGATTGAGATATCTAGTACAATGCATTACAAGCCACCGGCATATCCTATGCAGCTCAAAGTGCTGGGGTCTAGGGTAGACATGGTACTGCTACCTTACAGAAAAGATACAGGCCAGGTGGACACACACACACACACACACACACACACACACACACCACACACACACACACACACACACACACACACACACACACACACACACACGTTAAGATTTCATACGACACAATTTGTATTAAATAGCAAAATTGGTACAATTAGTTTGTCCTTCATATTCACCTTTAAGAGGGACCTACATCATTGGAACTATGACTTTTAAGAATTTGGTAAAATGTCACGAAAATGAAGTGGAAATATGCCAACCAAAATAACCAACTAAAACATGGGAGTAGAAACCTTCCGTGCCCTAAAACGTCGTGGGCTGGAAGAGTTGAAAACCAAAGTGCAGGGGAGTATTTAACAACAAACTTCCTGCTACCGTCTTCCGCACGGCACCCTGGGAAGGGGATCGGAAAACGTCCCGCTGTAGTGTCGACCATACGGCAGTGTGTGTGTGTGTGTGTGTGTGTGTGTGTGTGTGTGTGTGTGTGTGTGTGTGTGTGTGTGTGTGTGTGTGAGAACGCACCAGCCGTGTGTTATCAGAATCAACACTACCATTCATATTTACAAGGGGACGTATACACACCCTAGGAGTGCGTATCGCGTGCACACACTCACTTGCCAACACACACACACACACACACACACACATTCTCGTCATTTGAAGTTACTCTTTTGCCTTCCCTCAAGTGGATCCCCTCAGCCTAGAACGCACACGGAAAGCCCTGACATCATAGGGTTCCTACTGGGTCATAGAATCGTCATACTAGAATGGCTCTCGGGTAAAAAAAGAGACGCCGTTCCATTAGATGGTATGGGACAGCTTGACAGGAAGCTTTTAGTGCAAGGATATCTACAGTAGAAGATGAGGGAACTCCCAAGGAGAAAAACAGATTTAATTTGGATTGGGCAAAGTCGCACACAGAAGCGCACTTACACAGATCTTTCCCAAACACACACACACACACACACACACACACACACACACACACACACACACACACACTAGCTGTCCTAAAGTACGTGCAGAAAAGCATCTTTGAAGTCTTAAAGAAAGAAAAAAAATCACTAAATAAAAAAACAGCTATTAACATGTTTTCTTTCATAACCAGAGGAGACTATAAATGCCCCTTAAACAATCAGACAGTGGCATCCATATCTGTCTATAGGACGATGGGAGATTCCCCTGTAACCCCTCTGCTTCTTTAGGTAGCAAAATTATGGGATTCACAAGTGATGGGATGCTAAGGGAATGTGTGTTTAAACAGCGCAAACTAGGTTCACAAAGAAAAACAAAGGCTTTTTATAATCTTAAGAAAACAATACATGGGCTTAGACGTTCCAGTGTTTCCCTAGCGGAAGGGAAAGGACAGGCAAATGTAGAAAATCTGGCTCACGCACTAATCGGAATCCAGCTTGCTCGTTCGTTTGCTTGAGTCTGCCTGGGGGGCCAAAAAGAGAGCCGGGGTTGTTCCAGTGGATTCCGCTCTGTGGTTCCAGGCTAGACCAATCCATCCCAGAAAAAGAAAGCTAAGATCATTTCCAGTTGTAAGTTGGGCCAGGTGTGACTTGGTGGGGTATCTATCAGCGATTTGTCTTGTCTACATGTCTCTGTCCTTCCTTGTTTTGGTTCCAGTCCACTCCACTCGCTAGCTAACCTGAGGTCCTAACGTTAGCAAAGAGATCCTGCTATCTGGATGTCCTTCCTGTAGCAGAACTTAATAGCTAACAACTCTGCACCTAATCAGCTCCCCTAACTAAAAAGCTACGTAGCGTCTGATCAGAGGTCCCAATGCTAGCACAGAGCCGAGGGTTAGAGATGCTGCTATGGTCATGTCCTTCATGGGGCTAGATTTACAACCTCCATCTCCCTCTTTAACTCTACCAGGCCCAGGCCCAGGCCCAGGCCCAGGCCCAGGCCCAGGCCCAGGCCCAGGCCCAGGCCCAGGCCAACCCCCCCCCCCCCCCCACCACCTCTATTTTCTGCCGCCCTTACTCCTTCACCCCCGTCAACACTACCAGACCCAGAACCACCCTCCATCCCCCATTGTCTGCCTAGCAACAGCCCTCTTGTCCGCTCCCCTTCCCTGTCCTGCTTCACTTCACCCATCTACCCGTTCTCCAGTTCACTGAGGCGGGTACCAAGCAGTCCCACCTTATTGCACTTACGTTTGCACGACAAAAGGGAGTGACAGAACAGGTTTTAAGCACGACCAAATAGGACACTGGAAAAAAAAAGGGGGACACTTCTCTCTGGAGGTTAATCTAATGAAATTAGTATTTATCTCCGTGGGCTAAGGAAGTAAAATCACTGGAGTCACTGGTGATAGCAGTGTGAAAAGAGGGAAACAATCTACAAAGTGTGTGTGTGTGTGTGTGTGTGTGTGTGTGTGTGTGTGTGTGTGTGTGTGTGTGTGTGTGTGTGGGGGTGTGTGCGCGCGCGCGCGCAACCTTCGAACTCAAAATACACCGATAAGGCCGTGTTAGTAGGGTTACATGGGGACCGTGCCTGGTAGAAATCCTTCACACATACAGACCTCAGCCTATCAACGGGTCACATCCTGCATACAAACACACGTGAACACACACAAAAGTGTGTGCGTGTGTATGAGAGCGAGAGAGCGAGCTAACTCGAGAGATAGCCGGGTAGCCGGGTTCACGGAAAAAAACAACGCTGTCAGCTGGTCGCGCCAAGGGCCTCCATCTCTCTCAAACTCCCCTGACAAAAGAAACCAAAAACACACCTCTACAGACGGCTCCTCTCTGACACTAGCACCGTCCTGTGACACCGAGGAAAACGTCCACTCTTCCCATCGAACTTTCTTTCTTTCTTTCTTTCTTTCTGTCTGTTTGTCTCCTCCGTCTCAGACTACCAGGATCTTGACCTCGTCCTGCTCGTCCGGCCGGTAGAAGAAGGGGATGCAGGGGTTCTCCCCCAAGAACGGGGGGGCCCGCGGGGGCCCCTGAGGGTGCTGGATCTCCTGGAGCAGCTGCATGATCTGCCTGGCCGTGCCGTCCTCCACGGGGCCCAGGGTCTGGGGGTCGGAGCCCGACGTCGAGGCCTGGGCCTGGGGGAGAGAGGGGTCGGAGCCTGGGGCGGGCTCCAGGGATTGGTGGGGCTCCATGGATTCTGGAGGGAGGTCGGGAGGGAGAAAAGCTTAGGGGTGGAAAGGAATTGTCGACGGTATGTCAGAGAGGTTGCTTTGAGAGCCAAATGAAGTGTGTGTGTGTGTGTGTGTGTGTGTGTGTGTGTGTGTGTGTGTGTGTGTAAAACAGACGTAGCCAGTTAAAACATCTGGAGACTTACGTACATGGATCTGCGTGTGCATGTGTGTCAGTGCGAGTAACTTCCTACCTGGCCCATCGACGGCGTTGAGCTCCATGCGGGTGTGCGCGGCCGCCTGCTGCTGGTGGTGCTGGGGGAGGACGTGCTCCTGTCCCTGGCCCAGGCTCGGGCCCTGTCCCTGGGGCAGCAGGTCGGGCTCGGCCAGGCTGGCTCCGGCGGCCAGGGCTCCGGCGTAGCGGCTGTACCATTCGTTCCTCTCCCCCACCAGACGCAGCACCAGCTCCTGCAGCTCCGCCAGCTTGGCCTGCGGGACGGACACACGCACACGCACACGCACACGCACACGCACACGCACACGCACACACACACACACACGCGCACACACACACACACACACACACACACACACACACACACAGTCAACGAAGGTATTACAGCGGTGGAAATGCTGTTTAAACACAAACGACTGTAAGTCATCAACATTTTAAATGGAATGAATAGCTATGACAAAAACGTGAGACTTCCTTAGAACGTTGAGCGATCGTTGACCTGGATTGGATGGGAGGAGGAACCTGCTCCATTGTGTGAGAACTTTGAATACATTTGGTTAAGTGTGTGTGTGCGCGTGTGTGTGTGTGTGTGTGTGTGTGTGTGTGTTATTCAGAATTACAATGCATATAGGCATGTACTTTCATTCTCACATAGACAAATGAAACCAAACTCATTCACATAACTATACTGAAAAACCCGCACACATGCAAGTGCCCCACACTCTCATACAACCAACTCAAAGATTATACGCTCACACAGACAAGGGAAAAGCTCTCATGAAGACTATTGAAAAGCTCTCATGAAGACTATTGAAAAGCTCTCATGAAGACAATCGAATAGCTCTCATGAAGACTATCGAAAAGCTCTCATGAAGACTATCGAAAAGCTCTCATGAAGACTATCGAAAAGCTCTCATGTAGACTATCGAAAAGCTCTCAGGCTCTCATGAAGACTATCGAAAAGCTCTCATGAAGACTACTGAAAAGCTCTCATGAAGACTATTGAAAAGCTCTCATGAAGACTATTGAAAAGCTCTCACACATACTCGTAGGGTGTTCTCACATACACCGCTACAAGGCTCTCATATAGTATTGGGAAACCCTTTTACATAAGCTACTGAACTACTGAAAAGCTTTCACACATACTAGTAAAATGTGCTCATGTTCACAGTTGAAATGTTCTCATACAAAAACCTTTAATCGTGAAAACCTTTAATATCAACTATTGTAAAGCGTTCAGTCACTGTGGAGAATATTGTTTTGGTGTTTCCCTAACAGCCACTTGTGTGTGTGTGTGTGTGTGTGTGTGTGTGTGTGTGGACGTGTGTATGTGTGTGTGGACGTGTGTGGACGTGTGTGTGTGTATGTGTGTGTGTGTACCTTCATCTCCTCCTTGTCCTGGGCCAGCATGTTGATGTAATGCTCCTTCTCCGAGTGCTTCTGCTTCATAATGGCCCGCTGGTTCTGGTACAACGCAATGTATTCTCCTACAGAGAGAGAGAGTGACACACACACACACACACACACACACACACACACACACACACACACACACACACACACACACACACACACACACACACACACACACACACACACACACACACACAGAGGGGGTCAGACGTACTGATCTGTTGTGGACAATATGAACAGTTACTTAGTTATGAAAAATGGACGTCACGGCTTCAAGCTGCCATACAAGATAAAATAATAATGCAATTCCTCTACTCTCTCATCCGGTCAGACAGACAGAGTGTGAGTGTGTGTGTGTGTGTGTGTGTGTGTGTGAGAGAGTGTGTGTGTGTGTGAGAGAGTGTGTGTGTGTCTTACCTATGGTGTCAGTCTCCCCAGACAGCTGGATACAGCGGTGCTCCAGCTCCTCCACCCTCTCCTTCAGGTCGGCCTTCTCCTGCATCAGGGAGGTGAAGCGGTGCTGGAGCTTCTCCATGGCCCCCTGCAGCGCCTGGTGCACCTCCACCGAGACTGCTCCTTCTGGGAGACGGAGGGGGGCATGGATGGATGGAAAGGGGGACGGAGGGAGTGATGGAAAGGAGGGAGGGGTGGAAAGGGTGGAGGGAGGGAGGGAGGGAGATAAAGGGGGATGGACGGAGGGAGAGAGGGAAAGGGGGATGGAGGGAGGGAGAGAGGGAAAGGGGGATGGAGTGAGGGCGGATTTTAAGGGGGCGATAAGGGGGGATGAGGAAGGGGGGATTTTAAGGGGGAGATAAGGGGGGATGGAGAGGGGGGATTTTAAGGGGGAGATAAGGGGGGATGGAGGGAGGGAGGATTTTAAGGGGGAGATAAGGGTTTTTGAGAGGATAGATTGGATTGAGAGATAAAAACGAGAGAAGGACAGAGGCAACATAAATGAACCCAAAGCATCTATCAATACAGGGGATTACTGGAGGAACAGATATCTCTCACTCTCACTCTCTTTCAAACAAACACATATCTCTTACCTGAGTGTTGGTGTCCAGGGTCATGCTGGTGTCCAGGGTGGTGGTCGTGATCGCAGCTGCCGTGGTCGTGGTGACCGTGGTCGTCATGGTGATCGTGGTCGTGGAGGCCGTGGTCGTGGTGATCGTGGTCGTCGTGGTGATCGTGGTCATGGGGGTGATCGTGGTGGCCGTCGTCGTGGTGATAGCCGTGACTGTGGTGCTGCTCCTCCCTGCGCAGCGAGGCCGCAGCCTGCTGTCTGGCCACCAGGTGGAGCCTCCTCTCCTCCTCCAGCCTGCTCCTCATCTCGTCGCGCTCCGACTCCACGTGGGACAGCGCTCCTCGGATGAACTGCTCCTGAAGCGGGAGGGGGAGGGGTGAGGTAGAGGAACCCTTCAAAGACTGACATTCCAACCTTTGCACTCTCAGTGTAAAAAAACCCCGATATCAACGATGTTTTTAGATTGAAGACGTCACCATTTCTTTTTTGTGGGTTGTGCTCCGGCCGGGGACAGTAAAAGTGAAAGCTAAGGGGAACACCCACCATCTCCTCTCGGCTGTCAAAGTCCTCTGGGATCACCAAGGACGGCGACATCTGGTGGCTCTCCGCCAACGATTGGCTCTCCACGCCGTCTCCTAGGTGACGGGAGAACAAGGACGCTGCTTTGCCATGGTAACGACTCAATAACTACCACATAAAAAAAAACACCATTCGTTTTGAATTGTACTGTATGGTTTGACTTGGGAGCTTCCAACACTCCCTGAGGACAAATGGCTACTGAGCAATCAGTTCTCCAGAGACAAAATCCTTTACTCACTCAGGGAGTACTTTATTTGTACCCATAGGTAGGTTTGTTTTGCAAATGGGAGAACATTTTCAAGACATACCTTAAAAAATAAACACCATCCGTTTTGGAATCCATTAAAACATTCATTAGACAGAGTGTCATAGTTCCTTCCTTTTTTGTAGGACCAGAAATATATGAACCTAGAGGCTGACCAAGAGGCTGCCCTGGAGGCTGACCCAGAGGCTGACCCAAAAGCTGACCCAGAGGCTGATCTAGTGGCTGCCCTAGAGGCTGAGCTAGAAGTTGAGCCAAAGGCTGAGCTAGAGGCTGAGCTAGAGGCTGACCCAGAGGCTAAGCTGGAGGCTGATCTAGTGGCTGCCCTAGAGGCTGTGCTAGATGTTGAGCTAGAGGCTGAGCAAGAGGCTGAGCCAGAAGCTGAGCTAGAGGCTGACCCAGTGGCTGACCTAGAGGCTAAGCTGGAGGCTGAGCTAGAGGCTGACCCAGAGGCTGACCCAGAGGCTGAGCTAGAGGCTGAGCTAGACCTAGAGGCTGATCCAGAGGCTGTGATGGGAGCGCTCACCTTGGTCCCTCGTAGGCAAGGCCAGGGCGGAGCTGTTGAGTAGCTCCTGGACCTCAGTCTTCAGCTGATCGTTGTCTCGGGCCAGCCTGTCCAGTCTCTCCTGCAAGCCGTATTTCCATATTAGTGGGTCGCTGAATATCAATACATTTTCTGGTGAAATACATTTGAACAAGTAATACATATTTTTTCCATCAAAAAGTTGAATGACTACGCCAAAAGCTGTTATTATAAGTGTTTATTTGATCAATTCAACAACGGTCTTTTTATAAGCTAACGTTATGCAGTTAGGGTGGGGTGTTTTTCACTATGCCAGAATGAAGTAAACATTATCGTTTAATGAACTAGTGTTGGCATATTTGTCGCGATGATAGTCCTGTCCTGTGCCCTGTATTCAGCTTTTCAAAAATCTAGGGACGACCGCCCGAACCTAACCAATCAGGAGAGGAGGCCCAGCTACCTGCCTGTCAATCACCAGCCAGAGCATGCGTGGGCATAGGAAGGACCAGAGACTCAGGAGGTTGGCATTTATGAGTGTTGTGATTCAATTTTCACAATTCTGTAGAACTACATACTGCAACTTTAACAGGTTTGTCACAACGAAACCCTCGTTCATCGAAAGTCTAGGCCGGGCATGTCTGTCGCGCTCTGGTAGTATCTTAATAAAAGCTAGCATGAGTTCTGTTTGTCGCGAAGCCCGCCAGGGGTCTACCTGAGTCTGCTCCAGCTGTCGGTGGCTGACCTCTAGCTGGACCCGGCCCTGAGTCTCATCGTGCTGCAGCCGGTCCATTAGCTGGCTCTGGTGGAGGTACTGCCTGTGGACGCGCAGAGACAACCCACCGGGTCGGAAACACACACACACACACACACACACACACACACACACACACACACACACACACACACACACACACACACACACACACACACGTTTCTTTAGACTTGGCTTGAAGTACCACAGGAGAAAGCAGTTATGAAAATATTTGTGTATATATTTGTATTAACGGCGATCAGTTTGTTACAGTGGCTATAAATCTGGGATTTTTCCCCTATCTACATTTGAATGGCTGGTTCAGCTGCTTAGCCCTATCACTGTCTGTCCTTCCCAGCCTTTCTTTATGTGAGGACAGTGCCCTATAAGAGGGTTCTGGAGGGGAAGAGTGCTCTTGCCTGTGGACCTCCTCCCTCTCGGAGGCCAGGGTCTGGTAGCCGGTGCTGTACTGCTGCAGGTGAGCCGCCACCTGGTCCCTCTGCTCCACCACAGACTGGCACTCCTGGGTCTTCAGCTCCAGCTGCAGGGGGCCGACGGGTAAAGAGAGAGAAGGAGGGAGGGAGGGAGGGGGGGAGAGAGAGAGAGAGAGAGAGAGAGAGAGAGAGAGAGAGAGAGAGAGAGAGAGAGAGAAGGGGAGAGAGAGTGAGAGCGAGAGAGAGATGGAGAGAAAGAAAGTAGACAGATGGAAAAGAGGGATTGGGGAGGAAGGTGAAGCGAGAAAAAAAAGAAAGTGTGTTGGAGGGGAAACACATTTCAATTAAAAAATGAATTACCAGGTGCAGCAGGGGCTTTCCTCCCTTTATTTCTGCACTTTTCTTTTTACTTGCATCAGTGTGGTGTGCTTGCATGTCTTGATAAGCACATCATTTACACAGTGACAATGTGTGTGTGTGTGTGTGTGTGTGTGTGTGTGTCCCTTACCTGTTCCTTGAAATTGTGCATGTCCTCCTGCAGCTCCCCCATCCTGCGAGCCAGCTCCTTCTTCACATGCTGCTCTGATTGGATGGCACTGGTCAGTTCCATGTTCTCATTGGTCTAGGGGATCACATGACACACAGTATGGTCAGGTATATTGATGTGTTAGCATCGTGAAACCAGCTAGACAGACTCTTGTTTAAAGGGGACCAATTATGCTTTCCGTATTTTCTGACATAAACGTAAGGTTACAATGTCAGATTTCCATATGAAACGTGACCAAAGTTTCAAATAATGAGGTAAACGTATGTAAAAGTAATTCCTGTGAGCAAAAAATGAGCTTCAGACTGCTCTCAAACACTAGGTTTTCAACAGTTAGTTTTTTTTTATTTCGGTGGCAAACTAACGTCAGTTTCTTTATATGGTTATGTTCTACAGGCACAGCACGGCCAGTAGAACTGAGTGGACCTGAGTGGACGCAGGCTTTGGCGAAGTTAGCCAATCAGAAGAAAGTTGGCTTTTGGGGGGGGGGGGGGGGGCCTTAAAGAGACAGGAGCTAAAACGGCTTGTTTCAGACGAGGATAAAACAATGTGCTACATGAAGGGCCAGTAGCCAATCAGAAGAGAGTTGGCTTTGGGGGGGGGGGGGGGGCATGAAGGGCCAGTAAAAGATAAATAAGGCTTTGACAAAACGACTCGAGTGGAGTCCCAGAACAAAACGAACAGAGGGGGGAAATAGCACCATAGGTCCCCTTTAAAACCTAAGTTTTGGTCCTGACCAGTTGGACGAAGCCATTCTGCAGCTCGGCCAGCTGGTCCTTGAGGGTGCGGTTCTGGGCCAGGGCTCGGCTGATGGTGGCCTTGTCGCTTTGCACGTCCTCCAGCATGCGGCGCCGGTCGCCGGCGTCCTCCGCCTGGCGCTCCGCCGCCCGCTCCAGCTCCGACAGGCGGGCCTCCTGCTCCGAACACATGCGGCTCAGCTGCTGGTTGTCGTGGAGCTGCCGTGGAGACGAGGGGATGGGGGGTGGGGGGGAGGGAAGAGGTGATGCGAATATCTGACGTGTTCAATAATGTGTGTGTGTGTGCGTGTGTGTGTACATAGCCCTCACCTGTGGATGGCACTGGTATGTGTGTGTGTGTGTACGTAGCCCTAACCTGTGCGTGGCATTGGTGTGTGTGTGTGCGTACATAGCCCTAACCTGTGCGTGGCATTGGTGTGTGTGTGTGTGTGTGTGTGTGTGTATTTGTGTGTGTGTGTACATGGCCCATAATCTGTGTGTGGGTGTGTGCGCACGTGTGTTTTTGTGTCAACGGCTCCTCACCTGTGCCTGGTACTGGCTGTTGAGCGCGTCTCTCTCCTGCTGCAGGGAGCTGAGGGCCTCCTGAAGGGCCAGCTCCCCGTCCGAGGGGCCCGAGGGCTGGGGCGGCACAGGGGCCTCCCTCTCCTGGGACATCAACGCTGGAGACGGGCAGGAGACGAAAGAGGACGACAGAGAGAGAGAGAGCGAAGAGGAAGTCCAGTTTATACGACTTCAACAACTTTGTTTTTACAGTACGGACGGATATCGGTTAGACAAAACTATATGAGTAATAAAAAAGGAATGAGTAAGAACAGGGGAAGAAAGGAAGGAGGAATAAAGGAAAGAGAAAGAGGGCAGTAGCACTTTCTAAGTGTTAAGGTCTTTACACAACCGGGAAAAAACGAAAAATCGCGCCGGAACTATTCACACCGACCTTGATGCCAATGTTCGAATGTCCAGGCACCACAGAAACACGACTGTGGAGGTTTTCGTTTCCCAATTCGTGCCCGAAAGGCGCAAAGTGTACGACATTAGAACAAGTCATGCCAGCTCCACAACACAGACGGACACACATGATGCGTGGCCTATAGGCTCGCATGTTGTTGGCCCAGCTTTGCCATAACCTATAGGCTACTTAACCCTGCTACAAAAGAAAAACAGAGGCTGTCTCTATTATCAGGATGAAGTTACCCTGGTCTATGAGTTGTATTTCTAGCCAGTCAAACAATGTTAAGTGAAAAAAAAAAGTGTAGTCTATTGAGGACGGGTATAGTTCACACTGGAATATGCAGCCAGACATTTTCTATTGGTCCGGATACTGACAGAGAAGCTGCTAAAACACTCATTCATTCCAATTTATTTGATGAGATTGTGACACCCAAAGATGATTGTGATTGGTTAATCATTCGCCTCGCAAAAATCTACATGGAAAAAAATTCTAACTTTTTTGTGGACTGAACTTTGCGCCCTGTGTGAACGGACCCGTAGCAAATACAGGAGCTCGGAAAAAAACTCTGACGTGCAAATTAATCGCGCAAAGAAAATGTCCCCGGTGAGTAAGGACCTTCAGGGTTAGGAGCAGCACTGTGGGTCTCACCTGCAGCGTTCTTCAGTCCAGTGATGTGGGCCTCCAGTTCCTGAACCAGGCAGATGCTCCTGTCTCTCTCCTCCGCTACCAGAGTCATCTGAACACACACACACACACACACACACACACACACACACACACACACACACACACACACACACACACACACACACACACACACACACGATCCATTAGCCCACAACTGTGAAAGTGTGTGCTTGTGGCCATGGAGACTGTTCCCCTTATGCAAGTTTATTTGTGTGTAGATAGATTTCAGATTCTTCTCAGGACACCGGTCACTCAGGTTAAAGTGGTTAGGGTGGTGGTGGTGGTGGGGGTGGTTAAGATGGTGGGGGTGGTGGTGGAGGTTAAGATGGTGATGGTGGTGGTGGTGGTGGTTAAGATGGTGGTGGTTAAGGTGATGGTGGTGGTGGTGGTGGAGGTTAAGATGGTGGTGGTGGTGGTGGTGGTGGTTAAGATGGTGGTGGTTAAGGTGATGGTGGTGGTGGTGATGGTGGTTAAGATGGTGGTGGTTAAAGTGATGGTGATGGTGGTGATGGTGGTGGTGGTGATGGTAATGGTGGTGATGGTGATGGTAATGGTGGTGATGGTGGTGACGGTGTACCTGAGCCAGTAGCTGCTCCGTCTTGTCCTTCCAGACGCGGCCCTCATCCTGGACCTGCTCGGCGTAGCGGTCCCTCTCCTGCTGCAGCTGCACCACCGACTCCATCAGCTACACACACACACACACACACACACACACACACACACACACACACACACACACACACACACACACACACACACACACACACACACACAAAAGTCACCAAGGGGTACACTTTTGGTTGGTCGAGTTTTGTTTAACCTGTCAAGCTGTTGCTAGGGTTCCACCCTCCCACCCACACACACACACCAACACAGACCCACCCACCCACCCACCCACACACACACACCCACACACACCCACACACCAACACACACACACACACACACCTGTGCAGCGTGAGCCTCAAGCTGCTGTTTCTCTTGTAGTAGCAGCTGCATCTGCTGGTTTGCATCAGGGGGACCTGACTGACTGGAGAACTGAGAGAGAGAGAGGGGGGGGGGGGTTAAATAAAAGACATAGGCATGGCTAGGGACATCTCTGTGCTACAGAGAAGTAAATGCTGGAATGAACACATTTTGATCATAAAAAGTATGACTTATGACGACTAAATCTGGCTTTTGCCACGGAACATGCTAGTCAGGACTAAAATAGAAAGGCAGATTTTTTGGACTAATTAGTCAAACTCCCTGACTTATGGACAGGAGTTCATAGGAAAATGGCAGGTATGATGGTGCATCCTTAAGTGTGAGTACGTTTGTATACCAACATGCTCTTGTGTGTATGCCGACACGTGTGTGTGTGTGTGTGTGTGTGTGTGTGTGTGTGTGTGTACCTGTTGCAGCATGACGTCGGCCATCTCCAGTCTCCGGCGTAACTCGTCCAGGTCCATCCGCATTGTCTCGTTCTCCACGGACTTCAGTTTGAGCTGCTCCGACAGCTCCGAGCTCTGCTGCTTGGACTCCTCGCTGGCACCACTGCGTGCACACACACGCACACGCACACGCACACACACGGCAGGGGGGTGGGGATAGGGGGGAGGGGTCAGATTTGGACCATAATGTTCTGAATGAGAGGTTTCTGGAAAGGTCCAGACATTGGTGTGTAGGACTAACCTGAGTCTGTAGACTTCCAGTCTCAGGGAGTCTCTCTCCTTCTCCAGCTCCTTGTTTTGCTGCAAACACACAGAACAAACACTGGCTACATAAGACACTGTGTGTGTGTGTGTGTGTGTGTGTGTGTGTGTGTGTGTGTGTGTGTGTGTGTGTACAGTACAGCTACCTTCTCAGCGTGCTTCTGTTGCGTGGAGAGAGAGGAGAGCGTCCTCTCCAGTTCAGAGACTCTCTGTTTGGTCGCCTGGAAACGGTTGCTCAGTTCCTCGGCCTCTCCTGAATCACACGCAAACACACTCCGTCATCAGCCACCGTCACACACAAGACCGGCTCTTGCCTCGGTCACGAGACCGGAGTTGTCCGCAAACACACGGTCACAGCGTCACGTCTCATCACAAACAAACACGCACACACGCACACCTCACGCACGCACGCACGCACGCACACACACACAGACCTGTTTTGTGGCGGGCGGCCTGTTGTGTGTATTGCAGTGCCGTCTGCAGCTCGGACTTCTCCGACACCAGGATCCCAATGGTCTGGATGTGGACCTGAGGAGACGCGTGGACAGAGACAGGTCCAAGACAGACAGGCAGGCCGACAGACAGGCAGACAGAGAGACAGACAGACAGAGGTGAGAAAGGCAGATAGACAGGCAGGCAGAGAGAGAGAGACAGGTGAGACAGGCAGACAGATAAAGAGAAAGGCAGGCAGGCAGGACTTATAAATAACCATCTCCATCTCTGGCTCTAAAAATAACTGATTGCTAAAAGACAATAAGTTAGTGGGATGTCAAACAAAGTAGCGTCCTAATTTATCTATTGACTGTTCAAAGACAAAACCAGGAACACCCCAGCGGTGTGTGTGTGTGTGTGTGTGTGTGTGTGTGTGTGACTACCTGTAGTTGTTCCCGCATTGCCCCCTGCTCTCTTGCAAACTTCTGTTCAAATTCTTTGCGTTCCTGATTGGAGTAAAAAAACAGAGAAATGCCCATTTCATCGATGTGGTTAGGACAGCACAGAGAGAGGGGCAGGGTGTGACAAAGGAGAGCAGCCTTTACCTTCTGAAGCTGATCGGAGACCTCCTGAGACTGCTGTGTCTGACAGATTCAGGGGGAACAGAACCAGACATGTATGTCATCAACATGCGACAGGGAGTAAGACCTGTCAACGTCCAATCAAAATCCCCCCCCCCCCACCCCCCCACCCCACCCCCGCCCCCGAGTCCCAGGCTATTCCGATCAGCCGATCCACACTAACGCTACGCGTACCAGCCAACCCACTTGCATCCAGAGAGTACAGCCAGTTTTAAAGAGACAAGCAGATGGTTAGCTGTTAGCATGCTACCTCAGGCAATGAACCAATTACTCAGCCATACCTACGTGTACTTCAGACAATAACATATGTCAATATAAGTTGGCGACCAGTCTTTTTACAGAGCAGTATGCCGTGATGGATTTTTTTTTTGGGGGCGGTGTAAAAAAAGAATAAAACCAATCCATGCAGTCCATGCTAACATGCAAATCGGTGTGTGTCTGTGGTTCTTAGCACCAAAAAGGAGTACGTCTAAGACCTAATTCTCACCAAGCACATATAGACACACACACACACACACACACACACACACACACACACACACACACACACACACACACACACACACACACACACACACACACACACACACACACACACACATTCTCTCTCTCTCTCTCCTTACCAGCTGGCTTAGCTTGGTACGGAGCTGAGTATTTGCTAAGTTGCTGGAGTCCAGGGCGGCTGCCAGCTCCTGGTTCCGATTCTGACGTGCAAAACACATGCAACCAAAGAATGGAGAGATCAAACGGTAGACAAAAGAAAGGAGGAAGGGGAAAAGAGAGTGGGTGACAGAGTGAAATGACAAAAGTCGGAGAGAGAGAAAAAAAAAAAAAATACAGGAAGAGAAAAATAAATCATTCACTTGAAAGTAAACAATGCTTTTACGAGGGTGTTAAAAAAAAAAAAAAACAACGTTGTAAAAGCAACACAATTTCAACACAAATTAATTTCAGACACTTTTAGGTGAAAACTCTCCTTTAGGATATACACACACTTTTGATTAAGCTGAACATTTCCCCACAGATGGCCGCCCAAAAATGAACATTGAGGGAAGACAGGGACGTTGTCTTCACACACACACACAGGCCAAGCGGGAGCGGAGGAGAAGGACTGTTTGTCTAGCGAGCCTCTGCTGCTTAGGCTGGATATTGTGTTTCAAGGATTTTCACAACAACCGCATTGTTTCATCAGCTGTGCACGTACGGTTGTGTGTGTGTATGCGCAGCTCAAATGAAGTTCGAATCAATGGCCTCTAACTTGAGCAGCTGGGGTGTGTGTGTGTGTGTGTTGGAAACATGAGCCCGGACTCATGGTAGGGTCGGACAGAGGGATTGTGGTCATGTGAGCACCAGACACATTCCTGCACGTCACCCCGGACAAGAGTCGGACTGGGAATGGGGAGTCCACACGCAGAGCAAACACTCACAGCTCAGTGCGTGTTAGGTAGTGTGTTAGGTAGTGTGTCTGTGTGTGTTAGATAGTGTGCGTATGTTAGGCAGTGTGTCTGTGTTAGCTAGTGTTTCTGTGTGTGTGTGTGGGGGGGGGGGGGGGGGGGGGGGACGACAACATTGTGTGTAATTGTTAAAACGTCTAAAAGCCTCTTCCCAAATGGTACTTTTCACAGAGTCAGAGATGCATCACACAGCGAGTGTGACTCAGAGACTCGAGGACATGCCTCCCTCTAATGGGGCAGACCAATCACAGCGTGTGTGGAGGTCATGTGAGCGGTCCGCTTACGGCTTACTCGTGAGACAAACTCTGCAGACCGCGTCAAAACCAGGTGACGTGTAGAAGAGGACACCCACCAATAGCATGGGCCCGTCTAGATCAGGTGACGTGTAGAAGAGGACGCCCACCAATAGCATGGGTCCGTCTAGATCAGGTGACGTGTAGAAGAGGACGCCCACCAATAGCACGGGTCCGTCTAGACCAGGTGATGTGTAGAAGAGGACGGCCACCAATAGCATGGGTCCGTCTAGACCAGGTGACATGTAGGGTAAACCCACCAATAGCATGGGTCCGTCTAGATCAGGTGACATGTAGGGGAAACCCACCAATAGCATGGGTCCGTCTAGATCAGGTGACGTGTAGAAGAGGACGCCCACCAATAGCATGGTCCGTCTAGACCAGGTGATGTGTAGAAGAGGACGGCCACCAATAGAATGGGTCCGTCTAGATCAGGTGACGTGTAGAAGAGGACGCCCACCAATAGCATGGGTCCATCTAGACCAGGTGACGTGTAGAAGAGGACGCCCACCAATAGCGTGGGTCCGTCTAGACCAGGTGACATGTAGGGGAAACCCACCAATAGCATGGCTCAGCCTAGATCAGGTGACGTGTAGGGGAAACCCACCAATAGCATGGCTCAGTCTAGATCAGGTGACGTGTAGAAGAGGACGCCCACCAATAGCATGGGTCCGTCTAGACCAGGTGACGTGTAGAAGAGGACGCCCACCAATAGAATGGGTCCGTCTAGATCAGGTGACGTGTAGAAGAGGACGCCCACCAATAGCATGGGTCCATCTAGACCAGGTGACGTGTAGAAGAGGACGCCCACCAATAGCATGGGTCCGTCTAGACCAGGTGACATGTAGGGGAAACCCACCAATAGCATGGCTCAGCCTAGATCAGGTGACGTGTAGGGGAAACCCACCAATAGCATGGCTCAGTCTAGATCAGGTGATGTGTAGAAGAGGACAGCCACCAATAGCATGGTTAAGTCTAGATCAGGTGACGTCAGTGAGTCTTACCTCCAGCTCCTTCTCGTCGGCGGGCGATGGCGCACCGTCTCCATTCACATAGGCACTGGACGACTGGAAAGCAGAAACAAAACTCGTATATCAAGTACGGTACTGTCATGAGGAACATTTTTCTGTCTAAAGCCCAAAATGTCACCGATGTTGTTTTTTTTTGTTCTGGATAACAAAAACGTTATGAGGAACACTGTGGAGTGTCCACTTTGGCCTGTTCTGCTCTCCCAAGTGTACTTCAGAGGTAGCAGTAAGGGTTGGTGGAAGTGCACTAATATGCTGTCGTTAAGTGTGCTTGCGGGCGTGTGTGTGTGTGTCTGTGTAGGTGGGTGATTGTGTGGTAGTCGTTAGAACAAGGGGGGCAGCTGGAGGTCGTTACCTCGGAGACCAAGCCGTTGAGCTGCTGGGAGAGCTGCCGCAGGCTTTCGGTGGACGACAGGGGCCTGTTGGACGGAGCGCGCCCACACACACACACACACACACACACACACACACACACACACACACACACTAAGAAAGACTAACCATACTATGCAACAATACATTCAAAGATTTACACTAGCCATTTCACAAAGTAAAAAGGTTAAAAATGCCACACAAGTGTGTGTGTGTGTGTGTGTGTGTGTGCCAAAGGCAGGTGTCGTGACATTACGGGGGACAGAGGACCTTAGTGGGAGCGGACCCACAGCATGAGGGGAGTTACCAACCTGTCATCCTGTAGTGATGTACCGTTGCCATTGGTATCAGGGCTGTGGCTCTGCTGCAGTGAGGGAGGGAGGGGGGGGAGAGAGAGAGAGAGAGAGAGAGAGAGAGAGAGAGAGAGAGAGAGAGAGAGAGAGAGAGAGAGAGAGAGAGAGAGAGAGAGAGAAAGAGAGACAGAGAGAGAGAGAGGGGGACGGTGAGCGAGACAGAAAGGGAGGGGAAGAAGCAGGATATTAAGGTGAGCCAATCTTACAAAAGGGCCACTTTGGTGACAAGGGACACGTCACAGGCCAGGCAAACCATACAGCGGACGTGTGATCCGATCCAAAGAATACGTAACTAGCCAATGTTTACAAGAACCACTGTGACACTTTGTTAACGGGGCTGGGTGTGAGACTAAGGGGGAAAAAAAACAAAAGGAAAAATAGACCACGGAACAGAATGACAGATTGAGATAGGGGTTTGATTTCCAGAGAGAGAGAGAGAGGAGAGAGAGAGAGAGAGAGAGAGAGAGAGAGAGAGAGAGAGAGAGAGAGAGAGAGAGAGAGAGACGGAGAGAGAGAGAGAGAGAGAGAGAGAGAGAGAGAGAGAGAGAGAGAGAGAGAGAGAGAGAGAGAGAGAGAAAGAGCTAGAGAGAGAGAGAGAGAGAGAAAGAGCTAGAGACAGAGACTAGAGAGAGAGAGAGAGATAGAGAGAAGAGAAGAGAGAGAGGAGATAGAGAAGAGACAGGAGCGACAGAGAAGAGAAGAGAGGAGAAATAGAGATGGAGAGAAAGAGAGAAGGAAGGAGGAAGAGCTAGAGTGAGAGAGTGATAGAGTGAGAGCAGGAGAGAGAGACAGAGAGACATAGGCATGGTGACACACCTGGGGGTCAGTGCTGTCGCTGACACACTCTGAGTTAGTAGTGTTGGTGAAGCTAGCGGGGTTAGACACAGGGGAGCCTCGGCCAGTTGGGTCCTCCAGTAGCTGGGGGACTGGAGACACGCTGGGCTCTGGGTCCACGTAGGCCTAGGGCCACACACACGCATACACACACACGCATGTGCACGCGCACGTAACACGCGCACGTACACACAGACAGACGCACGCACGCACGCACGCACGCACGCACGCAGGCACGTGTATACACACACACGCGCAGGCATATGCACGTACACACACCACACACACACACACACACACACACACACACACACACACCCTAAGGTAACACACACGCACACACACACACACACACACACCACACACACAAACACGCACACATTCGCAAACACACAAAATGCACACCTGTTAGTTTGGAATTCATCCTCAGATGGTAAGTATGGCAACAACAGTGTCATAGGGAGAGTTTCAACTAAGGCCGTTCGCTGAAGCTAAGGGTTAATGCTAAGGCTAACACTGATGTTGACGTTAAAGCGGTGTAGCCTGCTCCAAATAACAACATCAACAAGATGACAAAAACAACGTTAGCCTCAACACCAAGCCGTCCCCATGCATCTGATGCTCCGTCCCATTTCACAACACGCTTTAACTAGATGAGAATGGGAGATGGCACACCAAGTCTTCTTTTTGGAAAGATGGCCACTTCCTTTCCATGGCAGTATGGCGGGCATACATTTACCTCCTGCACTCCCTAACGTGCAGTTATAGCCAGGCTAAAAATCACAGCATGCAAAGAGGAAGACACAGTAGGAGAGGAAAAACCACAGAGAGAGATGGAGATGGAGATGGAGAGAGAGGGGGAGAGAGAGAGAGAGAGAGAGAGAGAGAGAGAGAGAGAGAGAGAGAGAGAGAGAGAGAGAGAGAGAGAGAGAGAGAGAGAGAGAGAGGGACGGTGAGCAAGACAGAAAGGGAGGGGAAGAAGCAGGATATTAAGGTGAGCCAATCTTACAAAAGGGCCACTTAACGGGCCAGTTAACGGGAGGGAGAAAAGCAGAGCAAAGAGAGAAAGAGAGAGCTGGTGAGCGGGAGAAAGCGAGGGACAGAGTGTGGGAGGTGAGGTTTAAAAAGAGAAGAAGAAAAAACACAAAGCCAGGAAGAGAGATAGCAGGGCTCACCTGACGGTTGCCATGGAGAGGTAAAGCTACTCCATTGGTCTGACTAAGTGCTTTCAGAATACTCTCAATCTAGAGGAGAGGAGGAGAGGAGGTTGGGCAGCGCGAGAGACGGAGAGAGGCAGGGAGGGAGGGTTAGGGAAGGAGGGAGAGAGGGGGGGGGGGGGGGGGGTTAGAGAGAGAGAGAGGGAAAGGAGTGACGGAGAGAGGCAGGGAGGAGGGGTTAAGGAAGGAGGGAGAGAGGGGAGGGGGGGAGAGAGAGAGGGGGAAGGAAGTGAGCGAGTGGGTGACAGGCCACACAAGCCGGGTGCAGACGGCACGGCAACATGAGGTCACTCGTTAGAGAGGAGAGAACAGGAAACAAAGAGGACCTGAAGCAGTTCATTAGCAGGGTCGAAAGTCCACGAGACGAAAAGATGAGGCCCTTCGGTCTGCTGCTCTGTCCGAGGCTCGCTAGCATAGCATAGCTTCCCTAACCTGGTGCCGTCACACGGCTAGCATAGCTTCCCTAACCTGGTGCCGAGCCTTGCTAGCGCCACCCAGTTAACGGCTAGCATAGCTTCCCTAACCTGGTGCCGTCACACGGCTAGCCGTCCTGAATAATGACCTAGCAACGGCTTATCCGTGGGGCTCAAAGGGGCAACTAGCAGATGAGTAGACAGTGCAGGAAGCTTGTCATCACGCAGGAATTTAGTCGTTGGAAAACATCCTACTGTATATTCCACCGTTAGTATTTGACTTGCATTTCTCAGGTCCACAATGAAAACAATACATTCAACAACAAAAAAAGTCCCAATATCGACTTCTCCAGACAAATTCTAAAGAATATAATAAAAAGGTTGAGCAAAGGCAACAAAACAGTACCAGGGGCAATCTTAACGCAGCTAGACTGAAGAAAATGTCACACTAGTCAGACTGTCCCTCAGACACCACTTACGTTGTCCGGAGAGAGTCTATCTGCCGAGGGAGGAGTGTCCTGCTGGTTACCTCCCTTCATCTTCCTCTTTTTCTTTGCAGCTGCTCCTCCTCCTCCTCCTCCCCCACCTTTTTCTCCCCCTCCATTTGCAGGGGAACTCTTCTGTTGGAACTCCTTCAGCTGAAAGGCACGGGAGTAAGAGGGGACGTGAGAGGGGTCTTGCTCGTTATGGTCATTTAACGAGCTAATGTAATGCCCAGCGCGTTATCATGACACCCTGCTGTTCCACAATGGGCATGGCGACATATTCAGCAAACACTAAAATGAGCAAACATTGTGACACTCTTCTGGCATTCAGCTTTATACGCTATCCGTTTCAGATTATTTACCCAAGTAGATCGATTTAAAATGTGGCTTAAAAGACCGCTGTCATTTCGCAGTCTAAGACTTGTTCATTCTAAGTTCAGGTGACATTAGTCTTCCACATACAAGAAGTTACTGTATAGGAGCCCATCATCTTTTTGTCAGTCACTGGAAATAAATGTAAGGACATTAAGAGAATATGGCAATAGCACATGTATCGATGACATGACAGTCACTTATTCGAGATGACAAACAATTGACTTGATTGTAAAATAATGTTCTTCTTGTAAAATCCAATAGCTGACAACCAAATAACGACAAAGGCAATAGACTACAGTCATTGAAGCTTTATTTTACCTTTGCGAAAGCATTGTACCAGTTACGTATTTCAATATAGCAGTATGTGTACATTAACAACCCCGTCGCTTTATTTGATTTTTTTTTTACTCGGAGTGGCAAAGAGAGAGCTTGGTCAGCGGGTAAATAGGCGTGCCAACATTAGTGTGTGTTTTCTATCACAACAGTGTGTAACTACAAACTGTATGACAGCTGTTATGGAATAGCTCGGGGATGCAGCTAATCACGACGGTTGCACAGGAATGTCTAAAATGCCATTAGGGAATCCAAACTATCTACGGACCCTAGTTACGTGGCTTTTATCACGACCACAAAGTCACGCAGTGAGATAAGGGGGTCAACACATGAACACCGAGACTTCTTAAGGAGCATCAGAATTGATTAGATCAGGCTGAGACGTCTTAGCAGCCATTTCTTGGCCAAAGTTAGTTAGCTTGTTATGAGCTAAACTACTAGGATAATTTTTAACGCAACAGTGTATCAGGTGACTTTGTCAGAGCTAATGAATTACATTTTACAAATCTGGACAGTCTTGTTTTGAGTGCCTGGTAGCTAACGTTAATGAGCTAGTATACACTACTGGCTCGCTAACGTTGACTGGCTATATTGTCGCTAATTGGTTAGCTTCAAGGCTTCGCTACGCTATGCATTACACTAACTAAATCCAAAAGCAGACTATAAAAACCTATTATATTATATAAGCAGCACACTAAACACGCCTTTGTAATAAGATAGTAGTTTATATAATCTCTCTATCTAATGTGCAATCTATGGAGGCCAAAACCAATCCAAAGCCTTTCCTGAGCACTGACAGCCCAATATGGAGGATGGGAGTGCAGATGAAACGTCAGCATAGGTCCGAAGGACGTGGAATGTAAACATTAGAATCCGTGAAAACGTAAAACAACTGACAACTGAAAAATGGCAATCACAAACATGTCCGATACTTCCTATGGACTTTAAATTGTTAAAATGATTTAAATTGTACCTTTTTCTTGGCAGCAGCGAGTTTGATTTGCCTACTCTGGTCGGCCATCCTTCTCGTCCGGTTGGCGAACCGCACCACGTCATCAAATCGGCAGCCTTGCATTCGAGAGCTGGCGCAGAGAAAGCTATGGATGTTGCAGCTGTTTGTGCCCCCTATTGGACAACGTTGTACTACATCTAGTCTGGTACAACTAACTTCACCACCTAACACAATTTATCAGACGTTGATTATTGTCTAGTGTTGCAGGTAAGACGTACTTTTTCCGAGGGAAGATGGTATAGTTTTACTGAACACCTAACTTGTTAGCTCTGAACTACAATAATCAACTATTAGATTCGGGCAGGGCGGCCTTATAATATTCAGAGTAGAGTATACACTGATATTTTACACATTTTGCAACCATTTAGAGAATGAACATAATATAATTTCATGGCTCTTCAAAGAAGAAGAAGGTAGAATGAGCTATCCCAGTTGATTTTATTTCAGGATGAATTGTACTAGCAACACTGCAAGGAGCACGTGAGAGTGAGGGTGAGAATAAGCCTGAGGACGAGGATGAGGACGTCTAACTTGCTTTGAATGCAATGTGCCTACGTTCTGCTTCACTAAATATTCAAAGACTAATTTCAGAGCATTTTAATTAGCCTTGTCTCCAGTGTCTCCTTTTGGGGGGTTTTGTGTTAGTTAACCATTCGTTTTTTAACCAGCCTCCGGTTCGAGACCATGTCAGGAAAGACACATTGTAGGGCACTGAAATACACATTTAAATGTAACACAAATCATCAAACACTGACATATGACTCACTATTTTATCTCTAAGAGGGTTATAATAGTATGATTTGACAGATTCGTACAGATTGTTGCTGTAAAGTATGGTGAAATATGTTGACACTCTTTAATGCATTCATACCTATAGGCCTTTCCACAATGGTACAATTTCAAATGCCATAAATTTTAAACTGGTGAAGCAATTGAATATATTCCATAGTATATACAGTATATACATAGTATATATTGTATTCCAATTTTTATCAATAAGTCTAATTTTCCATCCTTACCATTATGGTACGGTGTTGCTAACGTACCCTTTGTATTTATTGAAAATTTCTTTAAATTATGTTTGCTTGTTGTTGTCTATTTTATGACGACAAAACATTTTTTTTACCAACTGGCATCATTATGCATACAAACCAACACACGATAAACATTTGTCACAATATTTACAACACAGTAGGCTACAATCTTCAACCAATTCAACCAAAACAAGAACGCTCTTCAACTCCCATATCCTTAAATAAAACTTTCAATTGTTCAACTGAAACAAACTACTTTATTTTGAATTCCTGTTTAACCTTGTTCCATGCTTGGAGTGTAAAAACAAAAGGCACATTTTCTAAGTTCTGTATTAATTGTGGGGCTTTCAAAGTCTTATGTGTCCCATGTTTTAAAAGGGATGTAAGGTAAAAAGACAACTTGCCAAGCTTGAGAGCTGTAATGATCCTCGCCTTCTTTGTTAGTACAAGAACATGAGCATTTCATCTTATTCTAACCAGATAAGCAAATACTACTGTAACACGCTCAATTTTGACACACTTTAGGGAGCAGATATAACATGCCTTATAATGTAATTGTTTGACACTTGTGAAAAGCTTTCAGCATTCAGGATTAATCTGCAATTCATATTCAGGTCATTTGACTATCATAAACTCACTGTTTAGTTGTGGAATTTAGCCGGTGTTCTTTCCCATTAATTCTGAGCCCTGTATTGTAAGTGCAGCAATGGTAGAAAGAACAACCAAGGTAATACAAATACAAAAAGCACAGTTTAAAAAATAACATATTCATCTATTTGGGCATCTGAATTATTGCATCGGTTTGCTACTCCTTACCACTAGAGGGCATGCAACACCATATGTCACAAGGCAAAACAAAAAAGGAAAAAAAACGTTGCTTTAGCAGCAAATGTATGGGGTGCATTTGTGGTAGTTTGCGCTATAAACTATGCTGAATGCGATCCAAATGGCACCTTCTATCTAAACATTGTCTGAATATGTTAGGTAGACAAGATGCGTCCATTTCAGGTTCTATTGTTCTATTCTTCTATTGTTCTATTGCCAAAACTACCTCAGAGGTCCTCAAACAGTAAATCATCATCTTTTGACCATGAGCAACTCTTTTATTATACTAGCAGTGGCATACCATTCTTGAAAATCGTTAAAAGGAGGGAATAATGTCAGGTCTCAATATAGCCTGAACATGAACAGCTTCTACCCATACTTAAATAATAGTCAAGTTTTATTTAAACGACGGTTGTAAGCGTCCATTCAACTCCTTAAATAGTGTAGCATCCTCACACACATCCCACATCCTCACTTTCACAATTTCATTGAATTCCATTGATAAAGAAAAAAAAATTATAATAAAAATATGTATCTATATATTGTACACTAAACTTTGATACAGCCATCTAATATACATTTTCCTCAGCACATCAGATAAGGAAACACATGTACGAATTGATCATAACAATTTAAACAGATGCTTGTCACAGAGTTTTGCAGTTGGTCTGTACGTGACACAGAACCTATTGTAAAGGTGAGAACCTGCCCTCTTAAATTATAGACAAACCTTGGTCAATTTTTACTTCGTATCTAGATTGCGAAGACAAGGAGCCGTGTGAATTGTATATGAGCAGTAATAAAACAATGCAAATGGTAACTAGAAATAGTAATTAATAATAACAGTAACTATGGAGCAGTTTGATTGTAAAGCACATTTACTAAGTATTTAAAAGTTAGGTCACTAGCCCTTAAACTTAAGGTGTGTTTGCTGTCTTTACACAGTACTGACCATAATGACTTTCCCTCTTCAACTTTCTCCATTTGCTTACTGCACGAGTTTATACAGTGACGTGAGTGTTTCCAGGGAAGGAGGTTTAAAAAAAAATACAACATCCACATAATCCCAAACCTATTACAGCTACCCAATTCAGTTAAATGGTCTGATTTGCAAGAAACAACTGCAAAACGAAAGTGAAAGGTAACGGGAATCACCTTTCACCTTTGCACATGCCTCGTGTAGAGTATTTAGAGTGAGTGCAACCTCTCAGACGCATTCTATCCTTGGCTCCCAACTTGTTCCTTTGCAGAACTTAGACAGTAAGTAAGCTGTACACTTTAGACAAAAAGACAAAAAAATGTAAAACTGAAATGATGTACAATGTATGTTACTGGTTTTGCATCAAAACTGAATAGCTTATTAGATAAATTATTTCTGTAGACCATAGACTGTATATACAGTATAGGCTGTAGCCTTATGTAATGACATACTAATAATGTACTAAGTAATGCGCTTTATAAAAGTAATGCTTGCTTTTCAATCAGGTTCCCATTCTGTTTGGCATTGAATCCACAATTCCCTTGGTAAACAATGGTGGATCGACAAAGAGAAACAGCAATAGCCTAAATTCCGAACAGATCATCAACCATATTGATTAATGACTGCCGTAATATTGTGTTAGAGTTTGTTTAATGTTTGTTCAAGTGTACATGCAACATAATTGTGGACCATCGGCTGCGGATAAAAAGACTTCATCTTGTTGCTTTACTAGGCCTACTTGACTCCTTAAAGGCCGTCAACACTGTAGATCACACCATTAAGGCAGGTTTTCGTAGCGACAGACACAACTTAAGACTTGCTTTTGTTTCTTGTTGAAATTGAATAAGGAGAGCTGTGCTGCACAAGCACACAACTGATTGTTTTATAACCCAATGAGAATGTTGACCATATTTCATACCATAAATGATTTTGGCTTACTTTATGAAGAGGTTACCTCTCACTTGGTGTGAGAGGAGAATATCACGGCATGTCATTTGTTGATAGAGCAGTATTGTAGAAACTCCCGTTTTATCAGTTCAAAGTTACAAGCTTTAGTACTGAGAGTACAGCACTTGAACCGTCTATGTTAAAACCACGTACTGCGTATATTCAACCAAACTTATGGATTGAGACTCAAGAGTTTGCTGAATTGAGTTTGTTATGTTTACTATCAATGAGGCATGCCATGTTAACTGACAGTGTATACTTGTATTTGATCTGGTGATAGTTATTTTTGCCATGCAATGCAAAATAGATTGAATCTCAATTTAATTTCACCATAAAATCGATAAAAAAATTGAAAAAAGAAGAGAAAGAATTTGCCTGACAATACAGGATGCTGGTCGCACCTGTAAAACCTGTCTTACAGAACTGTTGCCGTATCATTTCACACAATTTCCGGGAACAAAATGACATCTACAGAATTTAAGCAATGTAAGGCTCACAAGTCAATTATTCAGGGTCAGAAGTATTACGTTTGGTGAAATGTATACATCATACTTTATTCAGGGTCAGAAGTATTACGTTTGGTGAAATGTATACACCATACTTTTTTCTGCAATGTAAGCTTACATTTAGGGAATTTACTGTAACGTTTTGAATGACTAGTGATACTTAATTTTAACACTGAACATCTCTTTAAATGATTGAAGGTTAGAGCAGCACACTCTCAAAGCACAGATGCAAGAAAAGGAAAGCAACTTCTACAGTGACATCTGATTTCACAGAGGAATGAAGTAATCATCCTTGAATACAGACGACTAATTGTGAGTTAGACTTAACTTAATATGCACGTATTTAGATTTCAAATGAAAGAAGGGACATAAGATTTTTTTAGGCAACCACTTATTCACTGCTGGGTCGTTTACTTAAACTGCACTGGGTATTATTTGATGCGATGTTATATCCTTCACACTGATCTTTCCACAAAACAAACTTGATACACTTCATGCACTCTTTAGAGAATTGATTGTTGTTAATGTGATGATTAGTATAAGTGGAGAAAACAAGTTATTGTTTGTGACTAAACTAAATACGTAAAAATCACTGCAGCTCTACGACACACAGTGTATATTTTCATGTAACATGTAGGGCAAAATTAAGGAGCAGTATAACTATATAAATAGCAATAAAATGTTGTGAAATATATATCATATATGTTTTGATTGTTAATAGCAGTAAATTCTCAATAATCTCAGGGATGATAACATTGGACGACACCAGGCGCATCAACAGCGACATGTGATGATGAAGACAAGTCTTTATGAATATTACTTATAACAGATCGTCTAGACGTGACCTCCTGAACTATAAATTGTTGATCTAACCCTTGTTTGAAAAAACATACTCTCTTAATGTTCAGTGAGTACCCACACATGTACACAGAATTTGTAGGAATTAAAACAAAAAGTATGCCATGAAACACAAACCTCTTCACTAATTTTAATACAAATTTCAATGGAAAATGAGCTTGGCACAGAGAGTAAAAACTGTAAGTAAAAAGCTAAGTTCTGAACCACCATCTGTTTACAAAGTACCTTTAGTAAAGGAATGTGAAAACTTTCATGGATGCAGTCGTTATAGGTTTGGAGAAACATCAACAAGACAAAATCGTACTGTTCTTGTTCTTGGAGCGACTGGGGCCGGAAAGTCAACTCTCATCAATGGGATGATTAACTACATCCTTGGTGTAGAGTGGGAGGATGATTTCAGATTCAAGGTAATTCACGAGGATCCGTCTAAAACCCAAGGTCTAAGCCAAACATCCACTGTGACAGCATACAAACTCAACCACCAAGAGGGATTCCAAATTGAGTTCTCCTTGACCATTGTTGACACCCCAGGCTTTGATAACACTGGAGGAAAAGAAAGAGACAAGATGATTCTTGATCAGCTCCACAAGCTTTTCTCAGACAAGCTTGGTATTAGTGAGATTGATGCAGTGTGCTTTGTGGCCCAGGCCCCCCTTGCAAGACTCACACATACACAGAGATATGTGTTTGACTCAGTGCTCTCAGTCATTGATAAAAACATAGCAGAGAACATACTAATGATGGTGACATTTGCAGATAGTCGACGACCACTGGTTCTTGAGGCAATTAAAGTTGCAAATGTGCCTTGTCCTTTGACAGAGAAAGGCGTACCTGTGCACTTTAAGTTCAACAACTCTGCGCTGTTTGCAGAAACGTCAGGCAACAGTGATGATGATGATGGTGATGATGCTGATGATGGAAATTTTAACAAAATGTTTTGGAACATGGGTGTTAGCAGTATGAAAAGATGCTTCAGCACCTTGGCAACCATGAAAACCAAAAGTTTACTCTGACCAAATAAGTCCTAAGAGAGTGAGAGCAGCTGGAGAATATGATTGAGAACTTGCAGAAAAAGATTAAAATTGGGTTGGCCAAACTTGAGGAAATAAAATAGACAGCTCCAATTGTCCAAAAACACCAGGCAGATATCACTGCAAATAAGAACTTTGAGTTCGAAGTTAAGATGGTAAAACCTGTTCAAACAGATATCTCTCACACTAAGCATTACATCACCAACTGCCAGCAGTGCCACACAACCTGTCACTACCCTTGTGGAATACCAGACAACGCTGACAATAAAAGTTGTATTGCAATGGGTCTTTGCAAACCATATAAGGGGAAATGCTTCTGGATTTTGCATTTCAACCAGAAGTACAAATGGGATTATAAAGAGGTCACAGAAAAGCATAAAGTCAATGATTTGTTTGAAAAGTATCAAAGCGCTAGCAAGGCCAGGATGACTTACGATGAATTGGTTCAAAACCTGAAAGATGACCATGGTCGCACACAATTTGAGGTCGCGCTGTGGATGGAGAAGTCAGCCAAGTGTTTAGACAGACTAAAAGAGATCGCACTTAAACCCCAACCCTCTGTCCATTCCAGAGTACATTGACTTGCTCATTGAGGGAGAGAAATCTGAAGCCAAACCAGGCTGTAGGCAATCTGTGCAGTCTCTGGAGGCAATGAAAGGAAAAAGCACTAACCATGGCCAAAGTGGCCAAAAGAGAATCCCCCATGATAACTGTCAGATTTAATAGCATGCTCAAGATATAGTTGCATACTATTAAATCTGACATAACCAAGGTGTAATTTAAATCTCAAACACCAGTGTCTGCCAATCAAAGAGTAGGCCTTAACTGTTGTTACAAGCAGTAACGAGTGCTGTCCATACTAGTTCAGGCTTAGTATGAAAACCAATGTTTCCTGACCTTTCAAATAACGTGTTGTACTGGTTTTAATTAGCATTACTTTAAGAAAACTTGTCCATGAACGTTTTATTTTGAATTTACTGTGGTCCGAATTTTTGGAATGTTTATTTCATTGTTTAAGATGAGTTCTAAAGCACATTAATGTGTTTTTAGGTATGTTTTATTTGAATTAAAATTCCGCACAAAAAATCACCAAATGTGTGTCCTTACTTCACTTTTTACATTTCACGTTATTATAGGACATTTGAGAATCGCTGTGGAAGATTCTTGGAATTATACTGATAATAATCCACTGGTACAAAATCCTGGGAGCCAGTATTTACTGCTATATGTACAAATTCTTTATGACAAACATGCTGCTCACTAAGGTCTCCACAGAGCAGAATCTATCAATCATTACAGCTGACTCAGACATTTTATTATGTGTTTGTTTGTTGTGCAACTTGTTCCACTTCCGTAGCTAATTCTTAATTGAAAATGCGATGAGTCTTAACTTCAGTCAGAGGAAGCTGATCGATATTAGTCACATATGTACATTTCAAGTAGCCCACTAGCACTGTTCAGCGTACTCAATTTTTTTTGTAAGATATAGTATGATGAAAGAACCAGTAAATTCAAAAAAATGCTTTTTAGGGTCTTTCGACTGTCATAAAACTACACTACACACCAAAGCCTACAGTGCTCCGACAGCAATGTGCATGTCCCAGAAGAGCAAGATTTGAGACACTACTGGTCAATGGGGTCAAAGTTAACAGGAATCATATAACAAGTTTTCTTAACATTATTTAAAATTTGACTTGGTTAAGTTTGGACTTGAAGTCGTTAGCCCAGTTAAGGCTAGGGGAAAGAAGGCCACTAGCACCCAAACGGCCGATGGTAGATATCGCCAGAAACTCACTATTTCACAGTCCAGCATGCCGTTTGAACTTTAGACCTAAGCAGAGGAGTGGAGACTGAAATGAAAACAAAGTTAAAGATTGCTGCGCAACAGATGTGTTCGTGCATGGCTAAAGAAACGCAAGCAAAACATTCTCACTGGAGCCTTCTTGATTCGTAAGTGCAGCATTTGACAATCTTTATTTAGCAATGCAGGCAGTGTGCAAACTTTAGGATGATGTTCAGAGTCGTTCTTATTGTAATATGATAAGAATGACGCCATTATGTTGTTATTGTGGTACACTCAGCAGACGTCACAAAACATCAGCCCCAGCTATTGCCACTTGTGCTATTCAGCATTCTTTATCTTAGTGTATTATTTTCCATTTAAAATTATTATAAACACAGAATAAAGATGTTAACGTCTGTACTTATTTAGATCATTTTGATCTACTTTAGTTTGGTAAAGTATTGTGTCTTGGAATTTTATTGTTTTGTACTTTGTAATTCAAAAGCGTCAATGCAACAGGTTTGGCTGGAGAAAATTTGACTCATGTCAGGTCAGTCAGACAAATTTACAAATCCCATCTCCTAGAGCTGTGACATGGAAGACAACAGCACTCATTTTACAGAAGGCGAGATTTACCAAAAACTCTTTGAGTCTCGGACATATGTGGAGGCTTACTATTCTTCACCTATTGGTCATGTGGATGAGATCAACTTTCTGCATTTCATCTTGGGGAATCTTAGCCGAACATTCTCTTTAGGTGAGAGAGGTATTTGATTGGCAGCCCATGTAAAAAACAAAATATATATATTATATTAGAATATCCATAATGTTACTGATCTGAGCCATGAATTACAAACAACCCGTGTGCATTATTGTTATTCTTCATTAGGGAAATACAGGGGTCAAAGGTTAATAGATATCGGCACCGGACCATCCATCCACAGTCTGATAAGTGCTTGTCAACATTTTGAGGAAATCTATGTATCAGATTTCACTGATAGCAATCTGGAAGAAATTAAAAAGTGGCTGAGCAACGAAGAGGGCTGTTTCAATTGGAACCCAGTGGTCCAATATGTTTGCAATCTCGAGGGGAACACAAGGTATGTTTTGAAGAGCATCATAGTTAACCCACTCCATTGTTTAGAATAGTCAAAGGCACATTGTATTTATAATGCTTTATATGGTGGATATGTTGTAGTTGGGACTGGGGCGTCATTTTGTTTTTTGTTTGTTTTGTTTTGTTTTGTTTGTTTTGCTTTGCTTTTTATTCACACACACACACACACACACACACACACACACACACACACACATACATACACACACACACACACACACACACACACACACGTACATACATAACATGCATACATTGACTTATGGTCAAAACAACTTTTCTAAGAATATGTTCCGGTCTTTCCCCCTCATCGCCCCCCCCCCCCCCCCCCTTGTGATCCAGGAGTCCCGCCCAGGTGGAGCAGCAGCTGAGGCTGAGGGTGAAGCAGGTTCTGCGGTGTGATGTCCGCCTGGACAACCCCTTCCACCCTCTCACTGTGGAGCCAGCGGACTGCATCACCACCAGTCTCTGTCTCGAGGCGGCTTGCAAAGACCTGGAGACGTACCGGCGATCCCTCCAGAGCGTCTCGGCGCTACTGCGTCCCGGGGGGGCACTGGTGATGGCTGGGGTGCTGGGGGAGACCTTCTACCTCGTCGGGGGGAGAAGGTTCTCGTGCCTTCGTCTGACCCGCAGTGACATTGAGGGAATTTTATTGGAGTTGCCATTTTCCCTCAAAGAGTTTAATGTCCTTTATGCTCAAAACAAGGAGAAGAATACCACGTCTGACTTTGGGGCAGTGTTCCAACTGGTGGCTATTAAAGATAAAGCAAACTAAATATTGTCATTTGGTGAATGATGGTTTCATGGGCCTGGGCATTTTTGTTTCAACTGAGAAATGATAGGAATGTGGAAACATACCAAAAGGCATTTTCTGGAAAGAATTTTATAAGACTACCAACCCTAAAATTACACTGAAAATATTTTGACATGAATGACAAAACAGTGATTCAAATCAAAATTAAGTGATTTTAAAACTGCTATTCAACTACACAATGACATCCAAATGAATATGACGTTGCATCTTCAACTAAATACAATACTTTTGTACAGTACTTTGTCGACCAAGGTAACAAGTTTTACATTATCACATCCTGTCAGGTGTCCGAAATTACGAGTGTAGAAGCCTCAAGCCTAAATTGTCAAGTGATGGAAAAACAGACAAACATAAGGTTGTTCTTTTTCCTGTATGTTCTATTCAATAAATCAGTTTGAAGCCAAACCCAACCGACTTGTTCGAATAGAAACGGTACATTTGTAATTTCAAGCTTCACCTTAGTAATCCAGCTGGCTAACATCTACAATATCTATCCTTGACATGAAGGCATCATCCCCACAAGTAAGTGAAAAAAAAAATTGAATTTGAATAAACGGCAGTTGTATCATTACAAAGTCAAGATAGTATTTCTTTATTGGCCATCAGTAACAGACTCAGACTTAAACAATAAAACATTTAACAAAGGATCAATCCTTACAGTAATATCAGCATGAACCCAAATGATGGTTTTCATTATAAGGTTTAGGGGTCGTAGAACTTGGAGCGAGGATCATTGAATTGTTGTTGTATGGACAATGCCATCTGAAGTAACTTCACCTACGATTTAGGAGTCTACATAACATCAATCTTAATGTCGTGATGTCTGCTAGATTGAAATTCGAATGCTGAAGTGGAATTAAATGAGAATCGTTTTATTTATAATGTCTGCAATTGGCTGAAATAATGCAGATTGCAATAAACATATTGACAACCATATATAATTATTAACACTTCCTTTTAATAACAAATCCTCACAAATAAATGGATTAATTTTAGTCAATTCCAAAACCGTAGAAGTAGGCAATGGGCTCAGGTGTGTGTGTGTGCAAGTGTGTTTGTGTGTGTGTGTGTGTGTGTGTGTGTGTGTGTGTGTGTGTGTGTTTGAGTTGGACAGCAGACTTCTGATCTTTCTGTAATTAGGTCTTCAACTCAGATTTCATGACTTCAAATCTTCATTTATGTCAGCAAATTGCATCATCCTCACAAATAAAATAATTTTAGCAAGTGGTACAGCAGGTGATTCATTACAGTCAAAATGATATACCCATTAGGCATCAATACAGATCAGGGATTTAACAATACAATAACAAATTAAGACTTTACCATGCCAGAACTGATGTGTATTCACATTCAATAAATCTGTACTTTCTTTTATTTATCTTAATGTAATATTGTTTTATAACAGAACATCTTAAACATGACATTTTAGTTTGTTCTAAAAGTACTGATTATTCTGAAGTAAGTGTAACTTTTTTTTTACCAGAAAACTTTTCGAAAAAAATTAAGGACCTTCTGTGCACTGCCAACTTTTTTTTTCCCTCTGCTGTGATTTCCCATATTGTTCTTTCTCAGTTAAAGACAGTTGTTCTTGTCTTTGAACCTTTTCAATAATTCTCGCTTTAACTTTCATCGTCTCCAAAGACTGAACGCAAGCTAAATAGCCTGCCTTGGCTTCAGACTTTTCTCCTTCGATGAGCAAGTTTATGAACTCTGGTGTGGACAGTGGATTGGGCCTTAAAGCAATCTCTTTCAGGCGAGTGAAACACTTCGCTGCCTTAGATGCACTACTACATCCTGCAAGCATGCAATTTCCTCCTCTTGCTCTGCAATCAGCTGCTGGCCTAACATCTTGTCATCTTTGGCCTTTTCATATTTCTCCTTCAGTTCTTTAACAGTTTGTTTCTGTTTAACTGGTACATATTCCCAGCTGTATGTTTGATTGAAGTGCACAGTCCAAAGACATTTTCCAGGGCAAACAGTGGATTTTCCGTTTGCAGCCATCGCAGCAGTTATACTTCTCCTTGTCATTTTTTATGTCGCAGGGGTAATGACAAGTCATCGAACACTGCCGGCAAGTTAGTAATAAAATTGATAGTATTAGAAAAACTTTTTTGAACTGGCATGATAATATCAAGTTCAACCTCAAAATTTTCATTCGAAGTGATCTCAGCCTTATGCTTTTCAATGATCTGTTTCTTCAACTTAATCTCAAGTTTGGCCAATCCAAATTGAACTTGGGGTTGGATCCCTTCCACTGCAGTTTCAAGATGTTTGCGCTCTTTGAGGACCTCCTTGGTTAAAGTCAATCTTTAAGTTGTTAATGTGTCCAAAGCAGAGAAAAAAGTCGTCATGCTTTTGCTGCCCTTAGTCCAAAACATTTGATCAAATTTAGTATGATCATCATCATCATCTTCTCCATCACAGTTCTTTTTACTGGCTGACGTTTTGTCTGCAAACAGGGCTGAATTATTGAGTTTGAAGTGAATTGGTAAGCCTAGCTCTGTCATAGGACAAGGCACCCCTGCTACGTTTATTGCCTCTAGAATGGAAGGCCGTTGACCATCTGCAAATGTCACCAACATCCGGATGTTCTCTGCTATGTCTTTACCAAACATGCAGAGCACTGAGTCAAACGCATATCTTTGCCAAGGGGTGAGTCGTGCCAGGAATGCCTGAGTCACAAAGCACACTGCATGTTTCTGCCAGTACACTTTCCTCTTCTCCACCTCCTCTGATTATTGGGAGTTTTTTTGCCAGTGTCTTTTGAAGTGTCAGCTTGTACTCACTACAACTTTCTTTAAAGGCACTTCGTTTTTTGGCAATTTGATGGAATTGCTGCACCAGTTGTTTTTTCATTGCATCATTACATCTCACGTCCATTTCATTGAAAAATTCAAGGACACTTTGTGTATCCATGACCAATCCGATACTGATTTGACGGACTAACTGAGCAGCCTTTGAATCCAATGTTTTCAAGGGTGTCAACCACCCCTCCAATGGCACAGCATTTTCTCCGTTTAACCCCAGCAATTGTGGAAGACTTTGGTAGACTTCTATTGAGTCTCTGTAAGATACAGGATTGTTCGGCAGACAAAAGTCCCCATGGAAATTGCAGGAGAATGTGTCAGGCTTGCAGGCGTCTTTTTCCTTCATGTCCAAAGAACCCTGACCTTCTATTTTAAAAGTTGGAATCTTATTTATCTCCAGCTTCAGGTCGCCCTCAACACTTTGGTGCTCTTCTTTTTCTGAGACATCCCTTTCAAAAACAAAGAAAGCTTGTGCCCCATAAAGAATGCCAGTGACTACATGTGTGGCATTGCGTTCATCAAAAACATATGGATAAGTGACATTACCTCGTACAAGTTGCTTCATGGTAAGCTGTCACTTTGTAGTAGCTCTGTACTTGAGCTCTGGCCTGATGTTTGGAAACTTTATTGTTGGAGAGATACTTGGCAGAGCCCTCAACCTGTACAAGTCCACACAAGAAACTTGCTTTCAAAGAGGCTCCAACATTTAATGCAGAGGACTTGTCTTCAACAGAATCAGATGCGAGAATCTCAACGGAGCTGTTTGGTTGCAGCTTTTCACTGGTGTCTGTTATCAGTTTTTCTGGATCCCATAATGTAACGCCTGCAATTGTGGAAAGTAATACAATTATTGTAGTATTAAAAGTAAAAATGAAATTGCTTAACATAATAATAACAACAATAATAACACCTTAATGTGTATAGCACTTTTCTAAGCAATGTTACAAAGTGCTTTAACAACTTAAGAATTTAAACAAATAGAAGGGGAATAAAAACACAAATTATATGAAAAAAAATTATACAGTTCTAAAGGGACCCTCCGATGATTTTTTTATTTTCCTTTCCAACAGGGGTTTGACAATAAAAATGTTTGGGATAAAAATACATTAATAGTGTGCAAGTATTAGTATAGTTAATCAACCATTTCATTTGTTGTTGTTGTTGTTTATTTCCCACAATGTTTCAGACCCCCAAACATCTCCTCCATTCATCCAGTCTTCTCATGTGGTCACCCAAACTCCTCCATTCATCCAGTCTTCTCATGTGGTCACCCAAACTCCTCCATTCATCCAGTCTTCTCATGTGGTCACCCAAACTCCTCCTCCATTCATCCAGCCTTCTCATGATCACTATGCATTAACCTAAAAATGATATCTAGAAGTAATTAACTTATAACTAAATAATACTACTATCCACACATGTAGCAATTTTTCTTTGATACAATTCTTTGATGTCCATGATCGTTTTCTGATACTTACATGCTGTCTTCATACTATCCTTACTCTTAAGTAACTCCATTTTTACCCACACCTTGTCTTCAATAGTAACTCTCTTTTGCCCACCCCCCTCTCCCACCAATCGTTTGGCGTGTTCAGTGGCGTGACTGTTCATGTGAAAATAATTGTTAAAAAACGTGTAGTCACTGCCCTTTGTATGGTGATACGTTTCCTTGAAATGGTCTGACTTGCAAGAAGAAACGTTGAAAACGAAAGTTGAAAATATTATCTTCCTCGCAGTTCACTCTTCAGTTATCATTGTAAGTGAACACCTTAAAATCAACTTAAAACTGATGGTTAATCAATAACAAATGCATGCCCATGCGTCATAGCTGTACAAATAGTGCTATTTAAGATTACATGTTTATAATTGTAAACATTACAACGTGTTAGCCTACTGGCAGAACAGAGAACTGCCGAAAGAAAGAAACCGAAAACACTGATGGGTAGTACCCTCATGTCTATATAACCCCATTGAAAGCACTCACTGACACCTAACCCTTGTCTTTTTATCTTCAACAGGAGCACACACCACTTCAATAACAGTTGGTTTGGAGTCACAGAGACAGCTCGACAGTTAGGGTAAATCATATTTATCAGGCCTAACGTAGGCCTTATTAGAGTGCCTTCCTTTATGCGCCAAACTGTACCGTAGTCTAGAATCAAGTTCAACATCTATTCAAATTACAGCAGGTTGGAGCAGAACCACTTGAGAAAAGGCAAGAAAAGAAAAAACTGCTGAACATCGGATTCCATTGAAAAAAGTAAGTGGCCTAAAATAAATATTCTGACGTGGTTAAAAGCTTGGATGTAAATTATCATGTAACGTTATGGCTAAATCAATAGGGGTCGTCTTTGTTTTGGACCATGTTGCGGAATACTGATGCGCAGAATAAACCAACTTGGTTGGGATTCTATCGGTAGACTTGGTGAATCTGTTACTCTGCAGACCTGGCTCCGAGCCTATAGTTGGGACAAACTGCTGTGATAATTAGCTAAAGTGACTTGTGATGAGTAACATAACCTCAAATAATTGTATTACTTTCCATTTGCATTTAAGGAGCGGGAGACTGCGTGGCGCTGGGCACATTTATTATTTTCTTCTGACCAGGCATCACAAAGCAGCACCATAACCCTGCTGAATAAACACGGAATTCGCACCCCCGTTCTAGGCCTGCTAGCCTTCAACACTTTTTCACCCGAGAGCCAAACAACTAGCTTGGCATCCATAGACACATACTATGCCACGGCGTCTCCCGCTCCTTTAATGCAAATGTAAATTTAGGCCTAATAAAAATAGGCTATGTTAGGTTATTGTTCGATTCCGCTAGAGCAACATACTGTTTATTGTATATACCATACACTGTTGAGGAACTGGAGAGGTTGAACTTTTCGCATAGTGAACTAACTGGTCACTAGCGAGCAGAGTCGATCCTAGACTCTGGGGGGCCCCAGGCAAGGAACCCCACTGAGGCCTAGCCTTTTAGAAGCGCAGCTTCCGTGCCATGGTTGCAGCAAATGCAATGCATATAGACAGAACAGTGTGTTCTCTGAAGTGCCTTCAAATATAATACTGAGTTTATTTCACAGGAGCAAAAACTGGACCATGGCTGGAATTAGTGCTGCTATAGCAACGGTTGCTTCTACTGCCGTGACCGCTAGCGATGCCATTTCTGGACGGATTCAATCGTCCCGCAACTGTACCATTGAGCTTAGAAACTGCTGCAAAAACCACGACCTTATCAACCCGTGGTAATTGTTCCTGGATGGCTTATTCAAAATAATAAATACGCCTTTGAGCTTTGGTGGTTCTGGTTGTACAAATAGGGTTTATGATTCTAGTGATGCGTAATTTCCTCCATTAGCTAACCAATTCACATTATTTTTAACAGTGTCTACAATGTCAGTGGCTACAGCTGCAGACCATTACAGCCAACTGTTGTGCATGAAACAATGGAGATCAGCGCATTTTCCAAGAAATGGGGCACAGCATGTGGTGCTGTTGGTGTTTTCACCTATGACATCTTCGATACCAAGAAGAAAGAAATTACTGAGAAAATGGCTGCCCTGTTTTCTGTGCCCTTTGACTATAACTGGTTCTCAAACTGGTTTGCATTGGGAATCTTTCCAAAGGACAAATTGTGTGATTATCATCTTTATTATCAGTTGTATTACAATAACCATAAGGCATTTGCTAGGTCAAAGGGAGATGGCTCTGGTCTTGGTTATAAAGGTGATCGTATTACCTTAAAGGCCTCAATGTCAAATAGTGGCAAGGCAATCATCCTGGTGGAAGTGTATGACGAGTGAAATGTTTTGCTTAAACTGTCATTTGCTTTTTCAGTTTTGAAAAGCATTCTATGCTATGCCTATACAACTTTAGTCAAACTTTTTTACATGTATTTTAATTTCATGTATCATTATTGGGATTTTTTCCCCCTTGGAAAATAAGGTTTTGTACCCAAGCGACTATATCATTGTAGAGTTAAGTTTCATGCAGGATCTTTTACTAAATCCTAGTAAATTGGGGATTGAGAGGTTTGGTCTTGTATGACCTGTAGGGGTGAATTCAATTCGGATTTGATAAATGTGTTTGGGAGTGTTTGGCTCCCGTGGTTTAGTATGATCTATGGAGGTGACTTCGCCGCCATGGGGTAGTTAGCATATATGCCATGAACAATCAATCTAATTATTATACTGATATAATCCTATGCATTTTTCTGACAAAAGTGTTGAGACTTTTATACCGATATAATCTTTTTGTGCCCCATTGAAACTATGCGACTGTTTGAAAACAGGCAAGGCCATTGAACTGCGCATGCTTACATCACATTTGTAACCATTTTGAATCTAGTATTACGGTTTGATTATTGAGTGTGTCTCCTATTTTTAAGGTTTTTTACATTACCTTGTGCTATGCACATATTCATGTGTGTGCCCTGGCGTGGTACAAAAACGCATAATCTATATTTACCAGGATGTTTATACTTCCGTGTTGTGTGACATGAGTAAGTCACAACAGACATCCTAGACTCTGGGGGGCCCCAGGCAAGGAACCCCACTGAGGCCTCATAAACGTTCACGCCCGTACATGGTATACACATATGTAAATATAACATTTTGTTTGAATATGCCTGTATTTTAGTTCACCTTTTATAGCTGGAAAGTGAAGGAATTGAAACTAAACGTTTTGAACCCACGTGGTAAGTAGCATTTACCAATAAATGTGTTTTTTTCTTCAAACATGTGTCCCAACTACTCTTTACATGCCTCACATTACTAGAATACATTTTAGAACCACTGTACAATTTTCAAAATGTAAGAGTAATAACTACTCGTCACATGATTTGAAGTTGGTTTATTTCACCACCTATAGGAGAGAGGTCAAAACAAGGAACAATACATGTCCAAATAATATCTGAGAACGAGTTGTTTAATTACAGAATGCCGAGGTTCAGAGCCAGAAAAACAGACGGGAGTGCCCCAGTCCACCTCCTCTGCTCTTTGACATTTACCTTCTTCACTTCAATGCCTCTGCACATGGCACTTTATTCATTATTTTGTATCTCTGTACCTCTCTTGCTGGTTTTTGAACTGCACCCCTTCCAAAGGCCACACTATGTTCTTCCCCACAGCTACAACACTTCGTTTGTACATCTCGTCCACATCAAGCAGGCGCTTAAGCCCGCTCTGCAGGGATATTTATGACATACCAATTGGAATAAATGAGAATAAAATGATTAACACTTAACATGGAAATACATCAAAACAAAAAGGCAAACATTTTTAATCGATGATGTCACGCCTAGCATTTATATATGTAGGACACGGTAGCGGATATATATGGACCAATCGTAACAAAATATTTTGAGGCCAAACACGGTAGCGGTACAGTGCTCGACTTTGCCACAGTGACGACAACCGAACAGGGAAAGACCCTGAGGGAAACGTGTGTTTTTCATGGACTGACATTTCATGACGTTGAACCATGTCAGGTGTATCATAGTTTTATGCATGCAGAGTACTGGGTAGCAGGTTAAACAGCATTCCCAGCGGAGCTGGAGATGTCGTTGTTTTTGCCTTTGAGCCCTCTGCCTGTACAGTTCGACAGAGGAGGGGCATGGCTGCCCTTTATTCTGCCTGTTACCATGGCATTCCTCAGGACGGGGACCTCCGCAAAGGGAACGTAGGCCTCACCTGTTGGTACGACAAATGATATGGCGTGTTTTGACCTATGGGCTCTCTGGACGCGTGGCTATTGCACTGTGCCACACCACTGACAACCTCAGTCTAAACCCAATCCAAGTTTTGTCTGTCTGTAGCCTTAGCTGTCTATCTCCTGCTCTCTCTCACTCTATACAAATTGTGTGTGTTTAAAGTGTGTGTGTGTGTGTGTGTCCATCTCTCTCTTTCTCTCTCTCTCTTTCACATGCTCTTTCTGTGAACACATCCACAAGGCTAGACTGTGTTTCTTTCTCTGTCTGCTTGCCTGCCGGTCCACATGTATCTCTGCTTTTTAACCTCGGGTCAGTCTGCGTGTCAGTCAATGTGTGTGTGTGTTTGTCTGTCTACCTGTCTCTCTGCCTGTGGGTCTGTCTCACCGTATGGAAGGCCCTGTCTTCTCCTGGACTCCTCTGTGTCAAAGAATGTCTCATGACGCTCCCAGTGCTGGTCACATGACGCACACAGGAAGTTGGACTGAAACATCACACAACCACATCCTTCAGGAAGACAAACATGAAAACATTAGTGGACTGTCCACCCTCACAAACATGAAAACATTAGTGGACTGTCCACCCTCACAAACACGAAAAATGAAACTAAAATAAATAAATAAAACTAATCCTTCATTAATGTGTCCATGTGATCACATGTAGTTCGCCCTGATGTAGTTGATGAATTAGGCAGAGCTCCAGTGCAGGTACCTCCCACCCTGCAGGAGTGTCCAGCCTGAGGAGAGTGCTGCTGGTGGGGGTGTTTGCAGCGACACAGGGCCCTCCACACCCGGGGATCAAACCCAGGCCTCTGCCTCACCCAGGGCTCCCCCACCTCTTCTGGACGCGAAGGCACAAAGGCGAAGGCCGCGCAGCCACAGGACGGCACAGAGCAGGGTACACGCACACTGGAGCCTGGGCAACACAGTTACACACACACACACACACACAGACACACACACACACACAGTGTTACACACACACACACACACACACACACACACAGTGTTAGACACACAAACACACAGGGCAACACAGAGTCAGAAACACACACATACACTGGAGCCTTGGCAACAGAGTTACACACACACACACACACACACACACACACACACACACAGTGTTACACACACACACACACACACACACACACACACAGTGTTAGACACACAAACACACAGGGCAACACAGAGTCAGAAACACACACATACACTGGAGCCTTGGCAACAGAGTTACACACACACAGACACGCATGCACGCACGCACAACACACACATACACTGGAGACTGGGCAACACACACACACACACACACACACACACACACACACACACACACACACACACACACACACACACACACTAGACCATGGGCAACACACGAGTCAGACACACACACTGGAGCCAGGCCTAGATAGTGAGTCAGATACATGTACATATACAGATACAAACATAAACATGACAACGGATCAGATCCGAGGTAGGAATCAACAAGTGGTAATATGGACCTACCAGTGTGTGTCTGGTGCTCTGAGAGATGATGCCCACAGAAACACAGGGAGGAGTCACCCACCCTAAAGCAATCCCAGGTGAACTCAGGGCACCTCCAGCTCACATACACACCTGTACACACACACACACACACACACACACACGCACCCACATGCACACACGCACACACGCACACACACACACAGAACCCAGCTTTTTTTTATCGGAGGCAAGGATTGGCTTTTAAATTATACTCTGAACAACCCACAAATTATTTGAGAAAAATCAATTGCAGTTACCATCACATTGGGCACAGCAAAGTCAATAAGAAAGTAAGTGGGACAAAGAAGTCGTTGATCTTGTAAAAAATAAAGGTAAACTCTTACAATACAGTCCTCGTATTACTGTTAGTGTTCACATGTATCTATCTACACCACAGACACGAGTCACATCTTCATAGCACTGTGTTATCTTTGGATAAAAGTGGCCAACTTCCTGATGGGATCTTCCTAACGGTACCTTTGAGGTCCTCCATCATGGAACTAGGACCTATTTGGCGTGCCATACTCCATACCTGTCAGAAGGGTCTTCAGAGCAGCCTCTCTCTCTGGCTCAAACAGGTCCTTGACCCTTTGACCAAGTCTAATCCTGCTTTCGTCCGCAGGCGTGGCACCAGGGCCGGGACTACATACTTGAGACACTGGGACGGAAGTGCGCAGTCAGTTTACAGAACACAGTCCCTGGACAGACGTGGTCTAGGACCAAAAGCTGTGTGTATGTGTGTATGTGTGTGTGTGTGTGTTTTGTTGGACAAAAATCACAGAGGCGCATGTGAGTGTGTGTTTGCTGACCTGTTAGGCAGACTGGAGCTGGACTGGATATCTGTGCTCTCTGGTGGTAGCGTTTCTCTGTTCTTGTCCTCGGTCCTGCCTTCCTGTCCCGACTAGCTCGGTCGTCCACATTCATATCCACCTTTGTACTGCACACAAATGAGTTAGCTATCGAACCAGGCGGTTAACCTTAACAACGGGGTGTATGTGTACCTGCCTTTGATTTATCTCTATTTGAGTAAAACTATCTTCTTAGTGAAAAAGTACTAAGGAAGACGTAAGAGCTAGCCGATTGTTTTTGAGCATGTTGCCATGGAGACAGATATACAACACCCACAGCACAGGGAATTCAACCAAGGAAAGGTGTGCCGAGTTCTGCTACTTGAGGGGATTTTTGCTTCTACTTAACCAATAGATCTACTGTAATAAATGATTAGTTTAGCAGAGTTCCACATTCAAAAAGACAACCCACCTAATTTAAAACCATTTTATTAATTTCTCATATAAACAAATACAATCTGTATTAAAACCAACTGAAAATGATTGCAAAGGTCTGATTTCAAAACAGATCTGTGCAAAGTAATATAACTTTTTTTGCCCACTAGTTTTTATTAAAATGCCCCACAAACTTTCTTTTTTAATCTACTCTTCACTATAGTGAGTCACAAAGTTGAGTGACTGTATTTACTGTTCTGAATGCAAGTGGCAAATGGATTAACCAGAGTTAATTAAAATTCATGTAGAAATGGATCCTCACACTCATCAAGTAACACATGCCTTGCCTTGATAAGAAGACAAGCAATGTGCACTCACGCTTTGAATAAAACAAATGAACTGCGTGCATTAAATGCTGAACAATCTCTACTCTTGCACAAGCTGGGGTGGACCAACTGTTTATGAAAAAGCGGAATAGATAGAGCCTAGTAGAGTGACTTGGGCACTCTATCAAAGACCCAGTTATTAGCAGATGGGATATTTGGAAGACTTGAGGCAATTTCTGTCAATTTGATTTCAAGAACACAATCCAACAGGCATGCGATTCCTTTACTGAATTCCATTTGAACTGTTTGCTCCTTAACAGAATACGAGTGGGGTTTTATCCCTCTCTGTTACCTTGTGTTATTGCAGAGGGAGTGTGAGAGATTGCAGCATCTCAGATGGCTATGGAACTGAAAGGGCCTCTATTACACTGGCACCATCGCCCTCTACCAGCACAGAGGGTTGGCCGTAATCCAAAGTTACACAACAAGGAACATGACACAGAGAGCACCTTCATCATGGTGCTCAAATCACCCAGCAAAGACGCCCCAGAATATTGTCTTACTTTCTTTATTTTTTTCCTTTTTTTTTTTTTTTTATAGTGAGGAGATCCTGGTCCTTTAGGGGAGAGGAGGAGGAGGAGGAGGGGCAGGAAGAGGAAGGTTACCAGTTGAGGTTTTGGGGTCAGGTTAAAAGAAACAGCGAGAGCGAGTCCTCAACAAGGCAATATGGTGTTCATGTCCAGCCAGTTGGGAAAAGTGTTACGGCAGAAGACAAAGTGTGTGTGTGTCTGTGCGTGTGTGTTCTGGTGTGGAGTAGGTAGGTTTTGTGCATTTCGGACTAATTTAAATTGCATCACAAATTCCATTGGATATATGGACCAATCGTAACAAAATATTTTGAAGCCAAATATATTCTTTGCTTTAGATAATCACAGTTACTTTGTGTGTTTATTGGAGTTTTTTTTGAAAGCACCCGCATGTCATGTGCATATTCCTACCCTTAACCCATTGAAACGACCGCGGTAGAGTTGAAGGCTCAGGTTGTAACAGTTATTCAGAAACATATACATAGGTGTGTATTAAGAGTCACACTGTGAGGTATTGTTATCGAAAGGGTCACATTCAAATCCAAACAATGTCTCGAGGTTTCAAATGCTTTCACTCAGAATGAGGGAAGCCCCTTTTTCTCCCATTTGAGGTGTCCCCTGAGACTAGAGTTTGTGATTGAATGTGTCCTGCTATGGCTGTGGGCTGTAGACTGAGTTGACCTGGGAATTGAAACACAGTGGAGGATATTGTCAAAGAACAGTGTTCCTTGAAGGGTAAAAAGTGATTTAAATGGCAACTAGATGACATAGATATATATAACAAAAAGAATTGCAGTCAAACCTTAAAATAACAAAAAGGGCTGGCATATCAGGAATGAAAAGTGGGAGACGTATCGTATTAAATTGTCTGTAAAGGATAGTCAGTCTTTCTCATTATAGTGCTCTCCAAAAAATATAGAATTACACATTTGCTTTAATAATCTCAAATGAAAGTCCTTGATTTATAGAAGTCTGGCACGGTCCTTTCCTTGTCATGCCACGATTGGCCACTTAGTCCACCTGTTCTCCAATAAGAATCGGCTGGCGAAGGTGTCAACCAATAAACTGTTGGCTGTTCCATCAAGTTCCGCCCACACTCTGGTATGTGCCCAATAGGACGACAGAGCTCGGCCCACAGTCTCAGGACTGTCCCTCAAACACACAATGGTCCAAAGCAAGTTTCTCTGTGTGTTCTGGTCACAGTGGCCGGGTTCCAATAGGTTCCGTTTCTTTCAAGACCCTCGTCTGGAGGCAAAATACTATAGCTCCGGTTGTCCTGGCAACGTCACTTCCTACTCATTGACGGATTGCCACGGTAGCATTCCTTTGGAGTGAGTGTCCCCAGGATAATCCTGAACGTGACCACTCCCTCTCAGTGTTAGTGTGTGTGTGTGGGTCAGTGTCGTCATGGAGAGTTAACCTTGGCAGTGTGTGTGTGTGTGTGTGTGTGTGTGTGTGTATCCTATTAGCAAATGTTGTGTGTGTGTACTCTTTAGGTGGGTTCATTCCAGAAAGAGTGGAGTGTCTGCATGTGCGCCTGTGTGTGTGTGTGTGTGTTTGTGTGTGTGTGTGTGTGTGTTCATAAGGAGGTCTCGTTGGTGTGTGGCCGCGAGTTCTCCTCCTCCAGGAGGGCCACCCGCTGTTTGAGCATGCGGACCTGCGTCTCATGCCGCTCCACCATGGCCATCATCTGGGCCTCCAGCTTCTTCAGCTTGCTCTGGTGCTTCTTCTTGGCCTTCTCATAGGCGGCCACCAGGTTACTGGGGAAACAGGGGGGGGGGGGGGGTTAGGAGCCGAAGAAGAAGAAGAGTGAAGAATGATTCATGGTTGGTTTGGAAAGAATAAAATGAGCAACGATGATGAGGAAAGACAGGATGGAAGGAAAGAGGAGGAGGTTAGACAAATTCCATGAAAGGAAGGAGAAAAAGCAGAGCTGCAGTTCAATGTTTAAGTTTAAAACATTTAAAAGGATTGCAGACTGTGTCTGAGGTTTAATCAAAGACAGTTTTCCAATGTAATGTGTTGCCTCATTTCTAATTCTTTCGGTCACTTTATTGTGTTTTGAGATCAAGAGCCGCAATTCTCATTTAGATCACTAGAGGGCATCATCGCACCACAAACCGGCAAATAGGCGCGCTAGAAACCCCAGACTACCAGTTCCTCCTAGAGTACTGGATATCTTTTTGAAGTTATCTCCATAAATTAATGAATGGTATGAATCTGAAATGTTGTATGAGTAAAGGCTTTGGCTATATTTATCCTATCATTAACCAAAGAGGAGAATTGAAATAGTCATGTAAAGGGGATCTCTTGTTTGGCTTTGTGTTTTATTCATTTCATGCACAGACATCTTGGACATCTAGACCCCCCGGAGGACATCTAGGCCCCCTGGAGGACATCTAGACCCCCTGGAGGACATCTAGGCCCCCTGGAGGACATCTAGACCCCCTGGAGGACATCTAGACCCCCTGGAGGACACCTAGGCCCCCTGGAGGACATCTAGGCCCCCTCGTCTTTTTTCCTGCCGGACATGGTTACCTGTTTGCCCGTTTCAGGTCGTTGACAAACTCGGCACTCTGCTGATGTCGGACCTCGCTGCTCTTAGTCAGCCTCTCCAGCGCTGCTACCAGCTCCTGGACACGCCCCTTCAGCTTCTTCTCTCTGATACAACGTACAAACAAACACACACACACACACACACACACACACACACACACACACACACACACACACACACACACACACACACACACACACACAGATACAGACACGGGGGTACAAAAACACACATTACAGTAGGTAGCCTGATACAAAGAAACATTTTAATGTATTTACATTACAAAAAACTTCTTTCTTTCTATGTGCTGAGAGGAAGCGCTGACATGCAGTTTGAAAAGTCATCCCGAATAAATGAGCAATGCTGTATGCATAAAACTCCAAACATACCAACAGATACATGCGCACACACACACACACGTGATGCACGCACGAACGCACGCACGCACGCACGCACGCACGCACGCACAGACACACACGCACACGCACACGCACACACGCACACGCGCACACACACCGTCGTAGTGCGTTGGTAAGTTCGGCTGCCATATCACTGTCATTCAGAGTCCTGAGGTCTGATAGGCTGACGGCTGGCGAATCACCACAGTCCTGTGATGACACAACAACAATACAAACAGATTAGATTATATATAGAGAGAATTCACTTCACTATATATTCTGTACAGAATTCACCTTATTAGGATTCAGATAGATTAGATTATATATATACAATACACTTTATTAGCATTCAGATAGATTCGATCAAATATAGAATTCACCTTATTAGGATTTGGCATGTTAGCAAGTACAATAACACAGTAAAGCAGAATAGTACCATGACCTTCACATCCCAAACCTGTATCTTAACCCGATCTAGTTTAAAGTCCAAGCGAGGTGCTTGCTTGGCAGCAGTTCAAACTGAGCCTGTAAACCATTTCCTTGAAAAAGACTCAAAAATAAAAAAAGTGATTTCTTCATCATAGACCGCAAAGGGTTCCCATCCTCACTCCTGCATATACACACACACCCCCACGCTTCAGCACAGTCAAACCAGTAGGTGGCAGTAGCACACACCTTTACTCCACCACCATAGACCCGTACATTAACCCTGGGATCATGGTGAGCGTGTTAAGGTTAGGGGGCTGCGGGTCTGATTGAGTTACAGGTTAGGCTGTTGTGTGTCCAGGACGTACTACGGGGTCCAACCCCATACTGCTGACCTGATTGGATTAGAGGGTCCGCTTGATGGAGATGGGTTGAGGCGTCCATTATAGGAAGTGGGGGACAGGGACGGGGGAGTGTGTATAGGGAAAGGGAGGGATGGATAGATGGACAGATTGAGAGAGGGGGGTAGGAGAGAGGAATGTAGAGAAGAGGACAGGAGAAGATAAGACAGATGGAAAGAGGGATGGAGAGGAGATGCATGGAAAGAGGGATGGATGGCGCAAAGGATTGAGAGGTTGATTAGAATAATGGATGAAGAGAGAGAGGGAGAGTGAGAGAGAGAGAGAGAGAGAGAGAAAGAGAAAGAGAAAGAGAGATGGATAGAAACGAGCTTCAGAAAGAAGAAGGACTGGATGAACGGAGAGATGGAGAGAACGAGCACGGGATGGATGGATGGATGAAGGGAAAGGGAGAAGGAGAAGGGGGATGTTCTTTATGGGAAACTGGGAAGAGGTGTGCTGGCCAACATCTCACATGGAACCAGCCGTGTGTGTGTGTGTGTGTGTGTGTGTGTATGTGTGTGTGTGTGTGTGTATGCGTGTGTGTGTGCATGCGTGCGTGGGTGTGTTGATTGGGTGAGAGCTGCTGTGTGGCGTGCACTTTACAGAATTAGTGTGTGTGTGTGTGTGTGTGTGTGTTTGTATTCGTGTGTGTATGTTCGTGTGTGTATGTCCGTGTGTGTGTGTGTGTGTATGTGTGCCTGGGTGTCCCTGTGATGAATGGTCCCGATCATGGGCTCTGACATTCTAGAATGATCTCACATGGTGTGTTTTAGCTGGCGCATTTGTTTGTGTGTGTTTGCGTTAGCGAATGTCTTTCTTTCTGCGTGTGTGTGTGGTGTGTATTCTTGGTGTCTGTAGTGTGTGTTCTTGGTGTATGTAGTGTGTGTTCTTGGTGTATGTAGTGTGTGTGTGTGTGTGTTCTTGGTGTATGTAGTGTGTGTGTGTGTGTGTGTTCTTGGTGTATGTAGTGTGTATGTGTATGTAGTGTGTGTGTAGTGTGTGTTCTTGGGGTATATAGTGTGTGTGTGTGTGTATGTAGTGTGTGTGTATGTGTGTGTAGTGTGTGTTCTTGGTGTATGTAGTGTGTGTGTGTATGTAGCGTGCATTTGTGTGTGTGTGTGTAGTGTGTGCTCTTGGTGT
>CM030172.1:50278375-50280875 GCA_017639675.1 Aplochiton taeniatus
CACACATAAGATAGCAAAGAGAGATGCATTCCTGAGCATAGCCTTTCTGTTCTCTCTCTCTCTCTCTCTCTCTCTCTCTCTCTCTCTCGCCAACACAAACAGTGTGCTATCCATGTCCTCAAACACAATGAAAATATCATCAGCCCTGCAGACGACGAAGGTCGTCTTCCTAGGGCGTGTTATTTTTAGACTTTATTTTAAAGGTGGCTTCGTAATCTGCAGTGCTGACGCCAGGAGTTCACTGGCTGGGCTACAGCAATCAACACAAGATGCTATCTAGCCCCGGGGTTGACGGGAAAACATTGGCTAAAGTGCCTTGAAGGTCACCTACGCCTCCATATTAAAATATATATGAGAGAGAGAGAGAGAGAGGGAGAGAGAGGGGGGGGGTGGCTGTTTAAACTCAGGACGGCAGAACTCGAAGCTATCTTAGTGGCTGTAAACTTTGGAGGTCGACTTGTTAGTGAAACAAATATCAAAAACATAACAGAAAAATGACATAATGATATATGTATCCATGCATGTAGGTAGGTATTTACTGTATGCATGTATCTCGTACGTTAGTGTGTGGGTGAATGTGGCTATTTAACTCCTGTGTGTGTGTATGCGTCTGTCCTGTATCTCTGTGGGTTTGTGTCTGTCCTGTACCTGTGTGTGTGTGTGTGTGTGTGTGTGTCTGTCTGTCCTGTACCTGTGTGTGTGTTTGTGTGTCTGTCCTGTACTGGTGTGTGTGTGTGTGTCTGTCCTGTACCTGTGTGTGTGTGTGTGTGTGTGTCTGTCCTGTCCCTGTGTGTGTGTGTGTGTGTGTGTGTTGGGATGTGTGTTTTTGTGTCTGTCCTGTACCTGTGTGTGTGTGTGTGTGTGTGTGTGTGTGTGAGTGTCTACCTTCATGGCCATGAGCTCCTGCATCAGCACGGCGTTCTCCAGGTCCAGGCGGTGGGTGTCTCCGCGGGGCTTGACCTCCAGGCTCAGGGGGTCCACGTGCACGCTCTCCAGCTCCAGCATGGTCAGCTTGACCGCCGCCCGGTCGTTCTTCAGCTGGCCCACGTAGTCCCGCAGACGCTGCTCGTCCTCCTTGGAGAAGTCTGTGTCGCAGGAGCTGGCCGTGGAGCTGGTGGTGCTGGAGCGAGGGGGGGGGGGGGGGGGGGGGGGAGGAAGGAGAGAAGGGGGATGGAAAGTGAAAGAGCAAAAGAGAGAGCGAGGGAGAGAGAGGAGTAAAACAATCAAAATTGAGTTAGCGAAAAAAAAGAAGGACAAGGACTTCAAAAAGAATACCTAGCAGGCCGGCAGGCAAACACACCTACACACACACACACACAACGATACACACACACCCACCCCTATACACCTATACCTACACCCATACACACACCCACATGATACACCTACACCCACACACACCCACACCGATAGACCTACACACCCCCACCCTCTTACCTGGTGTGGCTGTTGGAGGACAGACTCTCCCACAGGGCTCTCGCGCTCTCTCTCTCTCTCCCTCTCTCCCTCTCTCACACACTCACACTCACACTCACCCTCACACTCACACTCACACTCACACTCACACTCACACACCCTCCTACCTGGTGTGGCTGTTGGAGGACAGACTCTCCCAGGGCTGGGCGGTGAAGGCCGCTCCACAGCTGCCGTCCAGGCGGCCCAGCAGGTCCTTGGCCGCATTCTCCGCTGTCTTCCTGCTGTCGTGGGCTCTCTTCAGAACCAGACTGATGCTCTCCTCGCCCCCCTGGTCACCTGACACACACACACACACGCGCACACACAGAAAGGAGACAGGTTGGAACTGGAGGTGAAGCCAATGCAGTGGTCAGCCACAGGCGGTCTCATTTCATCTGTTCAGGTTTGTCGTGTTCCTGTCTGCAAAGCTTCTGTTTGGTTCCCACTCGCGTCAAAATGAATTTAGGAACACAACTTTGTTGTTGTTGTTGTTGTTGGTGTATGTGTGTGTGTGTGTGTGTGTGTGTGTGTGCGCGTGCATGTGTAGAAGATAAGGTCAGGTGCTGTGGGTTGAACCTGTTGTTGTTTATGAGGCAGCGGAGAGATGAAGTACAAAGGACCAGACGGAAGAAAGGACGGAGAGAGAGAACAAAGAAAGGAAAGAACAAGACAGAGGAGAACAATAGAAGAGAGAGAGAGAGAGAGAGAGAGGAAGAGAAAGAAAGAGAGAGTGAGAGAGAGCGAGAGAGAAACAGAGAGAGAGAGAGAGAGAGAGAGAGAGAGAGAGAGAGAGAGAGAGAGAGAGAGAGAGAGAGAGAGAGAGAGAGAGAGAGAGAGAGAGAGAGAAAGAGAGAGTGAGAGAGAGCGAGAGAGAAACAGAGAGAGAGAGGGAAAGAGGGGGCGACGATGAAGGGAATAACATGAGAAAAGGATGAAAGTAGGCAGCGGAGTGAGGAATGATGGAGGGAGGAGAAGGTGAGAGGAGGAGGAGGTTTAGTGGACCGCTTGCCTTTTTGATTGGCGGGGTTCAGCTCTGGGTCAGACA
>CM030172.1:50283375-50290875 GCA_017639675.1 Aplochiton taeniatus
AGACGTGGTGGGAATCTTACTAGATATGTTGGGAGAAAAAGATTACTGCGGTGTTGTCCCACATGCCAGACATGCCACACACACACACACACGCACGCACACGCACGCACATGCACACTCGCACTAGCACAGTCAAAATGAATCTTCCCCAAATAGCCCCAGTGCTGTGGCCTTGGTGGCATCACACTCAGCGGCAGGCCTGTTAGCCAATCAGAGCCCCTGACCTATGACCTCCCAGGCTTTATGTGGACTGACAAACCAAACCCAGATGACTGGACCCCCTCCTCCTCCTCTTCTCTTCTCTTTCACTCCCTCTGTTCTTCTCTTTCACTCTCTCTGTTCTTCTCTTGTTCATTTCAATCCTTCAGTTCTCCCCTCCTTTTCCTCCTTCATTGTTTTCTTATGTTCTACCCTCTCCTTATGCCTCCTCTTTTATTTTTCATTCTCTTCCTCTTTTCTCTAATCCTCCCTCTCTTCTCATTCGCCTTTCAGATATCATCATCAACTCAAATTCAGGATCCTACTGAAGATAGACAACACACACTTATGAAACCCACCTCATTTCAGATGCAACACCTCAAAGCAGCTCCACACCAGTTCAGGACTCGCATGAAGATAATTAAAATTCCCGTTCAGATTACAAGTTTCATTTTCTTATCTCGCGCGGCAGCAAAAGCAAAGTGCTGACCTCCAGGGCAGCCTATCCCATCAGCAGGCCAAGGGGCCCTCAGAGCAGACGGCTGATTGGCTGAGAGAAAAGCGAAATGCTAACGACATGCAAATGCAGATGCTGATTAGCGACTGTAACCTCCCTCACACTGCCCTGACCTGAGAGAGGGAGGCCTTTTTATAATTACCGGAACATTCTGACGAGGCAGCTCTGACGTCCAAAGGCCAAAGAGGCTTTCTAGATTGGCCCAGCGACAGAGGGATAGTTATGCTTTAGTTTTGATCTATCCCTCTACTTTAGTACTGCTAGTAGTATGTTAATACTACTGTTTAGTACTGCTAGTAGTACTTTAAAACTACTGTATAGTACTGTTAGTATTACTGTAATACTACTGTATAGTACTGCTAGTAGTACTTTAATACTACTGTACAGTACTGCTAGTAGTATGTTAATACTACTGTATAGTACTGCTAGTAGTACTTTAATACTACCGTCTTGTACTGCTAGTAGTTCACTAATACTATTGTATAGTACTGCTAGTAGTACTTTAAAACTACCCTATAGTAATGCTAGTAGTACTTTAATACTACTGTATAGTACTGCTAGTAGTATGTTAATACTACTGTATAGTACTGCTAGTAGTACTTTAAAACTACCCTATAGTAATGCTAGTAGTACTTTAATACTACTGTATAGTACTGCTAGTAGTACGTTAATACTACTGTATAGTACTGCTAGCACTACTTTAAAGCTATTGTTTAGTACTGCCACTGAGTGAGTTAAAGAGGAGTGTGCAGCAGGCTAAGGTGCTTTTAGGGTGTGGGAGTGTTTGCGTGTGTGCTGAATAGTATGTGTGACCCAGGCTTACAGACACGATTCGTCTATGTTCGAGTGTGTGTTCAATATGTATAACTTGAGCTGCATTGCCAGCAGGGGATGTTAGGTTGAATGTGAGCCAAAGTGCGACAGTGTGTGTTTGTGTGTGTGTACTGCAATACTACAACCCTTAGTAATATAGGTTTGAAAGTTAGCCGAAGCACGCCAGTGTGTGTGTGTATGTACCTGGACTGCAATACTACAACCCTTAGTAATATAGGTTTCAAAGTCAGCTGAAGTATGACAGTGTGTGTGTGTGCGTGTGTGTGTGTGTACCTGTACTGCAGTGCCAGTCTGAGGGCGGTGGCGTTGGACTCGTATTTGCCCACTAGCATGCTCATCCTCTCGGCATTGCCCTTGCACTCCTCCAGTGTGATGGTCAGAAGATCGTTCTGCGACTTCAGGTGCTCGATCCGACTGGAAGACAACACACACACACACACACACACAATCGTTCTGATGTTTAGAAAGCGATTGATATTGAGCTAACACAAAATTCTTGTCAATATTACCCTGTAAGCATTGAAAACTAAACCGTGCATTTTGTTGCCTGAGTACTGTCCTCTGTGTAATCACAATAAAGTTGAATGTAATCCTCTAATCTAATCTGCACTGTTTTTAAAAAGGCTACCTAAAACAACTCCTGGTAGACCACCTGAATTACACGTTGAGAAGAAGAAAATAATCAAATGTACGCCTCCGTTTATTTCTGTTGCATTGTTAAAAGAGAAACAAGAGGTGAAACTGTGTCCTACTCTCTCCATGTTGGATCCAACTATCAAAGCAAGGTGAAACTGTGTTCTCCTCCCTCCATGTTGGATCCAACTATCAAAGCAAGGTGAAACTGTGTTCTCCTCCCTCCATGTTGGATCCAACTATCAAAGCAAGGTGAAACTGTGTCCCTAGTCCCTCTCATCGTGGCTCTAACAGTCTTTGTTTGATTAAATGAGGGTTTTATGGAATTTTAGAACCCAATTCTTTTTATCCTGTTTGTAATATGGTTTCGTTGGAACTTCATGCTTCATGTTTTGCTGCCGTTTTGGCCAGTGCTGTCTCAAAAGAGATTTCAATCTCAGAGGCAATTTAACCTGGTTAAATAAAAGTTGAATAATAATAATATTAAAACTGTCCTAATCCCTCCATGCCGGCTCTAACCGTTGGAGTCCTATTTCCTACCAAGCTGGCTGCTTTATGGAGAGGCAGTTCATGACACCTAACTATCCATCTAATGGAGGAGGGGTCAACACACTGGAGTAGCTAATGAAGAGAAACAGAGACCTCGTCAGCAGACAGTCTTTAATTCTTAACATATGGCACTATTGGCACTATTACAGGGAACAACTAATTGCCTTAAAGGGACAGTTCACTCAAAATCAAACGTTTGAATATAAAAGCGGGTTTTGGTGTCGTTGTGTTTATTTTAGGACATCGGTGGGTAATAATCAGTACCTCTCAAACAATCAAATGTGTTAAATAAACTTGTAGACATGAACACACAGATTCTGGTAGCAACAACAGAAGCAACACAAAGCCGTAAGATACAAACGACTACGTTATCTCACACTCAGGTGGTGTGCAGGCCGAAAAGGAAGTGGACATCAAACGTACATTTATGACCCCCCCCCCCAAGCAACTGGCGTTTTTTTAAACTCCTCGTCTCCACTGAAACATACGGCTTTTAAAATATTCTTCAGTGATAAAAAAAAAAAACCTTCAGCAATTACAACGGATTAGTCCTTAAGCTGTCCTGCAGAGAAAGCTGTGATTTTCCCAGTATCAGTGCTTCAGAGAATTTAACATCATAACATCAACCGCTAAGTCTTGAATTAACCCCCCCCCCAACCCCCCTCCCCCAACCACCACCATCCCAAATCCTTACAAGGAGATCCTTTGAACTCAGTTTATATGCAAAAGACCCCAAAAACCACTGAAAACCAAACCGTTTTTTTAAAGCGATATAAATTCACCTGCATATAAGACCAAACATGGGGCCTGAGACTGAATCGTTTTATTCATGGGGGTGCACCGAGGCGGTGGGTGGGTCAGGTAGGTCTTATGACAGAGCCATCCATTCATCAGGCTCAGCCCTGGAAAACGGACTTTGACTCATAAGACAGATTCTGTTTGGAGGACTCATATCCAAGATGACTTAGGTTGATATTATTTGGTACAAATTGTCCCAGACTGGCAATGCAACACTAACGTCTATCATCTGAGATGAAAAACAAATTCAACATGATTTAGATGAGCCATTTGCCATGGATAATTATTTATCCTCAAAGCTAAGTTTACTAAATTACACATGGCTGTATAGCCAAAGTGAAAGGATTTACATCCTTGACATCACATGAATGGATTTACGCACAAATCACAACACGCATACAAACATAACTCCATAAACATATTTGACATGTCTGCAACGTATTTTTAGTGAATAACAAAGCCCTACAAACCAAACCATCTCGCTAAACCGATCCAAAACAACCCCTGAACTAAATCACCGCCGTCACCTGTTAAGTCTCTCCGTTTCCACCTCGAACTCGCGGATCTTGCTCTCGGAAATGGCCGAGCCGTGGGAGTAGAGGGTCTGGAAGATCTCCTGGATGTTGGAGCAGTCCTGGAGGGAGTGGGCCAGGTGCTCTGCCACGTTACTGGACACCTGAGCGATGAAATAATAATAACAACAATAATGATGTTAATTATCATAATCATCATCATTGTCCTAATGATAAAGGTGTGGGCCGGGTGCTCTGCCACGTTACTGGACACCTGAGAGATGAAATAATAATAACAACAATAATGATGTTAATGATCATAATCATCATCATTGTCCTAATGATAAAGGTGTGGGCCGGGTGCTCTGCCACGTTACTGGACACCTGAGGGATGTGATAATAATGATAACAATAATACTGTTATTCATTGTCATCATCGTCCTAATAATGAAACAACCTTTTAATATAGGACTAATAGACAGTTATACAGGGTTCCTGAAGGAAGTAACCTGGTGTTCCATTAGCTGGACACCCCAAAGGGTTAACACAGTGAAGAGAGGCAGTAGAGGGAGAAATGGAGGGGGTTTTTACAATGTTTGCTAATGGATGTTTGAAATAAAACAGTCCAACTGAATCTAACTTGTGTTCTGTCTCTCCATAGAGACAGTATTGGGGAGGAGGATTTGGACTGTGGCTATCAGCTCCATAGAGACAGTATTGGGGAGGAAGATGGACTGTGTCTATCAGCTCCACAGAGACAGTATTGGGGAGGAAGATGGACTGTGGCTATCAGCTCCATAGAGACAGTATTGGGGAGGAAGATGGACTGTGGCTATCAGCTCCATAGAGACAGTATTGGGGAGGAAGATGGACTGTGTCTATCAGCTCCATAGAGACAGTATTGGGGAGGAAGATGGACTGTGGCTATCAGCTCCATAGAGACAGTATTGGGGAGGTAGATGGACTGTCTCTATCAGCTCCATAGAGACAAAATTGGGGAGGAAGATGGACTGTGTCTACCAGCTCCTTAGAGACAGTATTGGGGAGGAAGATGGACTGTGGCTATCAGCTCCATAGAGACAGTATTGGGGAGGAAGATGGACTGTGTCTATCAGCTCCATAGAGACAGTATTGGGGAGGAAGATGGACTGTGTCTACCAGCTCCATAGAGACAGTATTGGGGAGATAGGTAGACTGTGTCTACCAGCTCCATAGAGATAGTCTTGGTGAGGTAGATAAACTGTGTTTCACTTCTCTGCTTACGTCCTTTACAGAACCGGTCTTTTCTCCTCCTCCTCCTCTTCCTCCTCTTCCTTCTCCTCCTCTTCCTATCAGGGAATTCTCTTTTTTGCCTGGCTCTTTCCTTTTCTTCCGTTCAACCTCTCCTTTCTTATCTTTCTTATTTTATAGCGTTCCCTTTCTACTCGTCTTCTGTCAGCTATCGCCATTTTGTGCTTTCTCTCCCCACTCTCTCTGTCCTCTCTCTTTTATCTACTACACCCCCCTCACCCCTCACTCCCCCACCCAGCCATCCTCCCTATCTCCGTCTGCCTGATCTATTTTGGGCGTGATGGGTTCCGGCCAGGGATTCAGAGGGGAACTTGGGTGGCCGGAGCTTTCAGGAAAGTTGAAACCTCCGGAATCATTACGATTGATTTTATGTATCACAGAAACACACACACACACACACACACACACACACAGACACACACACACACACACACACACACACACACGGTGCTAATGCTATATATTGAGGCTTACGATGGCTTCAAACAGAGGGATGTGGATAAAAGGCTAAAAAGCGGGGAGATACTGTATGTGGGAAAGCTCACTCCGTAGATAGACTATTTGAGAGAGGAGGAGGAAGAGAGTGAAGGGCATTAGCTCAGAACGAAGGTTAAAAATAGAAATAAGCAAAAAAGTAAGTATAATACACAGCAAGACTGATATTTGTTAAAGTGTGTCAATGTGTTATAGATGCTGTAATCTTTTCACTGGGCTTGGGTGGGGACATTTAGAGGACACCTTTCAATTTGACACTGCCTGTGGGGGGGGACATCCTGTTGAAGAAAGGGGAGGGGAGAGTGACAGGTCTGGGTCTGTCTGCTCCACCAATCACAAGAGAGTGGGCTAGGCTTGTGGGGGAAAGTGGCTATCCCTACTGACGCACGCACGCACGCACGCACGCACGCACGCACGCACGCACGCACACACATAGGCAATACTCACCCCTATGCTGGTGATCTCGGAGCCTAGGACTGGTCTCTCGGTGGAGGAGGACTCAGAGCGGGTTTTAGACAGCTTCACCCTCTCAGCCACCTGTCAATCACAGCACAAGACACGCGTGTTAGATTACTGGCTCACACCAGGAAGAGAAAAGGTCTCGGAGGTGTGTGTATGTTTGCATAGGGCTCTGCTTTAATGTATTCTGTGTGACTATCAGCGCCAAGGACACACATACACACACACACACACACACACACACTGTGGAAGCTCAGCCGGATTTCAATGAACGTCTTTCCCTCCCCTCTCCCTCTTCTGCCCTCCCCCCTCTATCACACACACACACACACACACACACATACACACACACACACACACACACACACACACAGAAGAGTTGAGCTCTCTGCCTGGACTGACCCAAGGCCCCCACAGAAACACTGACTGCCGTGTGTGTGTGCGCAAATGTGTATGCGAGTGTGTGTGTCTGTGCTTTCCTTGAAAAACAAACCCAGCTTCAGGGATAGGGGATCAATAGGAACGCAGCTCTCTGTGTGTGTGTGCGTGTGTGTGTGTGTGTGTGTATGTGTGCTCTTGGCCATTCCAAAGGAGTTCACCAGCTATCTTGCTGTTTACCACATAGATATTCAATATTCAGTGAGCCCGGCACTGCAGACGGACAATGCGGACCAGGGAATGGGACAGCTCCATCTTCTCTACTCACCGTAGCTCTGTGCAAAACGCTTTCATATCCCATCTATTAGAATACCTCTATCACTCAACACGTACACATCAATATAGGTCTGTAACTAAGCCTTTGGTTTGTTAATATAAAAAGGATTCAGAACAATCGAGTGAAATCTTGCATGGATGGAGGTGCTTTATGCTTTATGCTTTTGTATCTCTGCAGCTTGTTGTGACTGGTAATAAGGTAATAGTTTGTTCCTGATTGCAGTGCCTGTCCATGCAGGAGTGTGCGTGTGTGTGTGTCTACCTGTGTGTGTATATATATGTCTATCTCCGTATATGTGTCTTTGTCTACCTGTGTGTATATGTCTACATCTGTGTGTGTCTACCTCTGCGTGTGTACGTTTGTCTGTCTGTCTACCTGTGTGTGTGTGTGTGTGTGTGTGTGTGTGTGTGTGTGTGTGTGTGTGTGTGTGTGTGTGTGTGTGTGTACCTTGGCCACGGGGATATCGTTGCTGCTGCTGCTGGTGCTGAGTTCTCCCGTGC
>CM030172.1:50295875-50340875 GCA_017639675.1 Aplochiton taeniatus
TCGGTTCAGGTCCTCCTCCTTGCTGCACAGCATGGCGGTCAGGCCCTCGTTCTCTTCCCGCAGGCCGGCCAGCTCCTTCTCCCAGCGGCCACGCTCCTCTGACAGGCTGGGGTAGAAGTCCCGGCCCAGGGCGCCTTCGATCTCCTCCACGGTCTGCGAGGAAAAGGGGGGGAGGAGACGACTGGTTAACCGAGAGAGTTTGTTTGTGTTTTTTAATTATTTCGGTTGAATGTGTGTTTAGGGACTATCAATGGCGTGTCGAAATAAACGTTGAAAAGATCTATTTTTCTTGATACATTTTTTATTTGAATTACAAAACAAAAAAAGTTTGTCAATGTTTAGCAATGTTCGCCAAAAAAAAAGACAGCTACAGTCATAACTATTTGACAGTTACAGATAATGCTTATGCTTGCCTTGCGTAAAGCACATTGAATTACTTTTTGTGTATGAAACGTGCTATACAAATACAATTGATTTGATTATCTAAAATATTCTCCTCGGTGTAACCCAGGACGTTTGTCAGTACGAGAGTCGGCCTCAGGAGCTCGACGAGGGGACATGAGGTGAGCCAGTGAGCCTGAACAAAACGTCCGTCCGCCAGGTCAATGCTCTAGGTGACGTAACCCCGCTCTGTGTTTTCACCCCTGCACTGCGGGCCACTCTAGGCTGGGCTTAAATTAGAAACAGGTCTAACATTGTCTAGACTTTCGTGTGAAGGTCTGACCGCCCTGAGGAGGGTGACCTATATAGCGTTACATCACACAGGGGCTGGGAGGGAGCAGTGGAGGGAGGACGAGCGTAAACATGCAGACACCCTCACCGGGGCTGTGTGTGTGTGTGTGTGCGTGTGTGTGTGTGTGTGTAGATTCCAGATAGAGGGTTGTTGAGTATAAAGCCCTCATCTATGTAGTGTGTGTGTGTTTGTGTGTGTGTGTGTGTGTACGCGCGTGCGTGCATGCATGCGTGTAGAGTGTGTGTGCAGAGTGCAAATAGATGTGACAGAGGGATGTTGAGTAAAGCCCTCATCTATGTAGTGTGTGTGTGTGTGTGTGTGTGTGTGTGTGTGTGTGTGTAGAGTGCAAATAGATGTGACAGAGGGATGTTGAGTAAAGCCCTCATCTATGTAGTGTGTGTGTGTGTGTGTAGATTCCAGATAGATGTGACAGAGGGTTGTTGAGTATAAAGCCCTCATCTATGTAGTGTGTGTGTGTGTGTATAGAGTCCCTATAGATTTGACAGACCACCTGTCTGTAGAGAGTGTGTGTGTGTGTGTGTGTGTGTGTGTGTATAGATTCCAGATAGCTGTGACAGAGGGTTATGGAGTATAAAGCCTTCCTGTCTGTGGGAGTGATTAATGAGCTGCTAGTGAGCTGGTTGATTGACAGGTCTGATCCCCTCCTTTGTCCCTCTGTCTTTAACAGGAACCACCAGTCTATCCCTCTCATCCTCCTCATCCTTCTTCTCCGATCACTCCATTCCTTTATCTTCTTTTCCTCTTTCCTTACATCTTTATTATTCCATCCAGTCCCTGTCCCTGTCCCTGTCTCTCTCTCTCTCTCTCTCTCTCTCTCTCTCTCTCTCTCTCTCTCTCTCTCTCTCTCTCTCTCTCTCTCTCTCTCTCTCTCTCTCTCTCTCTCTCTCTCTCTCTCTCTCTCTCTCTCTCTCTCTCTCTCTCTCTCTCTCTCTCTCTCTCTCTCTCTCTCTCTCTCTCTCTCTCTCTCTCTCTCTCTCTCTCTCTCTCTCTCTCTCTCTCTCTCCCTCTCCCTCTCCCTCTCCCTCTCCCTCTCCAGCGTTCCCGCCATTACATTGCTTCTTATTTTGGGACTGCAATCCCTTTCTTCTCTCAGTCCCTCTATCTCTCTTTGTTTTTCATTCGCCTCTCTTTCCACTGATCTACAAATGCCCCGTGTCTGATTAAGCAGGGAATTAAATAAAACTACAAATCCAATATCGGGCTATGCAGTTAATTCAATAAAACTACAATTCCACTTTATTATTATTGCGATGAATGAAATAAACTACAAATCGTCTATTCTGTTGAGTTGTTGTAGTTCCCAGCGACTGCACCCAACACCAAGGCCCCATTTATTTTGATCAAACCTGTTCCAAGCCTTTATCGAAGGCCAAAAGAGTTCTCAAGGTGTTTGTGCTTCAGTAAACTACAGTCTGTCTGTTTCTGAGCACAGATCTGCTGAGAAGTGTTCCATCTAGGAGACAATCACGGCTTTTCAAATGACTGGGAAATGCACTTGACATTCCTCAATCGTCAGGGCAACAGAAAGAGACTAGTCAAAACGCCTTTCATGTCGATGGATGGAACTCTTTCACACAAAGTGGGTGATCTCATTGTTCACAGAAGCTCACCATAACCCTGAGATATTGAATGGGCCGATGAGGATGCCCCCCCCCCCAGGCCGGGGCTTCCGTCGGTCAGTCTAGCATGAGCGCTCCTCTCATCATTATTGATCGTTCATACGGGTGTTTTACTGTGTCCGAGTGGCGGAACCCTTCTGTGCACGTGTTAGCTGTGTTCACTTGGCAAAGCAGCAGCATGGGTTCGAATCTCACCCCATCCCAACGAGAATCAGACTCCCTTTCAGTTTGCAAGGATAGAACCCATAAAGAACAGTCATCTCAGGTTTTCCTTCTCTCTCAACGTCTTAATAAAAGTCGTCTTACTTTTCATACTGCCATACTTGAATGAAACGTACTAGGCCAGTCTATCGGCTGCTGCTCTCTGTAGGAGGTCTGGCTCCAGGGTTTTGATAAGCCTTCCAAAGCAGAGCACACCCAGTAACTTAACCTCTCCCGTGGCCAAAAGCCTGGTAAACCCCCCCCTCCCTTTCCCCTCCCACATCAACACCAGTCTGGTGCACACAGCCCAATGGGTCGTGGGATAAACTCTGTTCCTTTGAACAGGCTCAACGCGTGGAAATGGAATGGGTCCGTGTTTGGGTAGCCCGGCTTCATTCCAAACCAAAGCTGGTTCTTATTCTTGAGGCCTTTGTCAAGCCTTCATTGAAAAGGAATAAAAACGATAGGACCAAAACCATGTGATACTGTAGGTAAAGGTATTAAATGTTGCAAATCTCCCATGCTCAATAATTGTTTTAAGATTAATCATGTATTTTGTGTAACACCAAAGAGCTTGGTTCTTGATAAGGACAGATCTATGCTTTTTTGGTTTAGGGATCATTTTCGGATTAGGCTTCTCAGCTGGAACAGAGAAAGTAATTTTCTCCTGAGAGAATAAAAAAAAAAGAAAATGTAATTGGATTAGGATTAGCCAGGGTCAGGAATGTTTGGATTCATAATGAAAAATTGATTTTCTTTTTCTGTTCTTGAGCAGACACTTGTCCTGATAATCCATTACCACTGACAGTTCCCTTGGCGACCAGACAACGAAATCATCGATATCAAACTCGGTCTATTAAACATATGAGGCACATTCTCGAATTCATCATGTAACATGGATTGGCTTCAATGGGTTTGGATCAATGTTATAAGCACATTTGTTTTGATGGGACTTGATTGAAAACTAGTCTCCCATTTACGGTTGAATATCAAGGCTGGCTGTGTGAAGGCTTCCAAAAGCACTGCAAAGTGAAGAGTGACATTTCATTCTCTGCCCTTGACTGGTTCTCAAGGGAATTATATATAAGTTTATATAGTATATATTTTTTTTGTATAAAGTTATTATATTTTTCCATTTCACGAAACATGTCCCAGAGCAGACGAAGTGCCTTTTGTAATGCTTGTATTCCTAACTTCCATTTTACATCAGCGATTTTCCTGCCGCTCACCAAATTGACTTTGCGCTGCATTTGACAGTCAAAACACGCAGTCGACTATTTCCATTCGACTGTCAGTTCATATTGTGTGAAATTACTGTGTGTGTACCCAGAGAGAAGCTCTCAGCTCTCAGCACTTTCTTCATCGCTCCACGTCTCCCTCCATTTTCTCTCTCCCTCCTTCCCTGTTCGCTTTCTCTCCCTCCGCTCACCTCCTCTCTCTTGCTCTTTCCCTCTGCTCACCTTCTCTCTCTTTCTCTTTCCCTCTGCTTCTCTGCATCCCTCATTCACTCTCATCTTTTCCTCTCTACTTTTGGCACTCTCCTCTTATTTCACATCCCCTCCTCATAGCAGTGAAGATTCCTGTGTGTGTGTATGTGTGTGTGTATGTGTGTGTGTGTGTCATCCAGGCCCATTTGCCATAACAGCCGTCTCGGTATGTGGCAGGCAGCTCAAATTCCCCACAGGCTGCTGACATTCTCGCTGCAACACCGTGCCAAGCTGACACCCACAGACACCCACACAAACACACACACGCAAACACCCACACAAACACACACACACACACGCAAACACCCACATCCACACACACAAACACACGCATGCAAACACCCACACCCACGCAAACGCAGAGTTCCGTTATCAAAACTGAAAGTGAGGCGTGAGTGAGGGGACCGCCTTGTGTGTGTTTGAGAGCGTGACATCTACCCGAGTTACAGACACCCTAAGGTGTGGTCGCATATGTACATATTTGTAAGTGTGTGCGAGTGTGTGTGTGTGTGTGTGTGTGTGTGTGTGTGTGTGTGCAGAGGGTGGTTCAAATCAGAATCTCTGCAGTACATTCATACCTCAGCATGCCCAGGCATCTAAATAGCATAACCTACTGAATTCTTCCTTCGGTTCAATTGTATTTGTTTAGTTTTCCTCCAAACACACCAAAGCGCATTCAAGTAAATGGAAATAGGCTAATGAATTAATCACATGATAACGTACACCTCAAAAATATAATTTGACACACACATATATCCTTGGACTAGTAAAAGAAAGCCTGATGGCCAGGTCACAGTCCCTGTCTCACTCTATCACCTACCCTGATGGCCAGGTCACAGTGCCTGTCTCACTCTACCACCTACCCTGATGGCCAGGTCACAGTGCCTGTCTCACTCTACCACCTACCCTGCTGGCCAGGTCACAGTCCTTCCATCACCCTGCCATACGTACCCTGATGGCCAGGTCACAGTCCTTCCATCACCCCGCCGTACGTACCCTGATGGCCAGGTCACAGTGTTCGCTGGCGGTGGTGAGCTGCTCGATCTGTCGGTCCACCTCAGCCACCGAGAGGCTGCAGGTGCTCTTCTTCCTCCCGCACAGCACGCTCTCCAGGCCCGTCAGCACCCGCTGCAGCTCCGAGTTCAGGTCACTGCAGGTGTCTACGGAGAGGGAGAGAGAGAGAGAGAGAGAGAGAGAGAGAGAGAGAGGGCAGAAGAAGATGTCAGAGGTGGGTTTTTGTGTATAGAACAGGGCATAGTATCAATGTGTTGTCACTTCAGGTCACTGTCGTTGTCGACGTAGTTTAGGGAGAGAAAGAGAAAGCGAGCAAGAGAGAGAGAGAGAGAGAGAGAGAGAGAGAGACAGAGACAGAGAGAGAGAGAGAGAGAGCGAGAGAGACAGAGACAGAGACAGAGACAGAGAGAGAGAGAGAGAGAGAGAGACAGAGAGAGAGAGACAGAGAGACAGAGAGAGAGAGAGACACAGAGAGAGAGAGAGAGAGAGAGAGAGAGAGAGAGCGAGAGAGACAGAGACAGAGACAGAGAGAGAGAGAGAGAGAGAGAGAGCGAGAGAGACAGAGACAGAGACAGAGAGAGAGAGAGAGAGAGAGAGAGAGAGAGAGAGAGAGAGAGAGAGAGAGAGAGAGAGAGAGAGAGACAGAGAGAGAGAGAGAGAGAGAGAGAGCGAGAGAGACAGAGACAGAGAGAGAGAGAGAGAGACAGAGAGAGAGAGAAAGAGACAGAGAGACAGAGAGAGAGAGAGAGAGAGACAGAGACAGAGACAGAGAGAGAGAGAGAGAGAGAGAGAGAGAGAGAGCAGAACATATGTCAATAGCTGACATTACGTCTCAAACGGGGGACGGTATTATGGCGTCGCTTCAGGTCACTGCCGTTGCCAATGGGCAGAGGAGGAAACAAGACGAAGGCCAGGGTTGGCCATCTTGTCTAAAACAGGGAGTGGCATTGTCTTGTGGCTCCAGGTCACTGCAGTCGACTCCTGAAGGGACCCCTGGGTTAGCCGGAGAGTAATGGTGCCCAGGTCTATTAGGAGTTCATGTCTCACTCTAGCGGCTCCATAGGGGAGAGGAGACGGAAAGAGGTTGATGTAGCGTAGTCTGATTGGTGACACCGACGACCAGCCCAGAGAGAGAGGGGGGAGGGGGGGATATATAGGTTGCCATGGCGACTGTCCAAAGAGGGGGCTATAGAGGCTAGAGGTTACATGCGCCCAGCGGCAATTGAAAGAGAGAGATTCCAAGCGTTCCGCACAGGTCCGGCAGAAAAGCCACTGGATTTATTCCCGTGGATGCAGGTGGGCCCTTCCACCCAAACTGATCGGTAGTCACGACAAACGATCTCCGCCGCGAGAGCCCTGAGCAAACGCCGTAAAGCCTCCAGTCAACAAGCGGCCCCCCTTGACACCTGTCCTCTGCTGGGGACTTCCTCTCGACGGCCTGGGGGATGGCAACAGCCCGGCGGAGACGCAAAAAAACGTGTGCCGCGGCTGCTGGTAGAAACAGAACGACTAGAACGTGTTGGACCTATTCACGGCGATGTTCTCGGCCTGCCGCGGTGTCCTCTGCAGCTGCGCAACAGAAACCAACGGCGTGGGATGATGTGGTTTTGGTGTGTCTGTTTTTGTCATCACTTGTTTGATGGTGTGCTGCTGCCTATCTGGGCCAGGACACCCCTGCAGAAGAGATGTTTCATCTCAATGGGATCTTTCCTGGTTAAATAAAGGTCAAATCCAATCAAATAAATCAAACAGGAAACCTATGTCGTCCATGACGACAGGAAGGTGGGCCATCCCCTCAGATTGTTTTCATTCACACACACGGATCAGGTTGTCATGAGGCAGTGGGTCTATTTGTAACGCTCTGCTCTCTCCCTACGAGTCTATTAACCTATGTTTCTCTAACCAGCAGCACTGCATAGGGCAGGGCCGTTGCGACACGGTGCAGGTGACGTGTGGTCGCTCGGTTGTGAAGACGAGCCGCTGTTGGCCTGGCACGGCGGCGTTGTTGAATCAAACGGCGGCGTCACTAATGCTGCAGCAGCGATGCAACGGGAGTGTGACAGGAGGCAGGACGGGGGCTGGAGGGAATGCTGCAGGCCACTGGCAGACTGACTGACACTCTCATTACGCAGTATCACACGCACACTGTTAAGGAAATTACAACAGCTCAGACTTGAACATCCGCTAGGATGCCCAAATTTGGCCCCAACAACGCGCGCGCGCACACGCACGCGCACACACACACACGCACACACACACACAGTCCCCTGGGTACACACGCTGTATGTGGCCGTTTTAATGCAGTGCTACTGTGTTACTGTGCCACTCAGGGAGACAGAAGAGTAACATCAGCGTGTGGGAATTCACATGCAAGATGGCGGGAGCAGGAGCAGCTTGTTTCCATGACGCGGGAATGTCGCTGGTTGTTGTTGACAGTCTGGTAATCATTCCAGACAGACTCTGGCATATGAGGTCATTAGCAAACAAGAGGGCACTTCCAGGGAAGACAACAGACAGCCATTTTAGAAACAGCCATAGGTACTGGATTGACAGCAGCATCGATGTTCATGAAAATTGGATGATTATGAATTTGGGAAAGTTACCTCAGCCACCCTATTCTTATAGAAAAAAGCATATAGATCATATTGGAGACCCACAGTTTCAAAAAAATAAACAATGTTAAGATGGGTTAAACATATTGCGTTTCATACAGATGGGATTTGGACCTAAAGCCACAGAGATGTGTGTTCTATCCATCCCGACCCTTCTGACATGCGACTGTCACATGCTGACGATTAGCTGATGTCACGGTGTCATGACAACCAGGTATTTCTCCCGGGAGCAGCGTTTTATTCTCAAGAGGAACCCCCAAAGTCTAGTCAGCTCACTGGACACTCCCAAGAAGGGAATTACCATGGTAATGAAATCTCTGGGCAAACAGAACTCCGTGTTGATCGGGAGCATCTGGTGCTGTGTTGCCGGCCCATTTAAAAACCATCATGATAAAGATGATTGTTATTATCATCGCCGTTGCCCCAGACGATACATATTGTGGCTGTTTGGTGGATGTGCGTGAAAACGTGTTTGGCGGCTGCTTTTCCGTGTCGGAGTGCCGTGCGGTGTCTGTAACACTCCAGGAAGAGACGACTGGCCGGAGAGAGAGCAACAACGCCAACGCACCCTGAGCAGAGGAAAGGAACGCCATGACAACTAATGAAAACAATTAAGAAAAACAATAGAGGAAAACAATTAGTGACAACCATTAATGAAAAATTAAGGAGCTGCTTCTTGAAGGGCTTCTTTTAGCGAGGTGAGTGTCTGTGTGTTGTGTGTTGTGTGTGTGTGTGTGTGTGTGTGTGTGAATGATGTGTAACAATATGTGTATGCGAGTGCCTGCGTGAGTAAGTGCATGTAATTGCTCATGCTGATTACTTCAAGTGTGTTGTGTGTGTGTGTGTGTGTGTGTGTGTGTGTGTGTGTGTGTGTGTGTGTGTGTGTGAGATAAGCGAGGAGACAACAGGCGCAGTAGATGGACAGAGATGGGAGTAGCTCTGCCAAGCAGGCTGGGTAATGAAGGAGGAAGTGGATAAGGCTCTTTACCATCGACAAGTGACACACAAAGTGCACGCCGGCGCTCTGGGCTGCTGATAGAGGGAGTGGAAAAGGAATTCTCCAAGAACAGCCGCACGTAGCGCTCTCAATCAATTTTCCATTGTGTGAGGAGAAGAAGACAAACACACACACACACACACACACACACACACACACACACACACACACACTCCCTCCCTCCCTCTCCGGTTAGTCTCGCATGGCAGTCTATAATTGTGCGAGGGATATCATCCAGGCGCTAGCTGGCTGTTTGTAACCGGGGTCGTCCATCATGACAGGGACAGGTACAGGTGGAGCATCTCCCTGTGACACGGCGGATTAAAATGATGCATGGATCTGTGCGTTAGTACATTAGCAAAACACAAAGACCAAGAAAAATGGAGGGGTGATGATGGTGAGAGAAAGAAAGACCTGGAATGTGTGGAAAAAGCCTACAGGAATAATAAAGGAGTAGTTTTTGCATAAAAGAAAAAGAAAATGTGCATTAATATTACAGCCTGAATATAAAATATCTATTAATATTCCAAATACATAAAACTTTGAAAAATGAATATGTAGGATTATAAACAGTGGTGACATCGGGACAGAGTGGAGTGTACACTGTATTCACTCGTTGTGAGAGGTCAAAGGTCACGACGAATTTAAGCTCTCCTGAGGAATGCGTCCTTCAGACCTGCCGTGGCGTTTCAACTGCCGTTTTCAATGTCGACGGGAGACAAGGACGTGGTGTGTTTCTTTTCAAAGGAAGTTGGAGGTCACGCTGGAGGTCGCAGGCGGACGTGATCCTCCGTCTTTTGAAGCCCCCCCCCCCCCCCCCCCCCCCATCAAACGGCTTTGTCTGAAGATCAACTGTCTTTTTTTCTTGTCTATTTGTCTCATCAATGTCTGTTGCCTCTACTGATGTATGACTGGCGGTGACTTGGTAGGCTTCGTTGCCTTTGCTCAAGGCAAGACTCGGACTAGGTCTTTGTGCCAGTCATCAAAGTCAAGGGGATGCTATCATGACTTATTCAGGACTTAATGAATAGAAAATTACTTGTTGACATTTTCAACTAAAATACAAATTTGAGATCAATTAAACTCCCATTATGGAACACAACTTCAAAATCTATTTAGGAAACTGTACTCAAAGGATCTCTCAACAAGAACCCTCCACTCTATAGAAATTAAACTTTTAATCTACAGTGCTATTTTTCTCACTGGCCTACCTGCATTCAATGAATAGAAAATAATGAATTATTTCCAAGGGGAGAGAACATGTAACACATTCTAGGCAGACAGTAAACTAGTTTTTCCATAATTTCTTAGTTTTTTACCCTATTTACTTTACATTAAAGGATAGCCAAGCTTGTCCTCACCTATGTCAGATGAAAACAGGTTTATAGTGTTTTACTCAACACTATAAAAGAATCAGGATAGAGTAGGGATATCACACAGCTTAATAAATAGCCGTTTTATTGATTTTTTATTATCTGGCCGTGCTGAGAGCGGATATAGAGGGGGACGGCTCAGAGACGCCATTGCTCACCATTAAGCCTTCTGGAGGGGTTGTGGGCTCAATTGAATAAAACATCCAGGACGGAAGGTGCCCACTTCAAAACCCCAATGACATTCTTTCTAAATCTTGGTTTTTGAGAGTGCTCATCTTGGATTTAAGACATAATGGATATAGTAACACTGTATCCTGTGTGTTTTGAAATACAAGATGTCAGATACTTTACACTCAAGCTGGGTCTCACCCATGTCCGCTGTGACCAGAGTGGAGTGGTTTCCGGGCAGCGACATGGACGCCCCGTCTGGGTCCTGCTCCAGGCTGTGTGCGTCCTCGTTGGCTTCCTGCTGGCTGAGCTCCGAACGCAGCTCTGAAAACTCATCCTCCTCCCTGCAGCGGAGGGTGGGGGGTGGGGTGGGGTCAAAGGGCACACCGGAGGTCATGCTGAGGTTCATCTAGGGGTCAAACCTTCACATGTAATGTACAGTTCACTTGTTGTTGTGATGCTGACAAAGTAAAAGCCACCGCACATGGACAGTTCTAAATTTGCCGATTCTAAATTTTCTAGTCATTCTTTTCTAACAATAAAGAGTTCATTACACACATGCATAAGATAATATATTTCCGTGTGCATGAAGTGTGTTCTCTCTCATCTGTGAAAGCTGCTGATACTGTACAGGAAAAAAGACAGGAGAAATAGATTCATTAGCCTGTTAGATGGAGCTGGTGTCTCCTGGGAAATGGTGTCTCCTCTTTAACTCCATTCATTAAATCAGCCACTCCTCGTTAACTTTGTCAATCTCTGCCTTCTATACTATGCCAGTTATGTAGACGCGTCCTTCTCTCTTTCTGGAACACTTCCTGAAATCTTTCCCTCGATGAATATGCATTGGTCTTGACTCCGTGTTCCCCTTTGTAGTGCCTGCCTGAGATGGTGGGGCGTCGTCCGCGTCATCAAAGGGACGCCGGCGTTCGCGCGTCTGAGCGGCGGGAGGAGGAGGGGGGGGGGGGGGGCGGGAGGACGACATTAGCATTCTAACGCATGCAGGGCGACACGTAGATCTGTGGGGAAGGATTTAATGAGAGTGGAACCTCTCGTCTCTGTCAGGTGTCAGAGGAGCGGTCTCGACGCCACTGCTGAGTCACGCTGATCACCGTTAATCGGCTACTAACTGCAATGGTTTGACCCTGCCAGACCCCGTGGCGAGACTGACCCCCGACACCCGGATAAGGGCCGCCGTTGTGAAATGGGGGCCCGCCGACATTTTTATGTTTTCGTTTTACTTCTTGTCTTACTTCTTATCCCGAATTACACAAGCTTTCTGCTTTTACATAACTCAATAGGTGTTTACTTGCATGATTAAATACATCTAGGTTTGTGTGTTATGTAACAGCTACAGTGGGGCCAAAAAGTATTTAGTCAGCCACTGATTGTGCAAGTTCTCCTACTTAGAAAGATGAGAGAGGTCTGTAATTTTCATCATAGGTACACTTCAACTAGACAAAAATGAGGAAAAAAATCCAGGAAATCACATTGTAGGATTTTTTAAGAATTTATTTGTAAATTATGGTGGAAAAGAAGTATTTGGTCACCCACAAACAAGCAAGATTTCTGGCTCTCACAAACCTGTAACTTCTTCTTTAAGAAGCTCTTCTGTCCTCCACTCGTTACCTGTATTAATGGAACCTGTTGGACCTCGTCATCTGTATAAAAGACACCTGTCCACAGCCTCAAACAGTCAGACTCCAAACTCAACCATGGCTAAGACCAAAGAGCTGTGGAAGGACACCAGGAAGAAAATTGTAGACCTGCACCAGGCTGGGAAGAGTGAATCTGCAATAGGCAAGCAGGTTGGTGTGAATAGATCAACTGTGGGAGCAATTGTAAGAAAATGGAAGACATACAAGACCATTGATAATCTCCCTCGATCTGGGGCCCCACGCAAGATCTCATCCCGTGGGGTCAAAATGATCATGAGAACGGTGAGCAAAAAGCCCAGAACTACACGGAGGGACCTGATGAATGACCTGCAGAGAGCTGGGACAAAAGCAACAAAGGCTACCATCAGTAACACACTACGCCGAGAGGGACTCAAATCCTGCAGTGCCAGGCGTGTCCCCCTGCTTAAGCCAGTACATGTCCAGGCCCGTCTGAAGTTTGCCAGAGAGCATATGGATGATCCAGAAGAGGATTGGGAGAATATCATGTGGTCAGATGAAACCAAAATAGAACTTTTTGGTAAAAACTCAACTCGTTGTGTTTGGAGGAAGAAGAATGCTGAGTTGCATCCCAAGAACACCATACCTACTGTGAAGCATGGGGGTGGAAACATCATGCTTTGGGGCTGTTTTACTGCAAAGGGGACAGGACGACTGATCCGTGTTAAGGGAAGAATGAACGGGCCATGTATCGTCAGATTTTAAGCCAAAACCTCCTTCCATCAGTGAGAGCATTGAAGATGGAACGTGGCTGGGTCTTCCAGAATGACAATGATCCCAAACACACCGCTCGGGCAACGAAGGGGTGGCTCCGTAAAAAGCATTTCAAGGTCCTGGAGTGGCCTAGCCAGTCTCCAGACCTCAACCCCATAGAAAATTTGTGGAGGGAGTTGAAAGTCCCTGTTGCCCAGCGACAGCCCCAAAACATGACTGCTCTAGAGGAGATCTGCATGGAGGAATGGGCCAAAATACCAGCTACAGTGTGTGCAAACCTGGTGAAGACTTACAGGGAAGCGTTTGACCTCTGTCATTGCCAACAAAGGTTATGTTACAAAGTACTGAGTTGAACTTTTGTTATTGACCAAATACTTATTTTCCACCATCATTTACAAATAAATTCTTTAAAAATCCTACAATGTGATTTCCTGGATTTTTTTTCTCCTTTTTGTCTCTCATAGTTGAAGTGTACCTATGATGAAAATGACAGACCTCTCTCATCTTTCTAAGTAGGAGAACTTGCACAATCAGTGGCTGACTAAATACTTTTTGGCCCCACTGTACATTTCTGAGACAGGATAGATTAACAAGCAGCTACAGAAAGCCAGCATTGACACATCCTAAACTTAGATCATGATTTATGCTGTCTGGTAAATCTATGGCGTGGGTTTGACGCAATCTTTACAGCACTTCAGTCGAATGAATGGCCACCACGCAGTAAGTTCTCATGAGGCTGGCAAGTTCCTATGAGGACAGGATGGAGAGAGAGAGCACATTGCCTCATATGCTGTCGTTTTCTAAGGAGAATATCATTCAAACACCGCTAACACACGCACTCACACTCACACTCACACTCACACTCACACTCACACTCACACTCACACTCACACTCACACTCACACTCACACTCACACTCACACTCACACTCACACTCACACTCACATGGGTATTTGAGCTTGATATGAAGAAGCCAGTTGTAAGGAAAGCCACCATTTGAAAGATTCATACACATCGTTCTCCATATGTATAACCCTGATTAAAAAAGCTGCGGAGATTTGAGTGCTTGGGGCTGGGGTAAGGGACATGTTTGGCTGTTACACTCAAGTTCGTTTTAATCACGTGTTGAGCTAAGGACACACTCTGCTGCTTTTTGCGGTTACGTCTAGATGGGTATGGCTGAATAGCATTGGAAACTGTCAACCAGTTTTGTTCTAACGAGACGTAAATGAAGGCAGGCAGTGACACAATTTGACCACCCACTTGTCTTTGTTGCCTAATGGCCGACTTAATGATTTGTTCATGTTTCTGTAGGGAAGTGAGGCTTTAAACCCGCTGCTGCTTAGCACTCTCAGCCGCCTGTGTGTGTGTGTGTGTGTGTGTGTGTGTGTGTGTGTGTGTGTATGTGTGTGTGTGTGTGTGTGTCGCTAGAGGGATTTCCAAAGCTGGCTGACTATCTTCCTGTGGTGAGGGCGTGGAGGAGACACTTGGGATGCTGGGAAAACAAACACTTAACGTACAAAAAACAAGCCGATTTTAATTCTCACCACTGCAGTAAATAAACAACACTGAGAGCTTACAAATCAGAGAAGTGGTTGTGTGTGTGTGTGTGCGTGAAGCATACTTGTGTGTCTACGGTGTGTGCGTGCAAAGGCAGCGTGTTTTCTGTTTACACAGCAATAGGTGTGTCTACGAACGTGTGTGTGTGTGTGTGTGTGTTTACTCAGTGCTTGTGTGTGTGTGTGAGTCATTGTGTCCAAAGGGAGCCTGTTTTATGTTTCTTTGTGTGTGTGTGTGTGTGTGTGTGTGTGTGTGTGTGTGTGTGTGTGTGTTCGTCTTCACCTGATGGTGGTCCCCTGCAGCAGGTCTATCTTCTTGTTGAGCTCGGCGATGACGCTGTGCAGCTCTGTGATTCTCTCCTCATAGCGCAGCGTGCTCCTCTCCTGAACGTCCTCATGCTCCCGCATCAGATGGGACTGCTCGCACTGCACACGCACACACGCACACGCACACACGCACGCACGCACACACACACACACACACACACACACACACACACACACACACACACCACGAAATTGGGTTTAGTATTGACAACTCACACTCATATCAGTCTGTCAGGCGATGTGCTCAAGCATGGAATCAATGCAAACAGAGACACACTAAAACAGCTGGACACTCTCTGACACACACACACACACACACACACACACACACACACACACACACACACACACACACACACACACACACCGTAAAGTGGAAGGCTGCTGCTGAATGACAGATGAGTGCATTAGCGTATGTGATTCCTGCTATTGGATTAGTAGCGTGCTCCGGCTCCGTCTAGGAGCGGATCAATCCCTGGCCCCCGTCGGACAGACCCCCCATCCATCTAGCAGCCTTAGGACGGCCACGTTCTAAACGTAGAAGCCGCCTGCTTGGCAGGCTGACTGACAACTACTGGCTTCTAACAACCAGAAGAAAAGGCAACCTCGAAAGCGTTCCTTAGATGACAGGTGACAGCCGCGTTGGGAAGACACCTTGGGGGTTGAGGTCACGCAAATATCACGGCTGAATGTTAGGTGGCGAGGCAATCGGTTTGAAACCCACCCATTCTGTCGAGTTTAGTTTAGAAAACCGCAGTGTGACCTGGAAGCTGGTGGTCTGCCTGCGGCTGAATCCCACTTTGCTGCCTGGATGTACCAATGGCGTCTCAAAAGGCTAGCTGCCAAGCGATCCCTCACAAACCGGACCCTCTACCGTCGATATATGGAGTGGCCGTAGGGAGTTAGGGATGCCCTCTTTAGCCCGCTAGCTAGGACCGTCTTCAGCACGGTTGCCTAGCGACACGGTGTCCCCCGTAAGAGGGAATGTTGGTATCTAGCGGAGGCTTGCAAGGATTTGGAACGTTGCCAAACGGCAGTTAGAAAGTGCGTCTTATCACTCATTTGAATAAACTCAACGCAGAAGTGAGTGGCCACTTTGGATGTGTATAAACAAGCAAGGATATGTTAGGATGTCAATGTAGGTACACAGATTTAGTCGCTAGGGTAAACTGAGAAATATTATTAGACAGAACAGCATTTCTGATGCTTTCTTTCACATTTCTGTTTGTATAGGTAATATCTTTAACATAGCACTGTCAACAAAAACCTTAGTCTTAAAATGCTCTCAAATAGACCATTTCTAAGTTCTTGGTAGATAGAGAGACATGGAGGTGGATGAGTCCAAACTGGACTCTGATTTCATAAGCCAATACCACCAGACGAAGACAGCCTCCCTCATCTCCCTCATTTACTTCAAACTAGGAAAGATGGAAGACCCCTTAAACCTGGCTGTTTCAAAGCCACAACACAGGAACGGTCTCTCCCAATCACTGTTTGGTGAATGGCACTGGAACAAAAGGTGTCTCTAGCACGAGTAGACTCTGATATGGGGTTCATAATCTCACTGCTGCCAGGCTGCGGAAAACACACACACACACACACACACACACATAACTCCCTCTTCGGTCATGCGGGCGCACACAGCCCCATTGTGTGAGGGGTCAGGCCTAAAGGCTTTGCTAGGCTTTGTCTAGAGAGAGAGCCCAGAGGTTGAGGGATGGAGATGGAGAGAGAGAGAGAGAGAGAGAGGGGGGGGGTAGAGGGGAAAAAGAGATGGGAGGAAAAGTAGGGAATCATATAGACTGTCTAAGGATATCAGCTTATATGTATGCAAGTCTTTGTCATGGCTGACTAGAGGTGTGTGTGTGTGTGTGTGTGTGTGTGTGTGTACTACAGCCATGTTGAAGTGTAGTTGGTGTGTGTGTGTGTGTGTGTGTGTGTGTGTGTACTACAGCCATGCTGAAGTGTAGTGTGTGTGTGTGTGTGTGTGTGTGTGTGTCATACAGCCATGCTGAAGTGTAGTTTATGTGTGTGTTTGTGTGTGTGTGTGTGTGTGCTACAGCCATGCTGAAGTGTAGTTTATGTGTGTGTGTGTGTGTGTGTGTGTGTGTGTGTGTGTGTGTGTCTAGTCTTCCTGGAGTGACCTTAGCAGATCGGTATGTTTCCTGGCTGCTTTATGGAAGGCTGAGTGAGAACAGGAAACCAATGAGAACACAGAACGCTAGGCCTAATGCTACAAACACAATAGACTTCAGCTCCCATAACACACTTCAACGAACCTTTGACCAATCACATCCACACATTCACTAAACATTTACCGGTAATCATACACTGGCTTACTAACGCAAGACTAACCTCTGACTCTTTCAAACAATGGTATTTGTTATGATAGGATATATGATATGATATTATGATGTATTATTATAATTATTAGAAATTATAGTGTCAGGGATTGGTGTTGTTGCCTGGTATTAAACAATATATGAACTTTATACATAAACAGAATTTATTATAATTGTTCTGCCAACCCAAACTAATAAGACAATCATCGCTGCATGTTAAAAACACAATGTGACGTTAAATCTTCCTGAGGCATGACCAAATTATAACGTGGCATTTCCAGAGTGCTCTGGTGCCATTAGCCTCTGCCATTTTAACAGCCGCAGATGAAACATGAGATATCCTTCTGATCACAACGGCGTCATTATCCGGACAGTCTGTGAAATGTCAACCGGAACGTCCCACAATCCTCTGGTCCAGCAACGTGCGTGGGTGCGTTAAAGATGGCAAGAATAGTTTGCGTATGCCTCTGAGAGAAACACTGAACAGGGCCGTTTATATTTGAAGTCAATGGAACGGATCATATGATAAAAACCTATACCCTGGTAACATAAAACAAGATGAATTGTAATATCCTTTCCTTTCCTTCCCGTTCGCGGAGTTGAGCAGTGAAAGGTCTTTCTGGATTCAGGAAAATACTATAATCCTTATCAATCATTCACAAATCAATTTCAAAGGACTTGGAAAGCGGGATCTTAGTTGGAAAGCAAAGTCCTACATGCTTCGGTAATCAAAGCCTTTTTGTATTTAAAAACAATTACATCATTAATAAAAGTAAACGTTTTGCAGTGTGCTAATCCGGGATAGACTGACCAATTAGTTCTTTTCCTTTCTCTTATTCGGGGTCTGGTGAGGATATCGGGTGAGGAAAGGTCCTTGTGCTCATGACGATAGAGAGGTCACCAGTTGTCCGGGTCCTGACCAAATGTTGCATTACAACCAGAGACACCTTTGTCCCGAGTAACATGGAAGTCAAAAGGCCTACTCTAAACACACGGCACATTGTGGACATTAGTTATTTTTACAGGCATCAAGTTTCTAAGAGGCAGGGTCAAGAGGTCGTAGGTGAAATGCCAAGGGTCAGCTACTTCACTGGGAGTGTCTTTTTGACAGGTTAAGGAGGTACCTCACCTTTGTGTGAGAGGGTTCAAAGTTCAGGTGCTGAGGCATGTGCCCGAGGCTGACACAGTCCCCCCTTGTGTGTGTGTGTGTGTGTGTGTGTGTGTGTGTGTGTGTGTGTGTGTGTGTGTGTGTGTGTGTGCGCGTGGCATAACTGCACTAGCCGGCCATACACAGAGTGTGCATTCAGAAACAACCAATGCTCCCCTCCATGTCCCCAGGCTAACTCTGCTCCCCATGTGTCCTATCCATGTTAACCCTAACCCTATCCATGTTAACCCTAACCCTATCCATGTTAATCCTAACCCTATCCATGTTAACACTAACCCTATCCATGTTAACCCTAACCCTATCCATGTTAACCCTAACCCTATCCATGTTAATCCTAACCCTATCCATGTTAACCCTAACCCTATCCATGTTAACCCTAACCCTATCCATGTTAACCCTAACCCTATCCATGTTAACCCTAACCCTATCCATGTTAACCCTAACCCTAACCATGTTAACCCTAACCCTATCCATGTTAACCCTAACCCTATCCATGTTAACACTAACCCTAACCATGTTAACCCTAACCCTATCCATGTTAACCCTAACCCTATCCATGTTAACCCTAACCCTAACCATGTTAACCCTAACCCTATCCATGTTAACCCTAACCCTATCCATGTTAACCCTAACCCTAACCATGTTAACCCTAACCCTATCCATGTTAACCCTAACCCTAACCATGTTAACCCTAACCCTATCCATGTTAACCCTAACCCTATCCATGTTAATCCTAACCCTATCCATGTTAACCCTAACCCTAACCCTAACCCTATTCATGTTTCACAAACTCTGTTAGCCCTAACCCTATCCATGTTTCACAAACTCTGCTAACCCTAACCCTAACCCTATTCATGTTTCACAAACTCTGCTAGCCCTAACCCGAACCATGTTTCACAAACTCTGCTAACCCTAACCCTAACCATGTTTCACAAACTCTGCTAGCACTAACCATAACCATGTTTCACAAACTCTGCTAGCACTAACCATAACCATGTTTCACAAACTCTGCCAGCCCTAACCCTATCCATGTTTCACAAACTCTGCTAACCCTAACCATGTTTCACCAACTCTGCTAACCCTAACCATGTTTCACAAACTCTGCTAACCCTAACCCTAACCATGTTTCACAAACTCTGTTAGCCCTAACCCTAACCATGTTTCACAAACTCTGCTAACCCTAACCCTAACCATGTTTCACAAACTCTGCTAACACTTACCCTAACCCGAACCATGTTTCACAAACTCTGCTAACCCTAACCCTAACCATGTTTCACAAACTCTGCTAACCCTAACCCTATTCATGTTTCACAAACTCTGCTAGCCCTAACCCCATCCATGTATCACAAACTCTGCTAACACTTACCCTAACCCGAACCATGTTTCACAAACTCTGTTAACCCTTACCCTGACTCTATCTTTGTGTGTCCTATGCACATGTCTCCCAGTATTTAACTCTCTCTTTGTGTGTCCTGTCCACATGTCTCCCGGTATTTAACTCTCTCTTTGTGTGTCCTGTTCACATGTCATGTTTTCCAGTCCAACTGTCCTCACACTGTGTTTGGGATGCGTTTGGAATGGATGTCTTCGTTTTGTCAAGTCAGACTTCATCAGAAAAGGAGCTGCCGTAGTAATGACCACCAGTCTCCACTAGAGGCGCCCTCCCAGGAGCTGAAACAGAACTTCAGGGACAAACAGCCACTCTCAGGTCCCAGGACGTAACGCCTGTCACACTTATACTCGCAACACCAGGGTCCACCCGTTACTGAGACATGGACAACGTTGTGTTCAGAAAGATGCAATACAAATAAAGATATTAGAACTGTTTGTAGTATTATTATTACTACAGAGATAGTAATAGAAGGAGTGAATGGAACACAGAGAGTGTGATTTAACGTGTCACTGTTGGTCAGCTGTGATGCCGTTTTAACTGGAAGATAACGCAGGCCGCGTTAGAAACACCATGTGTAATGTAATTCAGCTTGTCACTGTTGGTCAGCTGTGATGCCGTTTTAACTGGATGGGAGGGCGAGAGAGATCAAACAAATCTGTGACGACGAGGGAATCTGTGGACGTGTTTAGACCCGGTTTGAGTGGCGTGGTGGGTCAGCTCTGGTCATGACTAGATCTGTGGTTTATAATAATACTAGATAAAGTCATATGAGGTGCTGAGCGAGTACGGGCTAGCCAGGTAAAGAGACAGGCACCAATGGGTCAATGGGGGGGACGACTGTTTTGTTCTTAGTGGGAAATAATCAGCCTGTCTGTGTACTGTGACGTGGACCAGACAGTCTTTACGTGGTTGACTATTCATTTCTGCTGGTTGACACGGGATAACAGCCTATTAAGCTAACGACAAGACTTGGGGGTTTTCCGGTAAACGGACATCATTAAACACAGAATTATCTCCGGCAATTTAGAATGGCCGTCAGGAAGAACACTTCACGAGGAGAAAATAACCAACCACAAATTCCCGTCCAGCGAGGTGCTTTTCTAGGATCACCGGAAGACAAGCGTGCCGCACTTGAAAGTTTACAATATCCACAGCTAATAAAAAAAATTATAAATTAAAAGATTTCGGAGGGATCCATTCGGAACTTGCCAAACACAAATAGAACCATTTGCAAGTCAAAGCTTGGTTATCAGTCAAATCAGACCGGCCCAAGTCAAACCTTCACCCAGTCAGTCAGTCAGCTGTCAATCTGGCTGTAGCCTGTCCACTCGACCAAACCTCCCATCCACAGGAAGAAAAAAAAAACATCCCTCCATTTTGGATTAATGGCTCTGACATTTAGGCCTGCTGGATGGGATCACAGGTTATGGGAAGTGGGCGCCGTTTGATGACATCACAGACGCGAGGCTCCATGGCAACGGTCAAGTTCAAAGGAAGTTGGTTAGTGTGCGACAAGGACATGAACTTTGAGATGTCAGTTCCCCCCCCCCCCCCCCCCATATTTTCATTGGTATTTGGCTGCCTAATTAAGCTAGCCCAGTAAACAGAAGCAAGGTAGAATGTCACAGCACATCATCAACATCTAAAAGCCCTGCTGTCCATTCCAAACGACAGGCTAACAACACAACAGCTTATCTCCCTTTGTTATTCTCCATTTCATCTTTTCCAACCACCGACCACCATCGCTCCAGGCTAAACAGATTTGACGCAAATTGCACCAGATATTGTTTACAATCACTAGAGAACCAGACCTGTGTGTGTGTGTGTGTGTGTGTGTGTGTGTGTGTGTGTGTGTGTGTGTGTGTGTGTGTAGGGACCCAGTGAGCACGTCAGCCAAGCTCTGGCATTATCCGGCTCTTTGAAAAGCACCACAGTGCCTGTTGGTTTGAGTGTAGTAGTCCTGGGAGACCACATCAAACAGGCCTGAAGCTGTGTGTGTGTGTGTGTGTGTGTGTGTGTGTGTGTGTGTGTATAGCAGGGAGTTTACGTTCTCACAGGTATTCAGGTATTCAAACAAACAATCTGGCGTTGTTTTTCACTGGGTTTGGTTTTCTCCCTTAACTGTTTCTGGAAACGGTACTCTGATGAGTTTGATGTGTTGACAAATAGGAGAGTGTGCACTTACCGAGGCGAGCTTTTAATCAACAAACATCTCACATTCCTACGTTCTAACGATTTCTCTCTCTATTAAAAACACACACACACACACACACACACAAAAACACAAACCCATACAGACCAAGTACACACACAAACAAACAAACCGGTACACACATGCACACACACACACACACACACACACACACACACACACACACACACACACAAACACACGCAATGTACGCGCACACAAAAACCAACTGCCAATCTGTGTACAAGCAAACCAACGAACCCTTTCTCACACACACACACACACACACACACACACACACACACACACACACACACACACACACAAACAAACCAACCATTACACACGCACACGCACACACCTCGCCAACAGTCCCCCATCAATCCTGTGCCAGTCAGTCAGTCGAGGGAACTACAAAGCAGGAAGGGAAGCTGGGCCGTTGGCATGGATACAGTCAGTTCCTACTTCCAGTGACATATGGGGGGGCGTGCCACCATTGGCCCAAATAATCCCCAAATCAATCTGGGTGTTTATTGAACAGCTCTCTGAATCCACGCAGCAAACCGGGGATAGGAAACAGGCAGGAAAATCACACTGCCTGCCTCCCTAATTACTCCGTCAAGGTTGTTAGGAACGGGAGGCGGGAGAACCGAGATCCACCCTCCTTATGGATATGAGAGAGAGAGAGAGAGAGAGAGAGAGAGAGAGAGAGAGAGAGAGAGAGAGAGAGAGAGACAGAGAGCTAAACAGGGAGAGTCAGAGGGGGGGGGGGGGGGGTGTATCCATGATGTAACTGACATGAGGCTGGGGCGGTATACACCGTGTGGGATTAACCCTATAGTGACAGGGCAGTGCGGGGGGGTCACTCACATGCATCATATGGGACTCTGGACCAGGGCTTAGTTTGGATGGCGCCACACAGGGCTGATCTGGACGGGGCCGCATGGATTGTCTGTCTCTCTGTGGCGGGAAGGACACTTCAGCATAGCTCCAGCTGAGGAGCCAGTAAAGGAGGTAATACTACGCCTTTCTATATTTAGACTTAGGAGCTGGGGGTGAGGTCAGGTTCATTCATTAAAAACGTGGTTTGTAATTAGAAACCCGAGCCGCGACGACACCATCTTTCCCTCCCTCTCTAGAGGGTCATCAGATTAAGTAACAACTGTACCAACAAACTAGTAACCACATTACACAACACTCTGCAGCTGATGATGTCATCAACGTGCTGCACCGCCTCTCGTGGGCACTGGGACTGGAACAGATGGAGCGGGTGGGTCAGAGAGGGGGGGGCGTTAGGGGGAGGGAGCAGGTGGGTCAGGGGGAGGGAAAGGGGGAGGGGCTGTCCCGACACATTCCAACGGTTCAGCTGATCAGTGCAAACCCATACAACCCCCCCCCCCCCCCACACACACACACACACACACACACACACACCCGTCTGCGTCAGCAATTCCTGGGACACGAACATGCCGGTTGTTAAAAAGCTCCCGTCTACAGACCCATCGCCACCGTCGGGCTGATATTTCAGGAAAAGTCTCCGGGCCCAGAGTTATTTCAGGAAAAGTCTCCGGGCCCAGAGTTATTTCAGGAAAAGTCTCCGGGCCCAGAGTTATTTCAGGGCGGTCGCGGCTCTTTGTGCGAGACATAATGGCTCATTTATTTAAGCGAGGAGAACGGGCCCCCGTCTCCCCGACATTTGCAGGTTATTACCGTAGAGGCGGGAGTCCCGGCGAGAGAGAAGGTATGTCTGCGGTGAGCGAGGCCATTATCCCCACGTTGAGAAAGCGATCAGAAATCAATTAAGACACGATGACCGGCTGCTAGGGAAATGTTCCTCTGGGCTGAAATACGAAAGAGTCTGACAGCAGGGGAGCATGGAGAAGAGGGAGAGACACATTTGGGATGTGAGGCCCTGAGAGTGACATTACCGTGAGAGGGAGGACCGAGGTGGAGCAGCAGGGAGAGGAGAGGCCATGGCTGCACTGAGCACGGCCGTTACCACGCATTAACAAACGCTGCCAAAGCCAGTAGACAGCGCACCGCACCCCCCCCCCCGCATGACTGTGCTGCCAATCGTTACTAACATTAGGACAGATCAATGGGGACATTCAACCCCTAGCAATAAACCACAGCGACCAGCGAACGGATCAAGAGCTCGATGCCGAATCAATTCCTGCAACTTCTGATCCCAGCCTGCTAACTCCCTGAGGAACGCGAGGCCGATTTCAACGAAACGTAAACAAGCCAATTAAGAGTGAAGGAATGAAGGATTTAGGTTAATGGCTGAATCACTGCCTGCCTTTCTTTGCTCCGTGCTAACGGTGTGTGTGTGTGTGTGTGTGTGTGTGTGTGTGTGTGTGTGTGTGTGTGCGTGCGCTGGAGGCCTCACCTGTGCTTTGGCTAGTCTCTTCTCCAGCAGGTCTCTCTCTCTCTCCGTCTGCAGCAGTCTCTTATGGAGCTCGCCCACGTCACCCTTCAGCGAGGCCAGGGCTGCCAGGTGGAGCTGCCGAGACACAGGGGTCAAAGGTCAAGAGTTAGGACTATCTAAGGTGGATAGAACACTTCTCTAACCCCTTCTCTCACACACACACACACACACACACACACACACACACACACAGCAGTAACAGCTTAACAGAAAATACAGATGGCAGCCATGTCGTTCGACATGCAAGTGAAATAAATGTCTCTACCAAAACCATTAACAAGACAAAACATGTACAAGAACAGGCTCACTTGCACAAAGAGTAAGTGAGGTGGATAGGCAAAGAGTAGGTGAGGTGGATAGACAAAGAGTAGGTGAGGTGGATAGACAAAGAGTAGGTGAGGTGGATAGAGTAGGTGAGGTGGATAGACAAAGAGTAGGTGAGGTGGATAGACAAAGAGTAGGTGAGGTGGATAGGCAAAGAGTAGGTGAGGTGGATAGACAAAGAGTAGGTGAGGTGGATAAGCTGTCAAAACGTCTCGCTCCTCTTTTCTTAGCCTTTGTCTCATTGTCTCTGTGTCCCCCTCTTTTTTCTCTCCCCCTCCCAGCTCTTTATAAATAAATAAGGACTGTACTCGATCACGGACACAGATGTTAACATACAGGAGAGTCAGACAGACTGTATGGCCCAGACAGATAAATCAACCCTGTCGCACGCGCGCACGCACGCACACACGCGCGCACGCACGCACGCGCACACACACACACGCACACGCACACGCACACGCACACAGGCTGTTCCACATGGTCCCCAGAGAGGAATGAAATCCCAAACACACTGCGATAACACCCCAGCATGTGTCGTATGCATGGTTCACACTTGGGTGGGCTAAGGTATTTCACGCACAGACACACACAAACACATCACGCGCCCAAACACACACACACACACACACACACACACACACACACACACACACACACACACACACACACACAAACACAGTCAGCTGTCGGGTGGTAAAGCCATTTCATACACTCCTCCATTTAAACTTAGATGCCTCTCACTCTCTTTTTAAAGCTGACACTTCAGGCACTAAAACCCCACATAAGTCTGAATTCCCCCTCCCTGGGAACAGCGTTTTTTAAACACTAAAGCTCTTTGACTCACCTTTAGTTCAAGAAATTCAAAGGAGACAAATCCCCAAGAAGTTGAGAAACAACCCTGTCATGCTCCTGCGGTACTGAGGGTAAAACTTGTTTCTCCTAACCGACACAGCCCAGGGGGATAACAGCCACTCCTCGAACCTCTCTGCTCAGCAAATGGCCACTGAGTAGACCAGAGCTCCGACAGAGAGAGACAGAAAAGGAATAGAGCCAAACCCTGCTTTCAGTTTCAACACCATCGAATGGAAAGGGGGGGGGGGGGGGTCGCAGCCAGGGGGAGTGAGGCAGTCTTTATTAGGCACAGGCACGCACACACACACACACACACACACACACACACACACACACACACACACACACACACAGGCAGAGCGTCACATGAGGCTAGGGCCACCAAACTGCACTTCCTGTTAGAACACGAGAAGGCAAGGGAGGAGGGGGGGGGGCGTTTCATTTTAGTCAGAGGGGGAAAAAAAGGGTTTGATGCAGGCTCTATACCCACCCTCATAATGCTAAAGTTAGCTTCCATGATAACCTAACAATAGTGGACTCATGGATATGCTTATAATATCTTAAGTACGTTAAGGACAAAAAATTGCATCTTCTAAAGGCCATCACTAAAAAGGTTATCGTTTGTCTTAAAGATAAAACTATATGCACTGTACTATCATATAGTAAGTGTTTTTTTTCTTTTGAAGTTGACAATGTTTTCTCAGTCCGTTTAGATTACAATGATACACACCCACTCAATCTCACGCTACGAAGACTTTCAAGGTGAGTCTTTTGTTGATCACCGACAGAGTTTGATTTCATTTTGCAAAGCAATGCAAAAGAGCTAGTCAAACACACACACACACACACACACATACACACACACACGCAGCAGTTTAACAGCCAGACCCCTAAGTGGAGTTGGAACATATTTCAGGGGGGTATTGCTGCGTCGGCACCAAGGTGAATTAATTAAGCAGCACTAGTGAGGCACCTCGACCGTTTCTGATGAGTCCTGAGGGAGAAAGCGCTTTGAATTTATCCTCACTGGAAGTTAAAAGAGAATGAGGGTGAGGCGAGGGGGGACTTCAACTGCTGTTCAGAACGGACTATTAACCTGGGACAGAGAGACAGACATATGGCGGAAAGTAAAGTCCGAGAGAGACAGAGAGAGTGAGTGAGAGAAGACAGAGAGAACAAGTTAGAAGGAGGATAAAAAGCCACCATCAAAACAGCGAATCATTGAAGAACAAAGGGCTGGGTTTGTAATGGAGCTTTGTAAAGAGAGGTTTCACGTTATATAAACTCACCTTCTCAAACGCGTACACACGGGCCTATGCACTCGCTGGCTGACACACGTCACCATGACAACAAAGTCGATGGAATGGCTAAGATAATCAGATTTGACAAAGGCGTCCAAGTGATTATAGATGCATCGATGGAGTACTGAACAATGGCCAAAGAGAGGTATTAAGTGTGGGGGAGACACAGTGCAGTGTAAACAACTCTCACATCATCGTCCTGCAGAGTTGAATTAAATGATACAACATTTTTCGCTTTTCTTAAATATAATTGCATGCATGCAGTAAATTATACGGGAATGCGGTCTAGAATTTCTTTGCAACGGAAAAATAAATTGTTCTCAGCACTGAAAACGAAAACGACTGCGCCATCTGTATTGATCATCAAGAGTTCACTGAACAGACAGAATCATCCAAACAGGCTCTGGGCCTGTTGGCAGACAGTGAAAGCACACCAAACACACACACTGTCCCAGTTCCTACGCCCACAGTGGATGTACTCTATATGATCCAGGCCAGAGTAGCCTAGCAAGGCTCAGTTTGATTCGGCTCAGTTTAACAAGCCCAAACGCTGGTGTGAACTAGCTACACCTAAACTAGCCCTTACGGACCTGAGGAACTGTGAGGTAGGGACTCGTTTGTCAACGAAACGACACGTTTTAAGAACAGCCATCACTTTTAACTTCCTAACATTTCAGAAGTACAGTCGAATTTTACACACAGTGATTCAATCCCACAAGCCACTTCTCTCAGCTATTTATCCGAAGCCACACCGTGAATCTACAGCCTCCCTCTTGAGCAGAGCTGACCCACCAGAGAAGCTAAGCCACTACGCCCTGCTTAATGTCAGCGGGCTGAGTGGGCGCTCCTCGTGCAGCTATGGAGAGCCTCCGTCTGTTTCCACACACACAGCCAGCCAGTCAGGGACACAGACAGAACGGGACTGGATCACGTTTGGTGTGGTTTTCCTGTGACCCCGCTCCACTGCTCCACGCAAAGCCAATAACAGCAGAGCTGGCACTGGGACAGGCTGACAGCATGAGCTCAATCACTGCCTCTCCCGCTGGCGTTCCCCAATGGAAAAAGGGAAAGCAATGACTGGGGAAATATCTGTTGTTGTTGTGTGTGTGTGTGCGTGCGTGTTCCAGAGCTCATTTATTTTCTACCTAGACAGACCGATAACCTCGGACCTTTGGAGCGAAAAAACAACGCAGCACTTTGAATGAAACACATTGCACATTCACATGCAATCTCACACACACCAACACACACACACACCCCCACACCCACACCCACACACAGCCAAGGAGCTTCAACTCCAGTGGGAGACTTGGACAGTGTGACTTCCTCCAGGAGGACCTGTGATTGGACAGCCCTGTGACGTGGCACATGTCTTCAGTATCCATGTGGAGTTGGTCTACAGATGATCTTAACGGCACCGCTACCAGGAACATTGTTGTTTTTTTTATTACAAAAACGGAGTTCTGCCAGATGGAGGGCAATCCCTGTGACCTCCGTCACCACCACCCCCCTGTCGCCACGGTGACCACAGACAGGCTCCATCGCCATACCCCCAACCCACACACACACACACACACACACACACACACACACACCTAACACTCACCTACAGCACCAATGGAAGATAATGGTGTGTAAAAGGCTGGACCTAAGCGGGCCTGGTCAGGCGGGGAGGAGAGATGGAGAGATGAGAGAAGAGTGGGAGGGTGGCTGCTGCGACAAGCGGAAAAAGATGATGGATAACTTGGAGAATGAATCGTGACAAGAGGCCATGTAATGGACAGGTGTTTCCCTCTGAGCCATCACTTTAATGGCTGAATGAGGAAAAATGTTGGGAGTTAAAAGTATTATAAATAATACCTTTAGGTGTCATTCTCAAGTGTCTCCCCGCAGGTTGGTTTGAGTGTTCAAACAAGATAAGAGGCTTAAGCAGTAAACTGATGTGACATGTTTGTGCACTCGGCCAATATATAAAATTAGCAAACTCAACGCCAAGGCTATATGCTCAAGCTAGGCACGTTTGAATTTGAATTTAACAAGCGTGTTAAATTACCAAAATTCACAAGCAGAAAATGAAGCTACACTGCAGCACGACCCCCACCCCCCGCCGCTTGACTAACGCGCCTCACAAACGGAACACATCGATTTCCCCCGCACGTCCCCAGCGCCAGACATTCGTTTTATTTGGTAGAACCCAGCCAGTGGCTCTGTCAGTCGGTTGACTGGCGAACGGGTGCCAAAAATAGTTCCTCTGTGGAGCAATACGTCTGCGCTGCTCTGCATAATGCCGGCTGGGAGGACGAGGCGATTAATTTATCTAATTTGTGTCGAGTCCAGCCGGCAGAGATGAATTGTTCTATGGCGGGGCTAATTGAATACATTAGAGGTGGTGGTGTCGCCCCGCGTTGTAAATGGGATTTTCGTCAAACGCTGCTGCTGCTGCTGCTGCTGCTTTGGGCTGCGGCTATGGTTACACGGGTTATTTTCAGGGAATGCACTGGGGCTGGGTGGGGAAGCTAGGATGTAGCAATTATTTAATTTCCCATATGATTGAAATTGAAAATGGGATGAATGTATTTATTGGCTAACGGCGCACGAATGCATATTATTTTGTCTAAAACGAACTGCAGATCAGTTCGCTACCACGTAATTTTCTTCCTAGAAACGACGTGATTTGAGCTTGATGGCTCTGTCTGTAATGTACGGTGAGGTTTTAAAGGTCAGAATCCACGCGTGCCGTTGGTGCAGGGTGATGTTCTTCACATTCCCCTTACTACATTGTTGCTAGCAGTTTAGCGTAAGAGTGTCAAGCTGAGGTCGCTTGTTAAAAGGCACTCTTTAACAAGTTTTCCCTGTTGTATAGGTGAGGGGGACATGTTGACAGTCTGGAGTTTCCATCTCTAACAGACACACACACACACACACACACACACACACACACACACACACACACACAGAGAGTTGGCTACTTCCTTTGATGAAGTGTCCCAGTGTTTGGTGGGAGTGTGTGTGACGGTTTCCTTCTTCATGACATTCCAACCGTTCGTCAACGTCCTCTCTCCTGGATTATAATTACATTGAAAGCCTTGGATTTTCCGGAGAGAGACCCTGTTTCTTTGAGAGCAACATACACAGTCTCCGTTCCGTCGACTCTACTGCCATACCCTCCCCCCACACCCCTACCCCGCTCCTCTCCTAGTCAGGGGGGGGGGGGGGGGGGACCTTGAGGTGCTCACTCTTTCAGAACATAGAGCCGCATTGATAGTAAAGTCTAATTGCTTGGCAAACAAGCCCTGTAGGAAGGTCAGTTCACAGACTCGATATACAGCCATGCTGCTTACCACAGCACTTGTAGAAGTTATACTGAGCCCGCTTCCAGCGGCATTCTACAAGGAATACCAATCAATTCAGTGTATATATTCTTTTTCTTTTTAGCTTTTTTTTCTCAAATCCCAGATGACTCAGCGAAAGACTTGTCAAATGGAGCCTGTATCTCCCCGCTGGAGTTCCATGACTTGGTGGTGTTTTGTGTGTGAAGGAGTGTGTGAAGCAGTGTGTGAAGGAAGGTGCTAGCCTGGCCTCAGGAAAACGACAGAGCTGAGTGTGTTCAGGTGCTGCTGACAAAGGTCTGGACACGGAGTGCGGCGCTAAGCAAGCACTTTACCGGGAGGCCGCAGGGAGGGAGGGAGGGAGGGAGAGAGCATTCCGATACCCTCGCTCAGCAGTAGCAGAGTGGATGAACAGCAAAAGCACCCCTGAGGACCTTGGGGTCTGGGTCTCTCTCTCTCTCCACACTGACAGGAGAAGCGGGCCGTGAAAATGCTAATAGCTAACACGCTATTCAAGTGGAACTAAAGCTGCACCAGAGGAATATATTGAGCCATTACCCACGCTCCCCGGGTGGGGGGGGGGGGGGTTGAGGGGAGGGTGACGGGGCGAGGGGAGGGTGAGGGGGGCGAGAGGAGGGTGAGGGGGGCGAGAGGAGGGTGAGGGGGTTGAGCGGGTTAGGACTGCTAGACTCTGCGTGACCTTCACCTAGGAGCACAACGCAAAAGCAATGTGCTGCTATGACATCAGAGAAGGCTAGATGTTGCTAAAACCCATTTCTCCCAGAGCAAGGCCGTTTTCCAACCGCCATTTACAGCCATTGAAAATGCTAAGAAGGTGTTATGATAGAATGCCCTATATAGGGTGTGGGAGGAGAAAATCCACAGTGTGATCTACTCGAGTCTACTCTAAGATGTAATAAAACATGTTAATGTGTCCATTCGAGCTGAACACAAATTGCAAATCCCAGCCAGAGAAATCAGACCGCCACACAGGTCAGATGCAGCCTCAGTAATGATAACCGCCCAGGGAATACATTCATTCCCCGTTAGCCTCTCTCTGAGTGTAAGTAACACGTTCCCACTGTTTATTCCATACTGCGTTCGAGCTAAGAAGACGAAGCACACTCGACGTCCTCGTAAACCACGCTGAACACGACGGGCCGAGGACCGACACCTCCGACACACGGGAGGACACGATCGGCGTTTCACACCGAGCCTTTGTAGATCTGTCCGGCTAACACGGGGAACCACGGCAACGTGTTCAGACGCCACACGGCGGTAAAAAAGACAGATGGCCGCCACCAGGCCAGTTATTCGACACGCTGAGAAGAGGGCGAAAACACTTTCGATTTGGAAAATGCAAACAAGAAGCATTTGCGGAACTAACGGCCGCGATAAAAGCCATCATTGGCCGGATTCATTCAAATGCTAATGCCGTGAGATAAGCAACAGCAGAATATATTGTTTCCGCGGTGTAGAACTGATATGGGGTAGCCAATGAAAATCTAGCCTAGCCAACCACACTTTCCCCTTTTAAATTCCCACAGCCAGACAGTATAGGCAAACCTTTCAAACTTCAATTCACTTTACATAAGGATCTTCTTTATCTTGGATATTGGAGGAGGCATTCAAAGCGTTGAGGGTCACACACATCAGACTTTTTACCAGATCATATGTACCATTGTAATAGCCTATATGGCTCACACACACCAGACTTTTTACCAGATCATATGTACCATCGTAATAGCTTATATGGCTCACACACACCATACTAAGATCATATGTACCATCGTAATAGCTTATATGGCTCACACACACCATACTAAGATCATATGTACCATCACGTTTCATGGCTCACACACACACACCATACTAAGATCATATGTACCATCACACTATATGGCTAGCACACACACAAACACACCACACTAAGATCATATGTACCATCAAGCTATATGGCTCACACACACTAGACTAAGATCATATGTAACATCACACTATATGGCTCACACCCACACACACACACTAGACTAAGATCATATGTACAATCACGCTATATGGCTCACACACACATCACACTAAGATCATATGTACGTACAATCACGCTATATGGCTTACACACACACACACACACACACACACACACACACACACTAGACTAAGATCATATGTAACATCACGCTATATGGCTCACACACTAGACTAAGATCATATGTACCATCACGCTATATGGCTCACACACAGACACACACACACACACACACACACACACACACACACACGCACACACTTGCATACCTTTGCGGACTCCTTCCCCTATGATTACCCACACGGTGAGGTGCCAGACATGAACAAACTCACCTTTCACACAAACTCACCTTTCACACACACACAGACACACACACGCACACACACACACACACAGACACACACACACACACACACACACACACACACACACACAGCAGCAGCAGCTGTGGAAAAGCCTCTCTGTGCCCTCTCCATTACCCAGAGCTTCCTCAATCCTCAGGCCCTCTTCCCTGTGCCTCTCTCAGAGAGTGGCCTCAATCTGGGTGCCGGACAGTCTCCTTGCCTCTCCTTCCTCTTTTTCAAATCCTCCATATTTAAACCTTTTTTTTCTCCACTCATCAGCTGTCGCTTCCCCCGGTTTCATTTACACGGATTCGGTCTTTCACTCCTCCACATAATAGGTGTCTTTCTTTCTTTCTTTCTTTCTTTCTTTCATTCTGTTTCTTCTCTGTGTCCTTACCGTGGCTCCCTCTCTCCTCCTTTCCGACCAGGGTCCCTCCCTCCGTCCCTTCTCTTTGACGTTGTCCGTGTTCCTCTGTTCTCCTGGGAAGCACACTGAACTATTCCACAGCGATGAAGCTACGGGCCAAACAGCTAGCCTGCCTGTGGGAGCTCCCTGACGGCAGGGTTTTGGAGCCTAGTAATGGCCGTTCCAGAGTGAGGGTCTAGGTCTCTCTCTCTCTCTCTCTCTCTCTCTCTCTCTCATTCTGTCTCTATCTCTCGTCTTTAGTTGTGAGCCCGGCCCTTTCCTTCCTGCTCTGTGTGGAGGAGGATGTTTTTAGCAAGTCTGGGGGAATGGCCTTTTTGTCTCAGGGCTGTATATGCTGCTCTGTTACTGTGTGTGTGTGTGTGTGTGTGTGTGTGTGTGTATGCTGGGCCCCCTGAATGAGAGAAGGCTCCCTGGAGTGTGTGTGTGTGTGTGTGTGTGTGTGTGTGTGATGACCTACAGAGGAAAGGACACCACAGTCTGAAACCTGACCTCAGGCAGCCCAGGAGATTGGAATGCAGGATCAAAAGACGCGGGGGGAATAACTTTCAAGGGTGTGTATGCGCGTGATTTATTTTATTTATTTATTCTTTCAAGAAAGAGACAAAAAGACATTTCCGTTGGGTCATTGTTATTGTGGTAGTGCAATTGCACGTGATTTTGGTATGTACATAATTTTTATGTCAAACTTGTGTGTGTGTGTGTGTGTTTGAGAGAGAGAGAGAGAGAGAGAGAGAGAGAGAGAGAGAGGGGGGGGAGGGGCAGCTGAGAGATGGAAGGAGGGAGGGAGCAGGCAGAGTGTGACAGAAATCACAAAGCACTAGATGGAGTGTACCACCTGCCAAGGTTGGTAGTTGGGTCCTACACTAAATAGTTGAGTGAGGCAGTCGGGGGGTCTGTTTGTCACTGCAATTAGCATGTCTCGTTAGCCCAGATAGATCTTGTCCTTTGCTTATGTCTGCTAGGCTACCAAGGGGCTAGGTTACACCAGCACTTTTGGTGTTTTAGCTGTTGACAAATACATTGCAGGCAGCAGGACATTACGTTACACGTTCAGAGTATCTGACCGTAAGCTTCAATCTGTTTTGACTCTCTATCTTCACTATGTATTTTAACAGACTTTACTCATGGATTGGCACTTCCTCTTCAGCGTGTGTTATGACAGACTGTGTGTATTATTCCTCTTAGCCAGCCACCTGAGGACACCTGGGGACGCTAAAGCAGAAGCAGCAGCACAGTGTTTTACCCTGCGGAAGTCAGCGACAGCGTCGTCTTTCTCTGATCCAGTCACTCCTCTCTTTGATTTATTCCTGCTTTCCCTTCCCTCAGGTGACTTTAGCTAACTCTGGCACTAATGCAGCTACTATTCTTATCATCCCCATTCTGTTAAAAAGACACTTCTGCTGGCCTCTGGTGCTCCGTTGGGAGATGTAGGCTACTGTGGAAATGAATCAGGTTTGGCATTTGTCGGAACAGGAAATTTAAATATTAGTCTCGTTTTAGAAACGTAGTGTATGCAAGCTGGTGTCCTCAGGTGGCTGGCTAAGAGGAATAATACACACAGTCTGTCATAACACACGCTGAAGAGGAAGTGCCAATCCATGAGTAAAGTCTGTTAAAATACATAGTGAAGATAGAGAGTCAAAACAGATTGAAGCTTACGGTCAGATACTCTGAACGTGTAACGTAATGTCCTGCTGCCTGCAATGTATTTGTCAACAGCTAAAACACCAAAAGTGCTGGTGTAACCTAGCCCCTTGGTAGCCTAGCAGACATAAGCAAAGGACAAGATCTATCTGGGCTAACGAGACATGCTAATTGCAGTGACAAACAGACCCCCCGACTGCCTCACTAGGCTGTTAGGAGATGCTGCTAGCGAGACACTTCTGCGGCTAATTTGACACTCGCTGTCGCTGCTGTTTGTTGTTTTCCTGCCGCTCTGACCATATCTCCGCCAACAGGAAGTAAACACTCGGAGGGAGACCACCGCCCTCATTTCCCCCCTTTATAGACTTCCTTTGGGAAGGTAGGCTGCACCCTGGGTCAAAGGTCAAGCACAGTGTGTTTCCACTCACAGCAGAGGGGGGGGGGGGGGGTGGACAATGGAACTCCTGATTACAACAGAGATAGATAAGATACTGGCCAGCTGTAAACCAGATCAAATCATTCTATTGGCCTATCAACAGATAATAAGGCATGTTTGTTTATAAAGCACGTTTCAGATATTATTTTTTTTTAGAGGTACATGTATTCTGCGAAAATGTCAGCTGAAGGCATCATAAAAACTGGCCATGGTTCTGCTCTAATTTGGATCCAGACAGAGCTGAAGGAACTGTCAGATTCGCAAGGCATAATAATAGCTGTCAAAACAAAGCACTTCAAATATAAACAATACATCAGATGGGTAATGATGTCATACAAAAAGCCTAATGTAATATATGCCATTTGGATGGTGGCCGCTTGATCCAAAGCGGATCCCAGCAATGCCATCAGTACATACATATTTAGTAAGGGGTGGCCCCAGTGGGACTTGGACGTTTACCCGCAGCAGAGTGAGCGCCCCCTCTATCGATCGAACCCAACCATCAGGAGAAGAGAGGACACTGGGCCTCACCGTGAACTACAGCAAGGCGCACTCCTCTAGGACTTTCTATTACGACACGCCAATCTAGTTGTGTGGCAGAATTTGCACCACGCGCTCCCCAGTATGTGGCGCTAGGCAACGGCGCTCAGCTGGAGGTGCAATCAAAGAGTCGGTTTGCTGCGGTGGTTGCCAGCCACCATCAAAGACATCCGAGGCCCCGAAAAAAAGGGACATTATTCAAATTGACGATCACTCCGACCTTCAAAGTCAATTATCTTATCTGCTGCCTCACACAAAGTAGGGAGTCTTTTGTCAATTGTGGCTTAAGGATGTTTAAAATATGAAGCATTCGACGAGCTTGGCTCCTTTTGAAGAATAATAGGATCAGAATTTAACTGCTGTTTAAGTCTCGTTGGGGCCTAACGGGAGACTGCAACCTTGAGAAAGTCGTCCTCAAGGTGAGTGTGACCGCGAGGAAACGACATCAACTTCTGCCTGCTTGATCATTCAGACCTCGTTTGCTCTCTGAAAACCCCACCGCTTAAGGTAAGGTTAGAGAGATGGGTATTTATGGTTCCCACGCATAGCTGAGCGCTCGCGCACACACACACACACACGCACACACGCACACGCACACGCACACGCACACGCACACGCACACAGAATTACAGAGAGCTACGCCTGGAGCAGCACCAGTAGAAAGCCATCACCGAGTTGGTTTTTCAATCTCTTTCTTTAAAGCTCTCCTTAAGTAGCTTCAGAGGGTCCTTTCGTTTAAAACACCACGCTATAAATAGGCCCATTTGTTTTGACTGAGGAGGACAGCAAATGGGTATAGAAAGAGAGAGAAGGGAGAGACTGAGCGAAAGAGGGCAAAGCATAGGAAGAGAAATGGACATAGGAAGAGAAATGGATAAAAAGAGAGCGATAAAGAGAGAGAGAGAGAGAGAGAGAGAGAGAGAGAGAGAGAGAGAGAGAGAGAGAGAGAGAGAGAGAGAGAGAGAGAGGAGGGAGGGTGGGGCTTGAGTGAGAGTTGAACCCTGGGTTTTCCAGCTTAATGGACTGCGAAAGGTGAATTATCTCCCTCTCCTCGCTCAAAGGCCTCATTGCAGAGTGCTAAACGCTCCCATTCTCTGGTTCATAAGAGCTACGCTGGCAGTCCATCTAGCCTGTCTATCATAAGAGCTGGCCAGAGAGAACGCAGGCTGGAGAGAGTGTATTACTGTGCTGGGTTATTATCAAGGGTGTGTGTGTGTGTGTGTGTGTGTGTGTGTGTGCACATAGACTATATATATACCCAGACAGAGTTCTGTGGGGATTGAGAGAGTGAACGTGAGTGTTTTTCCATCCATGAATGGGGGCACATGAGCTTATGAGTGTGTGTGTGTGTGTGTGTGTGTGTGTGTGTTTGAGAGAGAGAGAGCGCAAGTGATAGTGAGAGAGAAAGCGAATGATAGTGAGAGAGAGAGAGAGAGAGACAGTGAGAGTGATAGTAAGGGAGAGAGAGATAGAGAGAGAGCAAATGATAGTGAGAGAGAGAGAGAGAGAGAGAGAGAGAGAGAGAGAGAGAGAGAGACACTGAGAGAGAAAGAGAGTGATAGTGAGAGAGATTTCTTCCTCTTCTCTCTCCTGGTGCAGATATTTTTTCCTAATTACCAGAAAAAAAGACCAGGAAAGGCAGGCTAATGAGGGGACTGGAGCTAAACGAAGAATGTCTAAAAGCCAACTGTGTGTGTGTGTGTGTGTGTGTGTGTGTGTGTGTGAGTGAGAGAGACAGGAAGAAAATAACGACTCAATGGTTTCCTCCCGATCCCTCCAGCTCTGACTGACAGGGGTCATTAATTAGAAGGAGAGCCGCCAGTCCATTACAGGGCTAATTAATCTGCTCATTCATAATCACATCCCTCCCATTCACCCCAGAGACAGACCCATCCAGCTCGCTCGCTCACTCACTCATCTTCAGAGTACAGGTAGAGCGACGCTCTTCGGTGTGTACGGTAAATATACTGTGGATAATGTCTTTTCTCACTCGGCGTTTAAAGTATGTGAGGAGCAGAGGTTGATTAGCTTGACATAGCTGCCTCACTCATTAGTGTGGTGGTTATGGGGTGTGTTACGAGAGATGATCAGCTAGGGTTTGTGTGTGCATGTGCCAGCCTTTGACAAGTATTCCCATAAAATACATTATATTCAACCTTCAAACTACAATTTAAAACAAGCAGAAGGGCCTCTTGAATCAGAGACAGTCCAAGAGGGTGGATGCCTGATCCACGGAAACACGTTCCAACACGAAACTGGAAAACAATAAAAAAAAAAAAAAAAAAAAAAAGCACCAGGTATCATTTCAAATGACAGAGGAGTCTTCCTTTGAGGACTGGTGGTAGTGGTAGGGCTCCTGCTCATGTTCAGGATTTAAAAAAATAACAACTCTTGATTCCTCCCTTCAATTACATCCTTTCCCTTTTCGCAGCACTTGTCTCCTGCCAGCTGCTCCCACCACATCACTGACAAGGCGGCAGCTGTCCTGCAGACGCTTTGCAGAGGGCTTTCCATCACTCGCTCGTAAAACACAGTTCACTTGAATTCTTCAGAACGTGTGCCCGTAGGGTTCATCACACACTGACGTCGATGGGAGGAGAGCTCACCGATAAGGAGCCTTATGGAAAGGTAGGCCAGGACCACCGCCTGGAGTTCATACGATTAGAGATAATGGGAAAAGTTTGAGCCCCGTTTGTCTGAAACGGTTAACTCGATCATTTTCCAACTAACTTATCAGATCCGCGTTGACAGTCCGTTTAACAGCCTCATCAGTCAGGCACAGCCGCCATGGTAACCCGAGGTATGACGAAGGACCCTATAGAAACCGCAGTGAGCCTACCACCCCCCCCCCCCCCCCCCCGCACCGCCCCTGGAGCGTCCAATACAGTCAGGGACCGTGGAAGGGCCACTTAGCCCGGTCATTACCAACCCACCACACAGCAGGGGGAGGCAGGGGCCAGATCTACCACAACAGCAGGGGGAGGCAGGGGCCAGATCTACCACAACAGCAGGGGGAGGCAGGGGCCGTTTGTACCACAGCATAAAGGGGAGGCAGGGGCCACCCCAGCAGCACACAGACTCTCACGGCCGGTGGCGCATGCTCCATCACCTGGGCAGCAGCCCTCTCTTTCGCTCTCTATCATCCACGCACGCTTCGATAACCCTGCAGTCTCTTGACGCCAGCTCTCCAACTAAGGGGTGGGGGGAGGGGGAGGCTTTTGGGTTGTTAGGGGGTTAGGAGAACGCAGGGTGGAGTGCACCTCAGGAAGGTTACCGCTATTCTACAGACATGGGAAGAGGGTGGGAGGGAGGGAGGGAGGGAGGGAGGGAGGGAGGGAGGGAGGGGCAGTGGAAAAATAAACTGCAGGAGTCTGGCTGGCTAAGTGACCCCTGGAGTAAAGGAGGTCATACAGAGAGCGTTCTAACAGTTAGCGTTCTAACAGTTAGCATTCTAACAGTTAGCGTTCTAACAGTTAGCGTTCTAACAGTTAGCGTTCTAACAGTTAGCGTTCTAACAGTTAGCGTTCTAACAGTTCGCTTTACGGCGCTGGTTATGTGTTCACTTTCTCTCTAACTCTCCTGGGCGACCAGTTGATGTGATGTACAGCGTTGTGCTGAGAACGAACACACACACACACACACACACACACACACACACACACACACACACGACTATTCCTGTGCGATGATATACAGCCTATTCCTCCATAATGTGCTTTGATGTTTGCCGAGCGCACTCATCCAGTTATGAAAATATTAGCGTGGAGCCGGCAGCTCAGAGCGGCGAGGCAGCACCAGCCTTGAGAGAGAGCCGGTGAAAGACGTCTCGCCAAGCATGAAAACCCAAGAGGAGCCCACTCTGTTAGGCTGAGAGCCTAACCGGCACCGGCCCCCACCGCCCCCCCCCCCCCCACCCCCCCCCCCCCCCCCGCTGCCCGCCCGCACTGGATTGGGACTAAAACGGTGCCTGTGTGTTTTGGCTTCAGACCGTGGCTCCACCAGGGAACATAGAACCACTCCTCTGCTGCATCAGTGCCCCTGCTCCACGATGTGAGTCTGTCTGCCTCTGCCTAAACAAAAGGAGTCTGCTCAATCCCCTGTCTAGAGTCTTCTTGTGTTTAGCAGGTTGCCGTTTCCATCCACGGCGATGCCACATGCTCTCCAGCATTCCCCTCCATTGTTCCTGTCATTGGAAATATAATGTATACGTATCTACCTGGGTACCCTGTGAACAAATTAAAGTATTAAGTGTTAATGTACCCCCCCCCCCAAGATAAATAAACCCAGCAATAAGCAGACAACACAATCCTTTTTCCACCAAGCCCAGACCTCAGTGTGCAAGATGGAGGCATGGCATTGCGGTGAGGGCGTCAGCTCGATGGATGACATGACCTCTCCGTTTGTCAGCGAGCCTACGGTGGCCGAGAGCCACTGGGCTGTGACCGATCGATAAACATCAGACAGGGCTGTTCAGGAGTTACGAGCCGTCGCTGAACCCCCCCCCACATCCCCACCCCCCTCCCCCAGTCAATAATCCCCACATCCCACCGCAGAGGGACATCAAACATAACGTAACAACTTCATAAATGTGACGGACATGTTTAAAGCTGCGACACTCGAGCCGGTCTGAGAAGGACGATAAATAGTGACGTGGGGGGGGGGGGATGAGGACATAAGGAGCGTTTCATTCCTAAACTGGCTCATTGTTTTTGGCTGGGTTACCGGGTGAGGGCAGTAAATACTACCTGAGCGCCCCGCAGTTCCTGTCCTCCCCGGGCCTGCTTCCTGTCGGCTGAGCTGGACGACCTCTTCGGAGCACTCGTAAATCAGGCGCGCGTGTGTGTGTGTGTGTGTGTGTGTGTGTGTGTGTGTGTGTGTGTGTGTCGGAGCTGCGTCGCGTCCTCGGCACTGATGCAGTTCTTTTCCTAATCCTCCCTCCATCGACCCGGGCCGCCCCGGTGTTGTTTATGCTGCTGGCAGCGTTTCGGCAGTACGTCAACGGGCCCAAAGGATGACGGAGTGGGCCCGTTTTACTACGGCCCACACCCGTTAAATCAGCGGGATAGATCAGCTCGCTTTTCGAGCGCCGTAAATCGGGAGCGGAAAGCCACTTGTAACGTCGGGCCTGACGGGAGATGCATTTTCGAACAAAAAAATTGTAACAAACGGAAAGAGAGAGAGAGAGAGAGAGAGAGAGAGAGAGAGAGAGAGAGAGAGAGAGAGAGAGAGAGAGCAAGCAACGATCACGACTGACGGAGAACAGAATAGTGCCACTCAAAAAGCTGCAGTGGAAAATGATCTCAAATATTAAATTGCTGTGTCACGTACAAGAAAGCCCTGCAAAGGGTTGGCACGGATGTGCAACTTAACATAAACCCAGCGCTCGTCCAGTTTTTCGAGTGTAAAACAGCGGAATGCCCGTGGCCTTCTCTCAGGGCTCATGGAAGGAGAGCTTGGGAGGAGGGGGAAAAAACCACACAACAACCAAGGCAGGAGAAGCAGATAGGTTCCGCTTTTGGTACACCAAACAGTGCGCCGCTTGGCATAAATCAAGCGCTCGTCAAGTTTTTACCATCTGAAAATCTAATCAAGGAATGGCCCCTGGCTTTCTCTCTCAGTGCGGACGCAGGACTAGGGGGGAGAAGAAAGCATCCTATAAAGAGGAGAAGAAGAAAGGGCATCTTTTGATGGACTAAATGGAGTGGATCTGATAAGGGCGAGCATGCTTTCCCTGTTTAGCCCAGGAGAGAGCGGTGAGGCGTGCAGGAATGTGCTTTACTGCTGCAGGATCCAGCCAGGGGCTCTGGAGGGGATTCACAGTTAGGGCTTGAAGTGGCTGGGTGTGTGTGTGTGTGAGAGAGAGAGAGAGAGAGAGAGAGAGAGAGAGAGAGAGAGAGAGAGAGAGAGAGAGAGAGAGAGAGAGAGAGAGAGAGAGAGAGAGAGAGAGAGAGAGAGAGAGAGAGAGAGAGAGAGAGAGAGAGAGAGAGAGAGAGAGAGAGAGAGAGAGAGAGAGAGAGAGAGAGAGAGAGAGAGAGAGAGAGAGGCAGATAAGAGTGTTGTGAGTGTGTGCTTGTGTCCATAGTTTGTCTATGGGTATGCGCTTGGGTGGAGTGTTTGTCTGCATATGTGTGTATACTTGTGTGCGTAGTGTCTGGCTCTATGTGTGTGTGTGTGTGTGTGTATGTGTGTGTGTGTGTGTGTGTGTGTGTGTGTGTGTGTGTGTGTGTGTGTGTGTGTGTGTGTGTGTGTGTGTGTGTGTGTGTGTGTGTGTGTGCGGGGGATTCTCCTTATCCCCCCAGCACACCAACAGCAGTGTTTTTCCAGATGCTGGCTCTCGGGGAACAACAAACTACTTTTCTTTTGTCTTAATAAACTGGTGAGCCGTTTTCTCAGCTTCAGGGCCCACTTACATAAAAGTTGAACAACAGGCTGGCTAATGAACCCAGTCAGCAAAGATGGTCCACAGTCTTGCGTTTGAGAGGGAGAGATACGCTCTAGCACTGAGCTGCAGGGCTTAGTGAGAGAGGAGGGGGGTAAGAATGTCAACACTTTCATAGTTGGGTTTCCTCTCTACAACCTTGGGTGTCCCTGAAGAGTCAGCACACATCGCTGGCTTCCAACTCCCTCCGTCTCCTCAGCGTACTCTCTTAACTCGCACACCCACCTTCCTCTCCATCCCCCCCTCCACCCTCCTCCTCCTCCCCCTTCTCCTCCTCCTCCTCTGCAGCTGCAAGGCACAGGTAAGTCTCTCTAGGATTGCAACAAATCTGGAGACGACCTCTAGACATGAGGCTGGGGCTCAGCCATCTGCTTCCTACATCTGTCTCTAAACCGGCCGGTCGACCACAAAGCAAGTCAGCCAAAATGTCAACCAGGGAGTTAGCCAACAAGTCAGTCAGTCAGCCAGCAGGCAAGTCAGTCAACAAATTAGCCAACAAGTCTGCAAGCCAGCCAGCAGGCAAGTCAGCCAAAAGATTAGCCAACAAGCCAGCCAGCCAGCTGAGCAGGCAAAAAGTCACCACGTCAACAAGCTAGCTAGGCAACAAATCAGCCAGTCAGTCAGCAGCCAGCCATTCAGCTAGTCAGCCAGCCAGGCCATCCAGCCATTTTTACATTAAGCAGTTCCTTAACTATTTCAATGGCACATCCTTCTCTTTCATAGACTGTAAATAACTTTCAACAGCCCCCCCCCCTCCCCCTCCCGCCCTCTTCATCCGTCTTAATTGAAGTCATGTGGCGTCCTGGACAAAGCAGCAGGACAGAGACAGACTCGGGAGGCGTCCATCACCGCACCCTCCGCTGCCTGCCAGCTCGCCTGCCAGCTTGCAGCGAGGAGTCCCACTCCCTGTGGGCTTAAAACACATTGCCATTCTGGCTCTAAGGCACTCTTACTCCAACTGTTGTCATGTGTTAACAAGAGGGTAGAGAGGAGTGTGTGTGTGTGTGTGTGTGTTGGGGAACGGGGACGTGTGTGTGGGCGTGTGGTGGTGGTGGGGGGGGTCAACGGGAAGACATTGAAACACAGATTCCGTCTTTGACAAGAGGGAAAGAAAGGTTGTTTTGTTTTGTAAGAGGGAATGCAGATGCACAGCCTTACAAAGGCGTTCAACAGCAGCCCACCGGTTAGGGTTCAATGATGAACAGTTTCCTCTTTCCTAATACTTTTCCTTCACATCCCTCCTCAAACTAAATCTATATGAAGAAGAAGAAAAAAGTTACGCGCAAAGAAAACAAGTTGCATTTTCCAGACAACTGGAATGCAACCGAAAACCTCAGAGCTCTCTCGGCGGGAGTCTCTCTCTCTCTCTCTCTCTCTCTCTCTCTCTCTCTCTCTCTCTCTCTCTCTCTCTCTCTCTCTCTCTCTCTCTCTCTCTCTCTCTCTCCCTCTCTCCCTCCCTCCCTCCCTCCCTCCCTCCCTCCCTGCCGTTCCTGTCCTGTCCAAAGAGAGCCAGAATGAGTGCCACTTTGGAAGGCTATTCAGGCTTTTCTCTTCTCTGTGCGAAAGGGTAGAAACCGCCCCAGGGCAGCTCAGTTGGCCTGGCCTCACCCCCCAAAATCCCCTCCACCCCCCACATACACACACACCTCTCTTTCTCCCTCTCGTTTTCTCTCAACAGAGAGGAGAGGTATTTCGCCTGAGTCTAACCACCCACACCTGGTTTTAATATGCAGCAGCCTAAAAGAAGAAGGGAGGAGGAGAGGGAGGGAGAGAGGGAGGGTTAGAGAGCTAGAGGACTTGCCCAGATGACTCAGATGTTCTGACAACTTGCTGCCTTAAAAGCCAGTGAGCCGTGAGCTCCACACATGGAGGGCAGAGCAGGCAGGCTGGCAGGCAGACAGGCTGGCTAGAGCAGCGCTTACTGGGGGGAGAACCGGAGACAGGCATGCCCCCCCTCAAACCCAAAACTGAGACCAGAAAAACAAAGCAAAAATATGAGAACCAACCGTACCATTCTATGACCCTCCGTTTCACAGTATGTTTTAGCTATGCCATCAGCAGGGTGCCAAGTTATAAGAGGACATTTGAGGGCATTTCTCTCAGAATGCATTATCTTCCAAAAAACACAACATTTTGTGTAATTTGTCTATACCCTTAGGAGGACAAAATACACGTCCACCAATGAAATTCAGTATAAAAACCAATCACAAAGAAACCAAATGTTAATATCCTGTGGAGAGACAGGCTCTTCTTATCTGTGTCAATTACCTCAAATTCGCCACACATATTCAGATTTTGGAAAAATGGAGGGTAACTGATGAATTCATTCCATCTTGTCCATCTTACCTCGTTCCCCTCGCTCAGAAAGTCATTCCCTGATTTCACTGTCGCTCCAGAAGAGTTCATGATTTCCCCCAAAACTCTTCCAACAGATTAAAATTCCAGAGCTCTCTCCGAGCAGCGAAGTGGAAGACAGGACCGATAGGTGAGGGACTGGAAAAGAACGGACAGGGGGGGGTAGGGATGGATGGAGGTAGGGGTGGGTGGGTGGGGGTTGAAGGGTAGGTCCTTAGTCTCGAGTCTTCTTCAGCTGTCTCCTGTAGCCTCCGAGTTCTCCCGGCTGTCAACAGAAGCCATCTCCGCTCCGACAGATCCCCTTATTCCACAGTGGAGGAAAACACACCCTCATGCATACGTACAATACCTGCAGGTAGCAAAGTCTGTCCGTCCCACATGCAAACACAGACACACACACCTCTCAGCCTTTGAAAGGGCACACACACACACACACACACACACACACACACACACTCACTCACTCACTCACACACACACACACACACACACACACACACACACACACACACACACACACACACACACACACACACACAGACGGCGGTGCAAGTTTCTTTTCCACAGCGTCCTGGTCAAAGTCGTTAAGGAGGTCGGGAATGCTTCCGTTCAGGCGTAGCCTTCCCAAGTGATTCCCAGGGAAAACGGCGGGAGTCTCTCTCTCTCTCTCTCTCTCTCTCTCTCTCTCTCTCTCTCTCTCTCTCTCTCTCTGCCCGGCTACTGCTGCTGGCCGCAGCTACGTGTGTCTGCCGTGTCCCCTGTCGTCTCCCCGCACCGCGCTGCCTCTGCCTCTCTCCCTGCCGCTCGCCACCACACGGAGAGTGTGGGGATAACTCCCAGGGGCCACGTACGTGTGCCTGTTGGTGTGTGTGTGTGTGTGTGTGTGTGTGTGTGTGTAGCAGAGGGGGCGTTTCCTCAGTGTGTCAGCAGCGTGTCGGCTGTCGGATTCCAGTCTGCCCG